>CM056594.1:25984427-26445011 GCA_029721355.1 Tegillarca granosa
AAATAAAATGATGCGCCTAAATATATTTTTATGAAGAATTCAAGTAAAAGAAATGGTTTAAAATTACAAATAATGTATAGTTTTATTTAAAATTCTTAAAAAATACAGTGTGATTTTTTTTGCTTGCAAAGCGTTAAGAAAAATGCACAGGGGAAGTTATTATTGGAAATTCTAGGGAGATAAAATTATATTTAATGAAATCTAATGAGTTCTAATGACATTAAAACCCGGAACAATATTTAAGAAAAACATATAACTTTTCGTTTCATAATATGATATTGTTAGATTAAACCAAATGCATTTCAGTGCATTATTCTAATCTCGATTGATAATTATTTCTTAATGCTTTTTTTTGTTTCTGATAACACCTATAATAATTTTAAATGAGAAAACATTGGTTATTATTTTTCGAAAATAAATAAATCCGGTGTATAGAACAGAAAACCTCACAATCATCATATTATGTTGAAATTTGTCTAATAATTAGTAAGATTTTGAAAATGACATACCATGCTTTCTGTATATACCTGATAAAATTTTACTTCAGAAATATGAAAAAAAAACTTGTAAGACTTGATACATTTATTGTTCATAGCCTTTGAATACTTGCTTTTAACTATGTTCGAAGTCAATATAGCGTCATATAGTAAGGCTGGTTTCGATTACTATTCCTGCTGTGTATCAATCAGATAGTATATCGGAGAATCCAAAACTAATTTTACCAAAGATGAAGTTCTTTCAAATCAAAGGGTGGTCCTTGAGTCTTTTCGGTATCAATTTAAAACAGGAAAAAACATGACCTGCCTTACTTGTATTAGATTTCAAAACTTCACAAAAATCGATACAAGGAAAGATATATAGCAGATTTCTCTAAATGTACTACTAGATCATTATCAGAAATTCATACACAAATTTTGACAGTCGTCAAAGATGGCCTTCAAACTTATTCAGAAAAGGTCTATTTTACATCTAGGATCAACAAAATGTGGATTCTCAAAAATTTTAAAGAACCACTTGACCATCTTGTTTCTAATACTCTATCCTCGGTAAAAAGGATAAAGCCTTTTGATTTTTCAAACCTTTACACCACTATCACCCATTCTAAATTGAAAGAACGTCTAAAACAAATCATTCACTTGTCATTCTTTTATAAAAACGGGAAACCAAGATATAAATATCTAGTGCTCAACAGGGATTCTGGTTATTTTGTTAAACAAGAGACCAATGGGCCTTGACGCTCACCTTAGGATATGTCCAAAATCGTTTGCAAAGAACTTATTACAAAAACTTTACAAAATTCCTCAAGTTTGGAATTGCCACAATAATCACAAGACGGAATCGCATCTTTAAGCACCTTTAAGCCGAGCTTAAAGATGCTTAAAGATGCGCGTAAAGATGCTTAAAGATGGCTTAAAGATGGCTTAAAGGCACTGCCATCTTTAAGCCATCTTTAAGCCTGGCTTAAAGACGGCTTAATGGCACTGAAATTTTAAGCTCCTTTACACCATTTGGCTTAAAGATGGCTTAAAGATGGTATTAAATGATATTAAAAATAAATCAATGAATCACTTAATGGTCTTTTTAAAACAGAAATCTGAAGTTAGTTGCAGACTACATTTTAAAAATGTAAAATATAAATAAATAAACAATAAAAATAAAGTTGAAATAAAAAGGAAACAAAAAAATTTATTTATTTATTTATTTATTTATTTATTTGTTTGTTTCTTTTTAATCAATTAATTAATTAATTGAAAAAATCGGATTGGGAATTAAAATCAAACACTGACATATATTTAAACATGGCACAATACAGGTAAGTAACTTGTTTTGATAGCCAAGGTATTATCTAGTTCTGTGCAAGTAGTATTTATGCAGTAACTATGTAACAGATTATACAAATCACGGATAATAAAATGAATCTGGTTTGATTTGCAAGTAAATAGTTTACAAGTGATTTGTTTGATTGACTCGGCAAAATACAATTTTACTTGGAAACATCATATACATTTATTGAAGTCAATAAATAATTAGATATAAATTAAAGTTAAAAAAAACTAATTCAATAATACATAATTCAATTTAAAAATAAATAAATAAATAAATAAATAAATAAATAAATAAAGATGGATAAATGCTTAAATAAATCTAAAGGGTGGATGGATGGATGGTTGAATGCATGCATGGATTGATTAATGGACAGATAAAAAATAAATAAATAAATAAATAAATAAATAAAGGACGGAGAGTTGAATGGGTGGATGGATGAATTAATTAGAAAATAAAGAAAGAGAGGAGAAAAGAAAAGAAGAAAAGAATGAATGGTTGATTGAATAAAAATATAAATAAATAATATAATTAAATAAATAAAAGGCGAATAAATTGTTAAATAAAGATATAACGGATGGATGGATGGCTAAATGCATGAATGGATAAATAAATAAATAAATAAATGATAGTCGGTGAATTGATGGATGAATGGATAAATGAATAAAGATAGAGAAAGAAAATAAAGTAAAAAGGAGAGAAGAAAGGAAAGAAAGGAATAGATAGTTGGTTTAATAAATAAATAAATAAATAAATAATAAATAAATAAATAAATACATAAAATGATTTAATAGATGAATTAAGCAACGACATGTCGTTGGATTTAGTAACTTAATAATTTATTTAAATTAATTAAGAATGGATAAGCAATTAAATAAATACATAACCAGATAATGATGGATGGATGGATTGTTGAATAAATAAATAAATAAATAAATAAATAAATAAATAAATAAATAAATTGAATGGATGGTTGGAAAAATAAATAATGACAAATAATGAAATGATAGATGGATAGATGAATGAATGAATGAATGAATGCATGATCAAACGTTATTTATCTAGCCGAAGTATTTGTTAATTCTGTGTCAGAAGTACTAAAGTATTAATTAATTAACATATAGGACTGGAGATGATAGGTGTAGTGTACCTTGTAAAGGTCGGTAATAAGTGATTTGTTTGATGGGACAACTTTTAAGTGTATTATTCATGGATGATTAATTCTCAAACTTTTTATAAATCTGCAGTTTCTCTCGAAAACAAAATACTTCAAGTAATTATTACTTCAAGTTATTATTTAACAATCGCTTATACATAAATAATTCAATAATACATAATTCAATTTAAAAATAAATAAATAAATAAATAAATAAAGGATGGATACTTAAATAAATGGATGTTTGGATGGATAGATAAATTGATATAGAAAGATAGAAAGAAAGAAGGAAAAAGAAAAGAATGGGTTGAATAAATAAATAAATAAATAAATAAACAATCAAATAAATAAATAAATAAATAAATAAATAAATAAATAAATAAATAAATAAATAAATAAATAAATAAATAAAGATGTATAAATGCTTAAATAAATTTAAAGGGTGGATGGATGGTTGAATGCATGCATGGATGGATTAATGGACAGATAAAAAAAATGAATAAATAAATAAATAAATAAATAAAGGACGGATAGTTGAATGGATGGATGGATGAATTAATAAAAAATAAAGAAAAAGAGGAGAAAAGGAGAGAAGAAAAGAATGGATGGTTGATTGAATAAATATATAAATAAATAATATAATTAAATAAATAAAAGGCGAATAAATTGTTTAATAAAGATATAACGGATGGATGGATGGTTAAATGATGAATGGATAAATAAATAAATAAATAAATAAATAAATAAATAAATAAATAAATAAATAATACTCGGTGAATTGATGGATGGATGAATTAATCAATAAAGATAGAGAAAGAAAATAAAGTAAAAAGGAGAGAAGGACGGAAAGAAAGGAATAGATAGTTGGTTTAATAAATAAATAAATAAATAAATAAATAAATAAAATGATTTAATAGATGAATTAAGCAACGACATGTCGTTGGAATTAGTAAATTAATAATTTATTTAAATAAATAAAGAATGGATAAGCAATTAAATAAATACATAACCAGATAATGGTGGATGGACGGATGGATGGATTGTTGAAGGATGGATGGATGGATGGATAAATAAATAAATAAATAAATAAATAAATAAATAAATAAATAAATAAATAAATTGAATGGATGGTTGGAAAAATAAATAATGACATAAATAATGAAATGATAGATGGATAGATGAATGAATGAATGAATGAATGATCAAACGTTATTTATCTAGCCGAAGTATTTGTTAATTCTGTGCCAGAAGTACTAAAGTATTAATTAATTAACATATAGGACTGAAGATGATAGGTGTAGTGTACCTTGTAAAGGTCGGTAATAAGTGATTTGTTTGATGGGATAACTTTTAAGTGTATTATTCATGGATGATTAATTCTCGAACTTTTTATAAATCTGCAGTTTCTCTCGAAAACAAAATACTTCAAGTAATTATTACTTCAAGTTATTATTTAACAATCGCTTATACATATAAATTTGATGATAATTCGAGGACACATTTTTACACAAATATCAATCTATAGCTTATAAGCTATTTATAAATATTATTTTACTGCTGTTTCTTTATATCTTTATATTTCGATATCCCATTATACAGATCTCTCTCTCTCTCTCTCTCTCTCTCTCTCTCTCTCTCTCTCCGCCAAGGTTTAGTCTGTCTGCACAAGATTTAAATCCCATTGCATCGATGTTATATTATATAAATTTATGAATTATGTAAATGAAATATCACAAAGATTTTATTATGACGACATTAAAAATGTCGGTGGTTTTTCATGGGCATTTCAGTTTCTTCGATCACTGTAATAACCCCCGAGAGAAGCGTAGAAACTTATAATTTGACAGGGCAACCCCCCCCCTCTCTCGACGTAAAAGCTATCCCTGATTAATTCACAATCTTTGCTCTCACAAAACATCGAGTCTATTTTGCTTCATTCGTTCTTTTTTCTTCCTTATTAGAGATTGGTTATTCAATATATTTATATCTAATTTGTTTAATATTTTTATTTGTTTTGAAAAGTATCTGTGCAAATTCAATTTACAAAATAGTCTCAATAACTTTTTCTGTATCAAAATTTTAACAACAGAAGTGAACTTAGATAAGATTCTACAAATGCATATTAATGTCTAAAAATAACTATTTGTTGAATTTGCAATCTAATTAACTGATTTTGCCAGTCATATAAATAAGTATATTACAGGTGGGGTTTGACATTCCTGCCTTCCTTTGATATATGAATGATTTATTTTTCTTTCGAATAAAAGATTGATTGATTTATACTATAAAATAAATAAAAATTATCATAATATATAAAATGGAGTAAAGTTACATAAACTTGCATATTTTCTATTCAAAATTTGAGGTTTTTAAGAAATGGTCACATGATCATATTTCCTTAGGTTTATATAAATCATTTGTCCCAGTACATACATCCTACCCCGTGGCCTAATGGATAAGGATGCAGTGTCTGGCAATCTAAAGCTAGCGAGTTCCAGCCCCGCTCAAAACAAGTGTTATAGGTAAGATGTAATAAATTGATTTATGATGTAATTAGTTTAGAGAATGATGACAAATTATAAATAAAAATAATTATAGAAATAATAAAAATAATAAAATAAATAAAAAATAAAAAAATTTTAAATACAAAAAAAAAAAAAAAAAAAAAAAAAAAAAAAAAAAAAATTAATTGAAAATATACAGGAAAGAAAATAAAAGATCTTAAAAAATATTTTAAAAATATCATTTTGTATAATTTTTTTTATTATATTTTTTCAAATAAAAAAATTAAAAAAAAAAAACAAAAAAACAAATATTTTTATACTTCTTGAATAAATAAAGTAATTAATTAGGCAATAAATATTCATTTCTACCAATAATAATTTATCCGTGCTTAAAGATGGCTTAAAGATGGCTTAAAGATGGCTTAAAGATGGCTTAAAATTTCAGTGCCATTAAGCCATCTTTAAGCCAAGCTTAAAGATGGCTTAAAGACATCTTTAAGCAGCTTAAAGATAGCTTAAAGGTGGCTTAAAGACATATTTAAGCCATCTTTAAGCCATCTTTAAGCTAGCTTAAAGACGATATTTCGTCTTGTGAATTAATCTTTGAAAGTTAGTCACATTTCATTCATAAATAGCTAATATGCATGTATTAACTAAAGTAGAATGATTAATTTCCAAATTATTAACCGTTTCAGTTTACTAATGCAGCCATGACCTTTGAACGTATGACCTTGAACCATATGTCAAAATGTTCATAATATCAATGCCTACAAAATTCTTATATACATGCCTATACAAAATGATAATAGTTTTTAAGATAATTAACAATTTCAAAACACTAACACAGCTACGACTTTGATCATATATCAAAATCATCATCATATCAATACCTACAAAATTCTAATAAACATGCCTATACAAAAAATAATAGTTTTCAACAAAATTAACAATTTCAGTCTTCTTATGCAGCTATGACATTGACCTCTTTCATTATATGACCTTGAACCATATATCAAAATGACCATCATATCAATACCTACAATATTCTTATATACATGCCTATACAAGATAATAGTTTTCAAGCTAATGCACAATTTTAACATTTATAAGCAAAAATAACATTTCAGGGTCAACAACTCCTACATGAATTATTATATAGTTACGATGGTACCATGTTAAATATTGTCATGCTGAACATTTGAACAATGGTTTGATTTCATATATCTCTTAATGTTTTGAAGAAAATTTCTTAAACTAAAAATCACATATTAGATCATGACCTTGATTTGTGACCTTGACCCATTTTAAAGGTCATTTCAGAAAAAGTCAAAACTGAAAACCCCATGTCTTTATCTGTTCAAATAGTCAAGTCATAACAATTTGAAGCCATTTTAAGAAATTTTTCAAATTAAATGCAAAAATGCGTAACCTGGGCTCACTTCCTTGATTGAAGTTCATATGTATAACTAAATTTGCCAGCGTTAATTTTTTTTTCTTTTTGGGATTGTGATTTGGACAAGGATTGGTGTGTTTGTGTTTTATTTCACTTATTAATTAGGGCATGTATTGGATTATTAAATGTGAGTGATGTTATTGGTTATATAATTTTTGCATTACACCTAAAGGTACCTATATCATACAACTATATTATCCTCGTTGAAAATCTTTTAATCAGTGTTACCAATGAGTTTGATCTGTTTTAGCCATTTTATCTTAAGTAAAAGTAAATATTTAATGTGTGTTTAGTTGTGATTCCTCTTATCACGTACTTGTTATACAGTTGCAAATTTCTACTTATATTTTAGTTCAGTTCTATCAAAAGACAAGTCTTATATATATTGATAAAATTGTTTGTATCATACTTTAATATTTCATTTTTGTTATTTGTCTTAGATTGTCAACTTATCGATATCACATCTTCATTGTATTTGAACATTAAAGCAATGATAGTGAAACATCTTTACCTTTTATTTGCAAATTTGTATCGGACACATTTTAAGGTAAGTACTTTCTAGTATTTAAAAGTTCTTTCTGAAGAACTACAGAATGAGGCTCTTCAGTTTTTGTAACGCTTTTATTTCAATTTGAATTCCAAGGTTTATGGATACATACTCTCAATTGGTAAAAGAACAACTCGTTTCTGTATTGTTATACAACATCAGGATATTTGCAACTTACTTTTTTACTTTTCGCCCACCATCGTTTATTTGCTAGGTAAGGTCTATAATATTCTGGAGTCTTATTGAAAAAGTAGTTTTAAGCTAAGCCTATATTTAACATTACTTCTCAGCACTTTGATTCGAATAAATCCCATTTGAAAAACGTGACATGAGAATTCATATGGACTTTTCATTTTAAGGACGAAGTGTATGTATGAAACTTTCTAAGGGTGTAGGAAAGACACGTACGTACAAAATGTTATATTAAATTGAAAATTTCGACATAAAACGATCCATGATTTATTATCGTCATTACGCAACACCAAATTGATGTTGTTTTCGCTAGGGTTAAACTTTTACAGATAATGATAATAATAATATAGAACTTATATGCATATATGTGTTGCAAATGAGATAATTCTTATAAAAAAGCCAATAATGATATATAAATTTATCCTTTAATGACCATATCAATAAAAATTTTTAATTAAAATGTTCTTAAAAGTTTATGAGGTGAGTTTTGTAATACTGTTTTTATTTTAATTATTATTTTTTGTTTATTATAAAACAAAGTATTCTTATAAGGCGAAATATGTATGATAATCATATACATATACTTGTTTACTCATTTCAATGTTATAACATCGAATTAAACAAAAGAAATTGTTATGAACATGCTGCGAGAAGAAGCAATTTTTATCACATAAGGGTGTTCATTTTTAACCACCTTTTTTTACATACAATGAAATGAATATCTTTTGTTAAATCTAATCAAACCGAAAACCGAGAATTGAATGTTTAAACACTTGTTGGAAAGATGCTTTAATTTTTATTAAGGTCACCGGGTGATGCAAACTTACCGGAGTCAACTACCTATTTATATATATCACAAAAGCTTTACATTAAATATACGGAGTTCTACTTTTTGTCAATATTCTCTTAACCAAATGCTAATGTCATTCTTTGAAAAGTAGTAATTGGCGACAAAAGTATTTCGAAAGATATCCAGGTTAATAACAAGCATTAGACAAATGTCTGTAACAAAAACAAAGTGGTTTCTTTCTGGATTAAACGCATAAATTGTCAATTTCCTTATTACGAATATAACAAATATCAGATTAGTCATTAACCTTTTTCTAGATTTGAATTTCACTTCCAAACTTGCAGTGCATTGGTTTTCTATTTCATCGTCAATTACAGTAAGTCTGAATATGAGCTGATAAAGCATAAGAAAAGAAGAAATAAGTAGAGAGGATATCAAGCAGAGCAAATAAGATGTTAACCATTTACTATAGGAATTATAGTTGACAAAATTGTCTTCAATCACAGTTTACGTTTATAAGTAAGTAATGGATTTAAAAACATGTTCAAAAACATATTCCTTTCTTTTAATATACATGTTATAATTTTCTATCACATGATAAGTATAAATATAAAACATTTCATATCTTTTTAAAGCAAACATTATGCATTAAATAAACAATGTTTTGTTATATAAATTTTATGTGTCGGTGTTTTACTTAAAGCCTTTTTTCTCGATTGTTAAATTTTGACATCAGATTATTATTTTTGTTTAATTAATGAAATGGGTATTTCTTAATACTAGTATTTAACGACATCATCAAGACCGTGTAAATAGAAGCAAATGCAACAAAACACTAAACTGTAATGAAATAAACTATGACACACAAAACACAAAACTTAGATAAAAACAAGAGGCTCATGGGCCTTATCGCTCACCTGGGGATATTTCCCAAATTGCAAAGTACAATATAGATAATAACTGTAACCAACGACAATAACTTTCAAAGTTTTCACCAGTTTGGAACTGAACAATACTTTATCGGTTATATTAAGTCACAGATCATTAATAAATAGCTAAAAATACATGTAGCATTTAAACAAAAATTGATAATTTTCAGATAATTAACTATTTCTGTATAGTTATGCATTTATGACCTTGACCGATAAAGCCACAACTAAAAGCCATTAATCAAAATTATCATAATATCTTTACATGTGATATTCAAACATACATACCCAAGCAAGAACTACTAGCTTCAAAAATATTACTTTGAATCAAATATCAAAATGATCATCATATCAAAACATACAATATTCTAATACATATGCCTTACATAAAGTAAAAAGTTTTCAGAGAACAAATACTTTCAATCTTTTTATGCAGCTATGACGCTGACCTCTGAACCTATGACCTTGAAACATATATCAAAATGATCGTCCTATCAATACCTACAATATACATGCCTAAATAAAGAGTTCTTAAAATAAATGACAATTTCCGTCTTCTTTGTCAGCTATGACCTTGACCTTTGAGCCTATGACCTTGAATCATTCTTCAAAATAACTTTCATATCAATGCCTACAATCTTCTTACAAGCATATATGCTTATCCTAATAGTTTCAAGCTATTTAAAAATTTCAGTATTTTCAAGCTAATATTATTTCAAGGGGTAGCAGTTCGTACATGGATTGACATATTGCTTTAAAAACTTGGTAAACTTGGTATCTTGTTAGTTTTTGTCATGCTGAACATTTTTGCAATGTATGGTTTTGATCTGTCTCTATAGTTTCCAAGAAAATAACTTAAACTGCAAAAATAACAAACTAGGTCTTGACTTTGATCTTCGACCTTGACCCATTTTGAAGGTCATTTCGAAAAAATAATAAACTTCAAACCCCATATCTGTTGAACTAGTCAATTTATAACCATTTAAAACTATTGATATCTAAATTAAACACAAAAATGTGCAACCTTGTTTTAGCCGAATTTCACGATTTGTACAAACTATATACTTAAGACTCTAGAAAAGCTGAAAATTGAATCAGTTTTTTTTGTCTACCACTTCTGGTTTCAGAGAAAAAGATTTTTTTTTTCAAATTACGGCCTCTGTGACCTTTCTGTACCAATTGCAATCAAAAGTATAAACTTGTAAAGTCATCAGCCAGTAATGCACCGTGCCAAGTTTGGTAAAAATTGCCCATGTGGTTTCAGAGGAGATGTCAAAAACGTAGGCTATACAGGCACACACAGACGGACGGACGCACGCACGCTTCACCATGCCATAAGTTTACCTTGGCTTTCAGTCAGGTAGGCTAATAAACAATAACAAAGTACATATCCACATGGTTTAAAATAAAGACATGTAAGGACGCGTGATAATGTTTTTCATCATTTTGCTTAGGTATATAAAGATTCAATCTCAAAAAATTCTTTCGCAATTTTGTTTTTCTGAATATATATAACAGTTTATATACGTATCGATTGATAATATGTTCTGAAAAATGTTAAAATAGGAACTAATCGTTAGACATCATGACAAGATAATTTTCTGTGATGTCATTTCTCACTTTGAATGGACGGAACGATGTGTTATTATCCATCTAAGTTTGAATTCTAGTTGTTTATGTTATTCTGTAAAATATTTACTATCCCTGAGCGGTTACCGCTGCTGGTGGAGTACAACTCCTCGAGGGTACTCATAGGTGGTACCTTTGCGCTGTCAGAAATGTAACTCGCGGCGAAATTTTCAGTCGTCTTAATTTTTGAAACTTTTTTTAAACCTAAGGCTTGTTCTCTAATGCAAAACATTTCTTAGTTGAGTTTTGATTCATATAATCTGAAACTTTGAATTCATTAATTTTCAAAAGTTCGGATATTTTTTTTGGGTCAAAAATATTTTAGACTTCTACAATTTAAGGTAAATTATTTTAATCTCCATTTTCATTTATCAAATAAAACGGAAGAAACCATTAGGTTTGAAAACATAAGGTAAACAGTTATCATTAAAACAGTCGAAACATAGCTAAACAATAGCGCTAACAACAGTCAACGCTCATGGAAAGAAGAAAATAGCACTATATTTGTTTTGATTAATGATTCGTTATGTCTTGTCAATATGATTTCAAGACAAACGTGTTGAATAATTTGCTCTTATCGAGTTTAGTATCTAAAATGAAAGGAATGTTAAAACCTTGTGTATTTGGTTTCTTCACATATAAGTATCGTTGCAATCTGCAGTTAAATCTATACCAACAATATTAGTCAATAACACAAGTATTTCGCAGTTATGCATCATTATGACCATGCATTTTATGAAGATGCAAATTATCAGCAAAATGAAACATTTAAGACTGGCATTCAACGCTTATAATTTTATAATAATGTATTTAAAACATGAATAATTGACCGGTTTTCAGTTGTCTATTCTGTCACTATTTTGTTGTTAAGATGACCAAAAAATCGCGTAACATCTGCCCATTTGTAAGAGTTTCTTCTAGTTTTCTTGAGGATTTGTTTCCACAGAAAACATGAAACGTTATTAATGTGATTGCAGGCATATCCAATGAAGAGGGCGCAGCAAATTGTCAAATGCATATTTTAGCCACTATTAATGATTTCTTAAATTATATTTTATATTTTAAAACACATTTACCTATTCAATTAGACTACGTAAAGATCACTGGGGCTGTCATTGAGCAGTAACTTACAAAGTCGCAACACAGAATTTTAGCCTTTTAAATCGTCATTCAAATACAGACGCCTATGTATTTTCCTGAAAAACGATTGCCACACAAGGGTCTTTCCTTTAAAGATTCTATAGACTAGATAATCCAAAGGTAATTGAATAATTGTAAAAACTGATAGGATTATTTGCAAAAAAAAAAAAAAAGATTGACTTGTACTAGCTAGAGAAGGCTGTTGTATAGCCCCTCCTGTTAATTTTTAACGGAAAGTTTAGAAAACCGAAAGTAAGCATGCTAAAAAAAAACTTTGGAGTAACATAAACAATAATCGAAAAGAGGAACGGATAGATGAAAATTGGTCTATAATCAATAAATACAAATACCAAAAAAGATTGTAGGAAATTATCTCTTGAAAGATTGATATTATTGAACATAGATTTTGACAAGCCATTAAATGTAAGAATTTGTTTTGACAAATCCAAATACATAATTTCCTGCCAAGCATATCTGCTCGGATGTTAATTCTTTAATCAAGCCAAACATCAAAATTGAATTGGACAAGTTTGTCATTTTCAAAACAGTTTTGCATCATAACGTCTTACATTTCAAGACTAAAAGAAAATTTTGTTTATTAACAGCTGTGAAATACATAAAACGTAGTAGGTAAATATGGACTTTTCAAAACATTAAGTACAAAACAATAGTACATAAAAGATCATCTTCGGATATTTTCTAAGATATAACTTTTCCAGGTTGAAATAATTAGAACTAGAACATCATAATTTGAACTTTACATAATTTGTCAGCCGGATTGGTTTTACTCAAACAAGATATATACCTTGGAGAAAACCTTTCTCCATCGGGTTAATTTGAATAAATCTTATCTTTTTTCTACGTAATTCATACATTGGTATAACAGTTAGTCTTACATTCAAAATCTAAATATTTTTTAATTGACATTTTGTCGTTCCTGGTTTCTTTTATACCCATTCTAATTTCACACGTGACGTATGTAGCTAAATAGACAGAAGATGCTTACCATTCCGGAGAACCCACCTTTTACCTCCGTGTAAAAGGTTCGCATGTGAAATTCCTTTAATGTTTTATGCTGCTTTTAGATTATGTTTTGGGCATGGACAACCATGTTTGTGTTTTGTCCCACTATCATCTTGTTGACAAAAGCTTGTTTTGTCAGATTAGTTATAAATCGATGCAATAAAAGAAAAATTAAACTAAAAACATTTCCTTAGTAACGGCCAATGCAACCAAAAATTCATGACAATCTTAAAAGATAATAAGCAGGCAAATAATACATGACCAGAAAGGTAGCTACATATTTGGACTTCATGCGGAAAAAGTACAAAAATATTTCATTAACTTTCCTACCTTTTTTTTACAAACTCAATGACTTATTTAGGATGCAATCGAGCTATGTTATTCGTTTTATTATGTCATGTAACTAACAAGAGTCAATTATGAACGACTTTTTACATTACAAATGTAAACAGATATAACATAACACTAAACAATGTGATGGCTTTGCCTCACGTATAAAATAAAAAGTATTTTTTAAATGTGACCGTAATGTTATTAAACCATATATTAACCGAATACTAATAATTGAACAAAGGCCTATGCGAGTATCTCGTAAATACAAATGATAGTTGTAAAAGTTGCTTAATCTACGTCACATTATCGTGTTTTATACTTTGACTTGTGATGATAATATTTATTGTTACACAATAAGCATTAATGCATTGCTCAGTACCTTCTTGGCCGTGATAGATTTTCGTGATTGTCTTATCGTATAAAAACTTTCAGCAATCAGAAGAACAGGAAGTGTTAAAATTAACACAGCGTTAAGTGTAATATCCTGAAATGTCTCCGACAATAACATAGAATGCACTGTAATTTCCTGAACAGTAAGGACTAATGTTCTAACAATTGAAAATATCGTTCTAGTATTTTAGTAGCTCGCATGACTTTCATCTATTATCAAAATTTAAATCTTATTGTTAATTGTTCGTTATTTTATAGTTTATTTAACAACAAGTCAAACAGTTAAACTTTATACCATTTCAGTAAATTAAACGAAACTGATATTAATTCTATAATTCATAATTAAACTGCTCAAATTGAAAAGTATACACATAACCAAAACTGCAAATTATCTGTGCATATTTGAAATCTCTTGTATGTTTTTACGATCGCCGTTACCGCTGTAGGAATACACTGTTTCGTCACTTATTGTTTAAATGGTAAATTTTTAATTAAATCTTCAACAAAGTATTTTAATATATTAACCGCTTATAACATTATCTTCGTAGCATTTTTATGGTTTGAATTATTGAAGTAGATGTTATTTCTAAAAAGTGCGGGATTCAACATTTTGAGAGTGGCTGACTATACAGCATTCTCATTGGACGAAAATGTGTTTGCGTCGCTCTCTCTTGCGTCGTAGTATATAAGCAAACCAAATCGGTGTCCATTTTAAGGTGTGTTCCATCTAGGCACGAATCGACGCCTGTTGTTTGATACTACAACCTCTTCCGACTGCGTTGCGTTTGCCACTACACTTCCATCATTAAATTTATTAAACTAACTTCACTTGAAAGGTGTGTCATATTGCAAGAACGGAATCTATTTGATGTTAGCTAGTCTGATCTTATTAAAAGTACTTTTGTGTGAAACCTGCTTGATCTGATACGCTCATGGTACAGAGTACTTGGATATAACCTAAATATTTGTTTGCAAATTGAGTTCTTGTGCTTGGTTTTAAAACACATGCTGGATACTGAAACTACTTTATTGCAACCCTACCTAGTTATCTCCAACTAGAAGCGTAGGTCTGGCCGAAAGCTTCATTACATATAAATATGCATATCATATAATAAAATATACCTTATATAACTAAATTGTTTACTATTGTTATGATTGATTTATTCACCGAATTGATAACAAGGTCATGTAAAAATAAAAGGATTCATATTTAATATTCGAGGTAATGATTACAGAAAATTAGAAATGTAATTTGCCAAAACGGTTTACATTTTACATTTTAACAGGGATTTTAATTGTCTGTCAATAGATTTTATTTTGTAAATTAACCTGATATATATATATATGTGTGTGTGTGTGTGTGTGTGTGTGTGTGTGTGTGTATGTGTGTGTGTGTGTGTGGGTGTGTGTGTGTGTGTGTATTTCAAACTTTTGAAATAGACTATAATCATGTGATGTGTATGACGTCACAATTTAGTATGCACCATACAAAACAGTGTCTTTCTAAGCACCGAGAAAGACATTAATAGTATTACTTTCGTTCGCTTTAGTTGTTTCCAGAATGCAAGGCACATAAGGCATGTCGCAGTTACTAGAACATAAAGAATGAAGATAGTCACAGTAGTGACTGCGATAGAAGTTGTGGGGATGATGTTTCAAGTAGTTTTTGTCGGGTTTGAAAAATTATTCAGGACGAATTCCAAATAAAAACGGAAATCGAATTATGAACGGTTAGAGGAAAATTTGACCCCAATTAAAATAATTAGAATTTTTTAATTGTATACTAAACAAACTAGTGAACGTTTTACAAGTCCCGGCTAGTGTTACAAAGGGCACAACAAAGCCAGATATTGCGTCACTAACACAGCAGGTTGTTTTCGACGATAAAGAAGATATTCAAGATAAAGTGCTTTATAAGACTATGTGGGGGACGATAGAGTACTTACGAATGATGAGATTAAACGGATTTGTTAAGAGTCTTATTCTGATAATGACGTTGTTGTAAAAATCATTAATACCCAAGGAAAAAACGTCAGCTATAAACGTTCTGTAGAAGATAATTTTGGCAATGATGCAATGGCCTAACTCGGAAAGCCAGGGATAAATATTAACGATGCAAGTTTCAAATGGCAAGGTCATAGTCGCCGGATAATGTTACTGTGTTTGCTGAGATTTTTCTTTTTATGAGGAAACAGATGCATTCTTCAGTTTCTGGCTTCACTTACGGACAGTATTCATAGTTACGGGTTAGATGTCTCAAAAATGTTTCTACAAATGCTATGAGCATAAAAACGTTAGAACGAATGGGGCGTGAAGGTGCTTTTGACCATATAATAAGACAATAAATAAGCTTTGACAAACACTGGTTGTATGAATTTGATGATACTAGAAAATTATCAAATCTTCCACTATCCGGTATTGATGTGTTCAAAAAATCAAAAGATTCTTACTACATTAAAGTCAAGACAAGAAAATAATAACAATTAAATGAACTTTTCGAAGATTTAGAAAAAAACTTAACAGGAGAAAAGTTTAAATAAATGTTCTATCTTTCAAGAAATTTGTAAGTGAAAAGAACAAACAGGCACATAATTTCAACAAATCATATACCACTCCTTATATCATTGTCATTCATCTTAAAGAAGATTAGATGCAGGGCAGGCAAAGCTTTAAACCAGAAATCAAGTGCTTCTTTCCTCACCAAGAGGTCTTCTCACTCTTCTTTTAGAAGAAAAAATCTTTAAACTAAAGTGACTCAGTTAACGAAATGTTGACCGGTTGGAGGTCGACTGTATCATTTTCTAGATCATTGGAGGCACATGACAACAGCATATTAATATCTGTCAATAATCAAAGAGGTGTACAAATTGGAATTTTTAACAAAGCTTATTTTTAAGGAATTTTAGAAACTCGTGTTTTTGTAAAACATTACCCATTTTAAATGTTTATTAGAAAACAATGCCATAGATATTGTATCTCCTTCTTAAACTCATACAGGTTTTTACAGTACAGTTAACTTTTTTCTAGTTCCTATGAAAAACGAGAAAATGAGATCTGTAAAAACTATTCGACCTCTCAACCGATATCTTTGAAAACAACATTTTACCACGAAAACATGTATTTCCAACAGAGAAGGGAAACAATCGTTATTTCTTGTTGCAAGAAACTCGATAGCTGGTCAAAACACAGCAGGAGACTAACAAAAATTTCAAGGTTGTGTAGCATCTTGTCTGGAATTGATTACCAATTCAAGGTTATTCACGAGACCCTTTCAAATTCATTTACTTTAAGGTTGGAAACTTCACCAACGAATCTACCATATCGGAAAAAACAAGAATGTCTTACTTAGATCGGACAACATAACAGTAGTTTTTTATGTGAACAAGGTAAAAGGGAAACAAGGTCTGTTATACTTCTAGCAGTTAAACACAATATACATTTGAAAGCAGCTCCTATAGCCAAACTGATCAATGTGTTAACGGACAAATTAATTCGGGTAGTCATCAGGTTAATAGAGTGGTCTCTAAACAACAGAGAAGTTAAACAGATATTAAGTCTATGTGGTCTTCCACTTCACACTTATCAACAATATAGATAGTGATGACGGCCATAACACTTTTAAGGGCTTGATAAACCTAGACTTGTAATATTCATGAGTCAACAATTAAATTGTAAGCAGTTTTCATCGTTGTAGAAAGTCCCCGTCGTGGGAACAAGCTCTACTACATCGTATTAACTGTGAAACATATACAACATACGCAGGGGTAACAAGAGTATTACTGCAAAGAAACGGAAAGTTAGTTGACAGTATAGAAATTAAAGTCAACACGTTTGTCGTAAAGCTTCCAATGTATCGTATAGCTTCCGATGTAACCTTTCGTAGGTGCCATAATTGAGGTATAAGTCAAAACATGAAGCAGAACACGAAGAATCCGTCATTTTTTTTAAATTTCAAGTTCACTTGCATAGGTGACATAAACTATAAATACCGTAGTATTGTAACAGTCAGAATATCTTTGTTCCATGTTTTCAAAAAAAAAAAATGTAAGGTCCTTAGGTAACATTGACTTTTTACTCGAATAAGACTTTTTCGTAAGAAAAATGGTATAGATTAATTCGGTTATTTTTATCTATAAATAAACCTCACAAATGAGTTACTTCGTAGATCATATCTAATTGGATCGTGAAGATCATTAAAATAACTTACAAATAATAGGATAAATCTGTTAAGGTTAAAGGTCATTCGACCAGTTCAGTAGGTCATTCTTTGTAATAATTCAAAGGTAGTAGCATGAGAAATATAAGTGCAGATTGGAGTTGTCAATCAACATTTTTAAAATTCTATTTTAGAAATGTTAACGTGATTTTTATAGTTAAAAAAGTTCCCATGGCGTTGCAGTTACAAATAGAATTTTGCAGCTGTGTTACTGGCCATGGTGGTGTTATATAGTATGAGGAACTGTTATTGTTATTTAAGGTGATTGTTTTCAGATGTACAGTATACCAGATTACTGTTACCTTTGTACAGATAATTTATAGTAAGTACATCAGGTATTTTGATTATTTTTATTGATATTGTTATTTTTGGGTAAGAATAAAACTTTACCAACCACCAATTTGATATATTTCTTCTTAATCAGGGGAGTTAATTTACGAACTGAAATTCCAAAATTTGGAATTAAAATTTAAAATGTTATTAATAAATACCTACCTGATATATGTATGACCCTCTGACATTCCCATTTTATTAGATTTTTTCTAGGCTATATTTCTCCGCACTGAACAGACACAGAGTAATATAGTTCACACTGGAATATAACGTCACAAACATCACATGATTATAGTTTGTTTCGATACCACAGTATCTTCTGAATTTTGCATTCCATTTTTCCTTGCTTTTGAATTATACTAAAACATTATGTGCACAATATTTTAGACAATTGCATATCATCGCAATCTTCAATTTACCCTCTTTATCAAAACATCGTAACTAGACGAGTCTTAAAATGCATGTTTTTACTGCTGAATAATCATATTATATGTTTTCTTATGACATTTAAAGCGTTTTATTTGAAATCTGAAACATTGCATGGTCGATTTGTGTCCAGAACTTAATATACGTATCTGAAGGTTAACATTAGAAAACATTGTAAGTAAAACTAAAGCAAATGCATGAATGATAAATTACAGACTTAATGAACTTATGTAACAATACTACGCACAAATCGGAATACACGCTTCTCTTGAAATCGTTAAAATATGTTATCATTTTACAATATGCTGATATGATTTAAATACAAAGTAGAAAAGATTAATAATTCTTGTATTTGCGAGTATCAGAAGAGGGGCTTTATTTGGATGTCAAAAGATTAAACCTTATACAGTCCCGTTGCGAAGTATTGTCAAGGACAGCTGATTTCTATACAAAATATCCAATGGTTTTCCAACAAAAAAACTTATACTTACTTTGAATATATCCAAAACTGACATGATTGTGTATAGGTTTGTTCAAAGACGATAAGAAAAACGAACCTTCAAAAAATTAGTTAAAAGTCACAAATTGTATATAGGAAAAAAACTAAAATCAGACAAAAACTGTCATCTAGCGATCTCAATGATATGTACGGTTAAAAGCCTCTTGATGTTAAAAGGTGTTTTTGTCTAACCATGCATTTATCTGCACCGTATGCTTTGAAGGTGAAAAATTTCTTATGTCCCGTAGAAAAAAAACTTAAAATTTGTAACTAAGAATATAAATGTTTTAACAATTTTTCTTCATTACTCTGTTCAGTTAACGGAAACACCTTATCTTTTACCAGTAAATCATCTTTAATTGAAATTGGCTGCAACAAATATATTGTATTTGAAGACATTTACAAAAGGGAAGCTAAATAAAGTCAACATTGTTAGTCTCCGTTTGAGCTATTACAAAGCTTTGAGCAAATCTTATGATTGCAAATAGAAGTTGATTTGTAATAAATTAGTTCTCAATCAATAAAGCTATTAACATTCGAAAGATAAAAAATAAATTTGATAAAGATGAATAGTTTTATTTACCATTCAGAATCGTTTTCAAATAAATATTTTTTAGGTTAAGCAAACAGTTACCGTGGATTACGGATATAAATATTATTTCAACTGAATTTTATTGCTTCAGTTCAATGCTCTATCAATTTTTTCATTAACCAAGCCTAACGTGAAATTATTGTTCTTTGATGTTTTAATTTTTTAAATTTAAATTAAGATTATTTCTTATTGCAATAGGGCGTTTAAATATTAAACATTATTTTGAAAAGAGGTTCTTAAAGTTTCTTTTAATCAATTCCATGGCCAATTATGTAAACAATAATAATAATAATAATAATAAAATAATAACAATAATAATTATAAATGAAAAAGTTAATAAATAAATAATAAAAATAATTATTGGATGTAATTAGAGTACACCTTTGAAGATTTTCACTGTGAAACCTTTACAAATATCGAGTGCTTTCCACCCGAATGAATTTTGTCCTAGAAAAAATATAATTAATTTCTAGAAACTTTTCCAATATCTTTTAATTATTAACTGCCAGCAAGTCAGAAACGTTCAAGAAACAAGTAGAGAGTATGTATTAGTGCGTAATTGGAAAGGGACAAAACTTTAGATCCTTTTATGGTATCAAGTCTATATCTTCACGTTAGCATAATCACTAAAATATTAATAAAGATACATATCCTGTTAATGTGTACGTTTACCTTTATTAATTCAAATGCTGATAGCTTTTTTCTTACTAATGACTGCCATAATTTGCAAGCTGATTTAGGTTTCATTTTTCGTTATTTTATTGCCATAATTTTAAGGATAAGATACACATAGATATATACATACGTTTCGTTTTGTTGATAATAAAGCTTCCTTTAAACAAAAGCGTTTTATAAAAGAATATGTTTGTGAAATCTCTATGATTGGTTAAGGACCTCCCATACAAGTAAAATTCCACAACTGCAATAAGGCAAGTAACCGTCGAAACAACTGATTCATTTACAGTGTAAATATATGTTTTCTTATGTCTTCTGAACTTTAATTCTTAAAATACAGTTTTTAATAAGTGTATAAAATAGAAAAGGAATACTTTTTAAAACCATACATTAATTCGATATTATTTATGGTTCAAGTTATTGTTCTTTGAATAAAACCAAAAACCTTTGCTGCTTTTTATAAACATCAGGTTTTTGGGCGGTTTAAGATTAATGTTGAAGTTCAAACGAATTCCTTTTCCGTACTTTTTTGGTACTCTTAGATTTTATTACGTCGGGAACGGTGCCGCTTCGTTATTTTCAACTTGACAAAATCGAATTCAAATATATTTTGTATAAAATAACTAAAGTTCAAAAGTCTGTTAGTAAATCTGCTAGAGCAAACAAATTTGCAACATAGTTTGTTTGAACGAATTATTTATGATTTTTTAAGTAAAACAAGAGATTTGAATTTATACTTTTTAAATATTTTCGGGTAAAACCTTGTATTTTAAGAGAAAAGGTGTATATTTGGAGAAAAATGCTCTGAAAGACAGATTTTCAATTTTTTTACTTGAAATTTTGAATATATCTTCCACAAAGATAGGATTTTCAATTATGTTAGGGTTTGGAAAAATGTAAAATTTTGTTTAAACCTAATGAAATGGACTTGAATGTTATGTGATTAGTTTACAATTTTTTCGTCATCTGTCATCTACATGTACCTAGCCGACATATTGAATTTGAAGTCATATTGTTATTGATATATAACAACTTGAAATTACGTTTGTCAATTAAAAACGTGTTTTTAAATTATTGCGCTAAATTAGCTATTTTTCAACCATTGTCTAAAGTATCCGGATAAACCTATTACTAAGGGGTCATGTGAGAAGGAATTATTGGTTTATTTTTTTAACCGCAATTAGTGTTACACTGCTGTCTCACGGACACATAATTGCCCACACATATAAGTTCGGCCATTATCTTACAAACCACTCTGTCATTCATGTCGAGTATGAATAATGAATGATAATTATGAATGTCAAGAATGGTAAAAGGATTAATGTTTAGCTATGTATTCATTACTGATCCATCCTTCTAATTTTTTTCAAAGTTTGCAGTTTATTTAGTCATATTTTACTTTGTATACTCCCTGCAATAAACTTACATAGTATCTTTATATGTCAGAGAAGTAGAGTAAACCACTTCATTTCATATATATTTTTTCTTACAATAAAACCTTTTAAGTGGCTACTTAAAAACAAAATCTATAAGCTGATGCAGTGTATTTAACAGTTGTGAATGCAGTTTGAATTTAATATTTATATTGTGCAGCAAGACTAAATCTATTTATTTTAATAAGCAAAAACTAACCAGACTAGACATTTAATTGTGTAAATTTCTTGTTTTTCTTTCATTTGCTTTGTTTAAACTTAACGAATGATACTCTTTAATCTAAAAGCAATTGAGTTTCTGTTAGAATTACAGAAAGCATGCTATATATAACAATGTTGGATAAATAAACAAATTGGAGTTTTATATATCTCTTTCGAGATCTTAAAAGAACAAGACAGTTTTATTTATTTTGACTTCACTCGTCTGATGGTTTCCTGATATTGTCTTTAGCCTTCAAGTTTTCAGTTGCTGATATATTAAAAGAAGACCTTCGATGTATTCATCATCAAATAATATAAGAAGTATATAAAGCTTTATTTCTTTTAATAGTCTAAATAAATTGACTTTTAACTGTTTCAAAACATGAAACATAATCAATAACGTTCAATAATTCCACTAAAAAGTAATAAAACATTTGTCAATTTTTTTCCCTGTAATTTACATATCTTTCAATCCGTCATATGACTATAACAACATAATTTGCAGAATAAAGTATTTATCAATATAAATAAAAATAAGGCTAAAGGTTTGAAAATACTTATTATTCGTTCTAATCCTATAATTTAATCTTTGCGGACTTTTTGATAATAGCTACTGTTATTTTGAAAAATATAACCGGTTATAATAAAAAAAAAACAGACATTCAGTGACTAGTAGTTCAGTAGTGGAAAATGTAATTTAATATTCGGAAATTTAAAAAAAATGTCTTTTTCAGATGTCAAAATTGTATTATTTATATTGAGATGTTTAACATTATCGAATAACCTTTACCTTTAATTTTGCGCACCATATTCCAAACTTTATTTAATGGAGTGCAAGAATTGATCTTGGAGACATCATTTCTCCAAGAATCTCTACTGCACTTTTAAGCAGTTTTTCGAGCTTGCGCACGAAAAATACGGAGCAACTGTAAATAATATTGTGTTGGAGACATATTGAATTGTCTCTCAGCTTGTTTCCTATTTTTTCTAACTTGTTTGTATTCTTCATTGTAACATGGTGTATGGATTCGAAGATTTGCAGAGGTTCTAGGAATGCACGTATTAGCAATATCTATAAGGACGTCAGAAAAACCCTGAATTTAATCGGTCTCGTTTGCAAATCGCTCAACAAAAACCTTTTCTGCACAGAGACTGCGAAACGGATTCCAATCAGCTTTAGTAAAATTCCATCTAGGGATAGTTGCATCAATTGTTCCAGATGTATAATTCATTACAATTGGAAAATGGTCGCTTCCACATCGATCGTTATGAACTGTCATTTAAAATACCAAGAACTGACACATCTATTGATGAGTAAGTACCTGTCGCATCAGATAAAAATGTTTTTGATACATCATACATATTTTTCCTTTATTATCAGGTCTAGTACTTTCCCAAAGAGGACTATGACTATTAAAATCACCATCTGAAAGAAATGGTGAAGGTAATTGCTCGACTAAGGTTTGCATATCAGCAAGCTGTAACGAATTTTCGTTTTAGTTTGAGTTATGTTTGTTGTTGTATTTAATTAACTGAAATGTTTGACAGGCAACACTTTTATATGTCTTAGAAGGAAAATCTGATGCTATTGCAACATATGATGTGCTTTTACCTTGACTTCGCAATAGATTTCGAATATACGAAGCCACTGTAACGTTATAACACCCAGCTTAGATTTCCTTTGGTGGTTAGGACAAATTGAAAGTAAGGAGATAGGTATTTGTTTTAATATGTTAATCCTCCTTTTTCACCATAAAACGCCGAACTTTGGTAACACCTTGTTCCTTTAACCCGTCAGCAATTTCAGTTTTCTGACATGTCAACAAACTCTTTCAAGGTCTCTATAAATGCCTTAGCTACCATTAGGTGTTTTGAGCGGAGTAACTTTAACTGCAGCATCCGCAAAATATTTTGTTCCTAGTAAATTCACTGACTTGCCTGTTCCTGCTTTGGATTAGTAGCGACCCTGAACTCAATTTTTATGTTTTCTACTGAACCAGTTATCCCACTAATACACTTCTGTACCACAAAGGGATTTATTTTGTTTTTATGTTTCGTCTGTGGCTGAATCAACAACTACAAACTTTGTCCATGGTCTACTGATTTCATTTATTTTATCATCACTATCCTGTCTTATCTTTTCTAACTATTCTGAATTTTTTTTAATTGCCCATAGTGGTGAAAGGTGGTTTATCTCCCTTGCTCCTCACCCGCCGATCTGGAGTGCCAACCAGGGCGATGCTTTAGTTCCGGGGGTTTCCTGTCGGAACAGCACAAAGGGCCAAAGTAAGCCACAACCCAAATGGTCCCTTATCACCAAAATACCGCCCTCCACCATTAAAGATCGCATTCAACGGCAAATGGGATGTCCATTTTAGACGGCTTTTACGACAAGCATGAGGTTCTAGGGCCTATTTTAACCCGGGTTCCCCACGGGGACAAACAAATAAAGATGCAATTATTTTAACTATGGACTTGCATTGTCTTTTACAGTGTACTATGTTAAATGCTAGTAGTTTATTTTACAAAACAATGTTATGCTGTTATAATTCTAGACTTTATAATCTTGTTACCGGTGACGCTACATGCTACTTTTGGAACGAACCTGCAAGACTTGAGCGCTTATAATTTGGCCTAATGTATATTTGATTCCCTCGAACACCAGGATTAAGATGGTATTAAGAATATAATACTCTACAGTGACGGAAGTAAACAGTAATATAACGCCTTTGAGTGCTTAATTAACAAATACCAAATAAACATTAAAAAATTATTTAGAAAGTGACCATACCCTTATGAAGGGCCGATAGTATCCATCATTGAACACGGCTATTAAATAACAAAATTTATATATCCCACAACATTATGTTGAGGCCATTATAGCTGCTAGACGTCAACCGCGTTCATATAAAGTTCATAAATAAATCATGATGTTTATCCACACTTTATTCAGAAGTACAGATGGTGTGTTAGTGTTTATAGCCCTGTTCGTACTACTAAACAGCTTTCGCATATCGTCTTTTGAAATTGGACGTTCAACTGCCCCGTATCCCCTTTTTTCAGATCTGTCATCACCGCTGAAAATGTCTCATTTGAAGAAGAAAAGGACTCAGCCTTTCTCATGTCAATTTTCATAGTACTTTAAAGGTGTCGATATAATCCGTATTTTAAATTTGTTACTGAACTCTTGTTCATGAAATCATTCTTTTTCCGGACTGATGCATAAAACTAACCCATTTCCTCATTCAGTAATTTTTTATCATACGTTTCGAATTTAACAGACTTTTCTCGTGATTTTAAATAGTCTCTAAATAGATTCCACTTCTTGAAATAGTTCTTTTAGTATTTTACTATCCTTTTCCTAAATAAGACGCTACACATTCTCTTGTGACGTTTGCAAACGACATGACTCTTTGCATTCTGTCGTCTGGTTGAGGCGAGACTAATATCGGAAATGGACGAGAAAGGTTCTGTAAATTCCGCAGCCGGGCGATATCAAAAAAAAAAAAAAAAAAAAAAAAAATTGCCCATTGGCAAAAAATATTACCCGTCGTTAAATGAGGGTGATTTTAGTAGCAAGATAGAGAAAATCATCCAACGTTTAATAACCAATCAAATACTTGGATTGTTACATGAGGTATAATAATTAAACAATGTTATAGTCTGTTCAACCAATCATTTAATAAATGAACATGAACCCCTTTTAAAGGCATATAAATACATCCATGCAGCTCAGACTTTAAATTAACAAGATCACATCTTAAACATGATTTAAATTTTCTAGTAGAACTAAAAAACAAATAAGAAGAGAAGTTAACTTCTTTATTATCGATATAGATAGACTGACAATGTTTCAGTCTGTTAAACCGATCTTTCTTTTGTATGGTAAGAGATTATAAATATAAGACAATAATAGTATAGCAAAATCCCGTATTCGAAAAGCTTGAAAAAATATAAAACCATGAAAAACTAATTTAAAAAACTTGGAGTCAAATTATGCTACACCTAAAACCCCCTATCAGCAATTAATTAAGTTTTATTAAATGTTTGCCAACCGACTGACAATACAAAACCTGCTTCAGTATAGAATGTGGTTGTCGATGTGTGTGTGTGTGTGTGTGTGTGTGTGTGTGTGTGTGTGTGTGTGTGATAGATAGATAGATATGTATTTTATACTTTAAAGATTAGAATAAAATTATTTCTTATCATTAAGAAGCAATTTTTCTTTTTATACAATTGATTACTTTTCACAATATGTTCTAAATATACACGTTTGTTTGTAGGATCTTCTTTTTTTAATTAGGCACTCTTATTTACGTTCGGTTTCTGATTGCATTAGATTTTTGTCCCCATAAAATTTCAATTATCTTTTATTCAACACCATGGTTCGACACTAATTACTTCCGTTTCCTGTACATTAAAAAGAAAGGCACATGATACGTGACAACTTTTATCTGATTTTGAGAAATAACTAACTAATTTAATAAAAAATAAGTAAAAAAAAATATCGATTTACATGATATATGTAAAAAATTGTTTTTCGTAAATTACCAACCCACACAGTATATACATTTGATAAGCATGTAAACTATTTCTGTTATTTTTTGTTGTTGTATATCCATGAATGTTTTTGATTAATGTCCAAAGTAAATAAGCAGAAGCACCTCTTTTAGAAATTAATTGATTGTTGTGAAATATTTCCTTTGTTAGACGAAGAATTAGGTTATTTTATGTTGTTTCATCATTTATGTTTTCGATATTCAAATCAGCATACGGTAAATTTTATTAAACCTGATATAAAATACAAGATCTCGAAATCAAAAGAAAGATTCCTAGACTTAAACGTTTCACTAGTTTTTGTATATATTTGAATTAAATGAATTATATGACAGGAGTCTGATCTTTTTTATTCGAGGAAGTACAGGTAAATTTTGTGAATAGATTAAAGAGTCAAACATGTAATTAAATATGCATACATATATTTTTATTATTGTTTATTCGTAAGTCCACATTTTCATTATTTATTACAAACTTAAAAACTAAGTACAATTTTACTTTAGTAAATAGAAACTTAGATGTTCTAATATTTATGGCAATTGTGTAATAGACGTAACAATGTTTCAGTCATATCAATATATATAACCAAAACATAACCAACAATTTTATTCAGTTTGACTGTTTATTACGATATGTAAATGAATCCAACTTGGTCTTTAGAATAACAAATGTTTGTAAGTAACAATACAAATAAATCTGTGTATAAGAATATCATCTTAACCTTTGTTTTTTCTAAGTAAAGGTTTGAATTTATAAAATGTCAAGTTTTCTATTGTCAATGAAAAACATACTTATAGGGATTGTTTGATAAAGCTTATGCTAGATTTAAAATTAAAATGCTTATATTTGGGCTAGTAATAAAGATAATTAGTTTTTTTCTAATTTTACTATTCAGAAGTACTTGAATTTATTGAATTTAGTCTTAAAAAGTTAAAAACAAAAAATAAAATTTTACTTATTTATCAAATCATGATTAATATATTTACGGTCGTTAACTTTTAATAGATTATTTTCTCAACTTTAATGGCATATATTACAGCTAAAAACTATTCTTTCATTCATATTAGAAAAAAATTGTTGTTTCTAAGACGTCAAAAGCAATGTGTTAACCAAATGAGGTACTTCTAAAACAGGTAAAGTTGGTATTTCAAAAAATTAATTTGTTTTGCATGATTAAATCACTAAAATAGAAATGACATGTACACTATTGCTGTTTACACTATTACAGAACATTATAGTAATATATTATTTTTTATATTGTAATGTAAGTTTTTTCGAAAATAAATGCATTTTTTCATATTATAATAAAATATAAAAAAATCCGTTAAAAGGTTAAATTTTTAATTTGATTTTTATATGCATTTTCAAAAAAGTTTTCACAAATTTACAAGATTATTTTTCATCGATTGCATTCATTGAATACTCAGATAGAAGACTTTTAATATTAACTTAGTTTGAAATATTATATCAAAAATACCCTGTAAATCAATGCAGTATAAAGACAGTTTTTTTGGCACATATATTGGATAGACCAGACAACTTCTAATATTTCAAAGTGACACACTGCTATTCAATTAAGTATATTAAGTACATTTTGAGATCTGAATAAGTTTTTTAATAATATAATGTTGAAATTGTTTTAAATGAAAACGATTAATATTCGAACAAAAAAGTTTCAATGTAAACAAAACGGTTAATTTCGTAAAATAAAATAAGACCTTGCGTCAATAATGCTGTTTGATAAAACATTATTAAATATTTTTTAGAAATAATTGAGGTTCACATTTATACGACGATACATAAACTGAAGCAAGAGCTTGTGTTTATAATGATTAATCCTCACCTCCTTAACAATCAAAGGGCATCGGTGGTGGAAGTCTAAAGTGTGCGTTTTCAAATCGCAGTATCTAGTTTGCAACCCTGTTAAAAGAAAACCAGATACATGAACATATGGCAGACATTTTGATCTTTCAATGACTTTTTCCATAAAAAAATAACAATTGAAAAGCCTGCATGCCTAAAAAAAAAATTAAAATTTGACCTTTGAAAAACTGCAAATAAGCATTTACAGATTTTGTATTGGTCCGCCACTCGATCTCTTTCGATGTCGCTACAATTTGCTGAAATTATTCAGTGAACAGCCTTTGCCTTTATACGAACATATGTAGCAGATCGCATTAGTTCAATGCTTTTGTAAATGATTGTTACTAGGCGCTTCACGTAGTGATGAATATGGATTATGATTTAATTTTTTTCAAAACTTTGAACGTTTTTTTATGAAACGGTGCCCTTGTCATTTATATACCGATCTATGCATAACCGTTGAGTGATTGTGGTAAATTATCAATATCATACTTTGTAATATCTGGTTAATATCTTTATAATTAATGTATTTTAAACTAACTAACCTCTCGGAGGAGGTGAAAAATTAAAAATTATGTGTGACTATCACAAACACATACTTCCAATCGTTATATATTTTAAATGAATTTTGTCAAAATATGTTAATTAACTATTAAGAATAGTTTTTTTTCAAAAAGATTAGAAGAAATATTGTGAATACACAACTAGCCGATTTAACTGATTGACAATAATTAAACCTTAGATCATAAAACATCAGAAAGGCAGTGGAGTCTAATATTTCTTCTAAAAATATCACACAAATGTTCCTAGGGTTAAATAGTTGTAATTAATTTAGACTACTTATGCAAGAAAGATAAGTCAAATATATTTGCTTTAAGACACCATTCTCACTTTTTCCAACAATTTACGAATAAATTGATATGCAGTTTAATCAAAATGCTAAGGTTCACATAACAGAATTGATTCAAGCGTCTCATATTCAAGTCATAAACTAAAAATTTAGATGAACAAGTACATGTTTTTATATCTTTATTGTTTAGGCACAGGGTTGTCAAGTCGTGTCTGTGTATAGCAACAAAAAAATTTCGCATGTACAAGAGAGGAAAAATCGCGTTTTATATAGTAAATTGTTTTGATACCAAAAAATTCAATGAAAAATAAAAGCGTGAAATAATTATAAAATAAATTGTCTTGCCTAACATCCATATGTTGATACTTCTTAAAACCAATGCTTGATGGTGCCGATGGAAATTATATTAAGAATATGAATACTTGGAGACTTTTAACAAGAAGTGCAAACAGTTTTAAAAAACACAAGACCAACCCCCTCCTTTAAGGATCCTTATAAGGATCCTTAAAGATCCTTAAATATGTCCTTAAAGATCCTTAAAGGGGTCTTAAAGCCTCCTGAAAGCCATTCCATCTTTAAGGATCTCTAAGGGACCTTAAAGGACCCTTTAAGAACATATTTAAGGATCTTTAAAGATCCTTAATGGAACTGAAATTTTAAGGATCTTTAAGGAGGCTTTAATGATCCCTAAAGATGTCTCATCATGAAAAACTCATTTTTTTAAATTATTAATGTAACGATGGCTATCACATTCATACAGTTAAAAAGTATGATCTGTTTTTAGTATATTTTGAATTTTTATAGTTTATACAACATAGGAGACATATATAACGCCTGTCTGAATTCTAGTTTCTACATTAAGTTTTTGTAGAGGAGCCGTATGTCTTTTCCTCATAATACTTGTTTCTTAATTCATAAATGAATTAGATAAAAATGTGCAGTTTTCACAGCCAAGGTAAACAACCCGTGTTTAAATCAGAACGGCAATAAGCATAAGTAATAAACGGTATTTATTAATTGCAAACAGCGGTACTTGATTGATTATCGATCCCAGGTGATTTCACGCGCGGCTTTTGACTTTGATGTGCAGTTTCTTATCTAGGTAGGAGATCACTATGAAGTCAAATATCATGTTGAAAATGATTACCTAACCCTGAACTCTGGGTGTTGAAAATAAAGGCGTGTTATTGGAAGTGATTTTAAGAGATAATTTTAATATTAAAATATTAAAACATACATTAACTAAAGAAATAAAAGTAATCGCAAAATAATCTAAGCATGTCTTATATTTTATTTTGTTTTATTTTATTTTATTTTATTTTTTTTAGTGGGGTAGTGTTATGCATATATGCAAATAAAGCATGAGAGATAGAGAGAAAGAGAAAGAGAGAGAGAGCGAGCACATTTTAGTGTCTTTGAATTGACATATATGGAACTCATAACTGACACATGATGATATCGGATTTCGAATAATTTCAATTCCTAATGAAAAAGAGTTGGTAAAGTATATATTTAAAACAAAATAAGAACATTAGGGAAAAGGTTATTCTTTTCAAACATGGACAAGTTATGAAGTGAACATATTGAAGTAAGAAACCAGTCACAGAAGATAACCATTAACTGACAAACTTTACCCAGTTGGATGTGAGTTTCTGCAGTCAAGATGGAGTGCAGTGGAATAACGACGATAACACCTCTCTCTCTCTCTCTCAATGTATTCACTGTATTCACTTCCCGATCTTGTTATGTCTCTCTAAAATAGTTTGCTCTGAATCTCTCTCTCTCTCTCTCTCTCTCTCTCTCTCTCTCTCTCTCTCTCTCTCTCTCAGCATATTCAATCTGCTCTCTCTCTCTCTCTCTCTCTCTCTCTCTCTCTCTCTCTCTCTCTTTAAAATATTCAGTTACCACTGATCTTCCTCTATCTCTCTTTTCCTTAATGTATTCAGCTCCCGATCTCTCTCTCTCTCTCTCTCTCTCTCTCTCTCTCTCTCTCTCTCTCTTATATTCGGTTTTTGCTGACCCCCTCTCTCTCTGAAACACAAGTAAATACTCTCTCTCTCTCTCTCTCATTCGGTTTCTGCTGACCCCCTCTCTCTCTCTCTCTCTCTCTCTCTGAAAAACAAGTGGATACTCTCTCTCTCCCTCTCTAATATATTCAGTTTCCGCTACCCCCCTTCTCTCTCTCTCTCTCTCTCTCTCTCTCTCTCTCTCTCAGCAAATTCAGTTCCTTATATCTCGTTCTTTATAATATTTATTTCCCGCTGATGCCACTTATCTGTCTCTCCCTCAATGTAATCAGCTCTCTCTCTCTCTTGTACATCGAATTCTTGACTTGCCCGTAAATGAATTTAAAAAAAAAAATAAATAAAAAAAAAAAAATTAAAAAAAAATATAAAAAAAAACCAGCTCTCCCTTTCTATATATTCAATTTCTGACTATTATCTCTTTCTGTATTTAATTCGCAACTTGACAGTGAAAAATAGGTAATCCCTCCACAACACACACACACACACACACACACACACACACAAGCACACACACACACACACCGGGAATTTCTGAATGATAAAAACTAGTATTTTAGTATATTATGTGTACTGCAGATTCCAGAAAAAAATTTACTGTTAATTATTTTTTGGTTGAAAAATAGACTAAGAAAGAACATATTTATTTACTTATTTATTTATCTATTTTATTTTATTTTATTTTATTTCATTTTATTTTATTGTATTTTATTCATTTTATTTATTTCTTTATTTATTATTTTATTTATTTATTTATTTATTTGTTTATTTATATATTTATTTTGGACATTATGGCCAATTATTTAATTAAAAAGCTGTTTATACAGTTAACATACTACTTTTTCTGTATCAATTACATCTATATTATTACATATAAATAATAATAATTTTCAAGTAAAAGGAGTTAGAAAGAACAGATGTCATCAACATTAATTACTTAAGCGATTGATACACTTGATCATCAAACACCATCTTGCTGATTGATGTTAGATATACTAGTATATTACAGGTAAATTTTAGAATGCATTTCTATCAACACATATTTAATCTAATGCAATTAAAATTCTATATATAGATAAAAATGATGACTGCAGCAAATTATATATGAAATGTTTATAAAAATAAAAAAATAAAATTAATTTGATCCTTTTGTTGTAAGAGATATTTTAAAAGAAATATAAAATTTTTTTCACAAATAAATGTCCACTTGCTTTCTTTCAGTCACGTGATCTCATTTGCATATTGTTAGAGATATATTTTATAATTATCAACATCAGGATTATCTCTTCCATAGCCACATAGTTAAGGTGATGGACTCCTAACTTGAGGACCAGGGTTCGATTCCCAGTGAGAGCGGAAAACAGATGGAAATTTTACTTGTAAAATTTCTTGTAATTTCTATTTAATTAATTAAAATCTAATTAAACTACAGAATGTAATAAATAAATAAAAATAAATTTAATAACTTGAGATTAAAAATAATATAAAGAAAATTAATTTATTATAACTTTATTTTTTCAAAATTAATAAATGCCACAGTTTTTTTAAAATAAAATTTTAAAAAAGATAATGATAAAAATAATATTTCATTGCTTTTTTAAAAAAAAAAATGAAAAATATAAATTTTTCCTTAAAGATCCTTAAAATTTCAGTTCCATTAAGGAATTTAAAGGCATATTTAAGGATCCTTAAAGCCCCCTTAAAGCCCCCTTAAAGGTCCTTAAAGGGACATTAAAGACAGCTTTAAGGAGGCTCTTAGGATCCTTAAAGATGCCTTTTCATCATGTGAAATTAATTTAAATACTTTGTCCTTCTAAAAGATAAATGACGATTCAAGAACCAAAGATCATATGAAGAAGTGTTAAAATTGAATGAACAACTATCTTAATGGGGAAAAGTTAAAAATAGAATAAATTAACTATTTTAGTGGAGCCTCAGTGGCCATGTTGTCTACAGAGTTCACTTATAGATCACAATAAGTCAGTGAGTGAGTTTTTGTTTTAAGCGGAATCAGCAATTTTGCAGCCATTCGTGGCGAGAAAATATAAAAGATACAATAGTATCAATAAAAATCTAAAAACATGTAAAATCAAAAATAATTTCCAAAAATTAAAATGATAAAAAAAACCCAATTATATCACAGAGAAATAATATGAAAAACACTGGAAAAAAATAATAAAAATTTAATTTTACCAAATGAATTAATTTCCCCGAAGGAAGTTTATGTCCATGGACATTACTAAAAAGATCTTGCATAGTGATGCTGAATAAAAAGTACACCTTGTATCTGCAAAACCAACACAATCTAGCAAAATATGCTAAATAGGTTGTTGACTTTGACAAGGTATACATTGCGTAAGTTGTTCACCCTTTAAAATACAAGAATGAGTAAAATGACTATGGTAGATTCTACAGCGCCTAAGAACAATACTATTACGCCTTTTGTACTGGCATAAAGGTATTAATCTCAGACAGGGCTAAACTGAATGGCGCTTATTGTGTTCTTGGCTATTCCAATGACTTGAGTATTGATATAAGTGTATATAAATGGCTTTAAATATAAAATTTAAACAAAATACCAGATGAATTTTGATTATCCAGATGTGAAGATTTCGGAAATTCATTCCTCATCAGTATGAGGATTTAACAAGTAGTCATTAGCCTGAATAGTGCTGCTTGGCAGCTGAATCGGATTTACTGTTGCCTTTTATACCAACATGGCTAGGCAACCAACAATGATTTTGATAAAATCTGCAACAGCCTATGATATAGATGTATGCAGTTTCAGAAATTAGAGGGTGATCTATTTTTCTGCTCTTTATTGCCAGAAGAACTGACAAGGAGTCGAAACAAATTAAAAATTGTTATGAGGCGATTTTGAAATATATGGTAAAGCATGTAAAATTGCTTTAGCCTCAGCTGTAAATATAGAATTTTCATTTGGAATACGAATGTTAATTGTTTCGTCTCACAATGGAGCAGAAGCTACCTGAATTCAGGTAGCTTCTGCTCCATTGTGAGACGAAACAATTAACATTCGTATTCCAAATGAAAATTCTATATTTTTTTTTAATATCATTTTTTGATTCATCAGTATATATTAAAAACCAGTTCCTGTCTGGTAACAGCAGGAACCAACGGTGCATAGTTATCTTTAATAATAGCAAATACCCACTGATAAATTTCTTCCGACTTTTGATATTTTGAAAGATCCAGATTGTCTTCTGGTTCATCCAGAAGCCAAGGACTTTATTTGTTAATTTATGTTTTTTTATTAGATCAAGGTTTAATCCACTTTCCTTAAATTTGGGTTTTATACGAATGCTTTACGGTGCTAATGCTTTGATCTTTTTACTGTAGATGTTTCGATAAGGAGGGTAAAAAACACAATCAAATGCCAGATTAGATGGATTTGCAAATTATTTTGTAGCATCATGCAGAGATGCTTTATTGCGCCTTAAATGTAACGGAGGCTCAATAACCTCAACATAAATTATCAATTGGATACGTTTTATAAGCTCCTAAACAAATACGCAGACCTTGGTGATGAATTGTGTCAAGGTCGTTTAAATATGACTTGCGAGCAGATCCATATAAAATGGGTCTATAATCAAGTTTTTATCAAATAATTGATCTGTATAAATGAAGTGATGTAGGTTGATCACTACCTCAATTTGTTTTGGATAAATCTGTAAAATATCTCATGCCTTTAGGCATTTAGCCTTAACGGATTTTATATGCAGGATAAAAGTTAATTTGGTATCAAATAGAATTTCTTAAAACTTAGCTTCTTTTACAACTTTAAAAAGGCTGTCATTGATGTATAGATCTTGGTTATTATGCATTTTGCGCTTGTTGCAAAAGTGTATGCAACAAGTTTTTGTTTTTAAAAACTAAAAACCGTTTTCCAGTGACCGTTTTCAATTTTATTGAGACAGAGCTGAATTGCCCTTAAATAGCATGCACATGCGTCCCTCTACAGGAGATACCAAAGTCATCAACGAAGATAGCCCCATCTATATTATTATTTAAAACTTTTGCTAAGTTGTTGATTTTAATACTGAAAAGAGTAAATATATAACAAATAAATGATAAAATATTACCTTGAGGGACCCCCATCTGTTGCTCGAAAACATCAGAGGAGGTGGACCCTAAACGGACTATTTTCGAGAAAGGTTTTAATGAAAGTAGCAGTATGGCCTCTCAAACCCACATAATGCAGATCTTTAAGAATGCCATATTTCCAAATCGTATCATATGCCTTTTCTAGGTCGAAGAAGATTGAGAACGCATGTTGGTTTTTAAAAAATGCATTTCTAATGAATGATTCCAGGCGAACTAAATGATCTAAGGCAGTCCTGTTGCGCCTGAAACCGCACTGAATATGAGTAAGACTGTTTTTAGACTCAAGATAACGAGTCTATAATTCGATGGACCCCAGTGATCTTTGCCAGGCTTAGGAATAGGAATAACAATTGCTTCATGCCAAGATGGTGGGAACGAATTGACATCATCTGGACCAACTGCCAAATCATGTGCTTTGGAAAGTGCATTTTGAAGTTTTCATATGCAAATATATCATTATATTCCTCTGAATTATCCCATTTAGAAGACAATTTATTTATATATGGATATATTGATATGTTTAGTATTCTGAAGTGTAATTAGCTGACGACGATGATTTATTAATCGTCTCAGCAATGTTGTTAGAAATATGTTCTTCAGATGTTAAAATTGTATCATAATTATTTTAACGTGTTAAACTTTATCGGGAGAACCTCTACCGTTAGTTTTACGCACCATATTCCAAACTTTATTTAATTGAGTGCGAGAATTGATATTAGAGACATAATTTCTCCAAGAATCCTTTCTGTACTTTTAAGCAGTTCTTCGAGCTTTTGCACGAAAATTAGGAGCAACTGTAAATTATTTTGTTTTGGAGACTTATTGAAATGTCTCTCAGCTTGTTTCCAATTTTTCTAGCATGTTTGTATTCCTCTTTGTACCATGGTTTATGGATTCAAGGATTTGCAAAGGTTTTAGGAATGCACGTATTAGCAATATCTATAAGGATGTCATAAAAACTCTGAATTTTATCAGTCTCGTTTTACAAATCTCTCAACAAAAACCTTTTCTGCACAGGGACTACGAAACCGTTTCAATCAGCTTAAGTAAAATTCCATCTAGGGATAGTTGCATCATTTGTTCCAGATGTATAATTCATTATAATTGAAAAATGGTCGCTTCCACATCGATCGTTATGAACCGTCAAAGAGAAGTCATTTAAAAGACCTGGATCAAGAATTGACAGATCGCTTGATGAGTTAGTACCTGTTGCATCAGATAAAATGTTTTTGATCCATCATTTAATATACAAAGATCATTATTTAAAAGCTAGGTTAGTGAGAGAACAGTCATCAGCAGCGTGGTCTTTTGAACAACAGCGACAACAGATTACTGTATTTTACATGTACGAGAACCATGTCCGTATTTTTAGCATTTATAACATCGCAATGGATTTGGAATATACTTAGCCACTGCAATGTTATAATACCCAGCTTTGGTTTTCTTTGGTGGTGAGCGCAAATTAAAAGTAAGGAGGTTAAGTATTAGTTTTAATAAGTTTATCCCCCTTTTCACCATTTAACGCCGAACTTGGGTAGCACCTTGTTCCTTTAACTCGTCAGCAATTTATTTTCTGACTTGCAAACATAACTCTTTCAAGGTCTCTTATAATGCCCTTGCTGCAAGCACATCATATGCTGCAATAGCTTCTAAAACATATAAAAGTGTTGCCTGTCAAACAGAGTTTAATTTATTAAATACAACAAAAAACAAAACTCAAACTGAAAAGAAAATGACCACTTCTACTGCAACAACTCAAACAGAGAAAAATGTTAGTAATAACAATAACTGGAAGACTGAAACAAATACGCAGGAACAGAATAATTCTGCTACAAACGAAACGAAAATAACACCTGATCAGGACAAACCTGCATCAGAAAAAAAATAAAAATAATAGAAAGAAATCTTCAAAAAATGAATTTTTTGATAAAGATGGTTTTACGACCGTGAAGTCGAAACATTCTGTTCATTGACCTCGTGTTCTTGCAAATGAATTTCAGACAAAGAAATGGAATTTCCCCAATAAGAACACCGAAAAAATGAATAATACAAATATAATTCAATGGAATTGCAGAGGTTTTAGAAATATTTTAGATGAAGTAGCACTATTAGCTAAAGATTTAACCTTGAAGCATTTTGTCTTCAAGAAACATATGTTAAAGAATAGGATATTGAGTTAAATTCAGATATTATAAACAACATTATTCTTTTTCTCCAAATACTGAAAGAGCTTCCGGAGGTGCAGGAATTTTTTTACGTAATGGCACTATTCAGAGTCAAATCACTTTGACAACAAATCTCCAAGCAGTGGCAGTTCGCCTTATGCTTCAAATTACCATAACCTTATGCTCAATTTACATTCCCCCATCTTCTTCTTTACTGTTTGCTGATATGCAAAATTTAGTCGAGCAGTTACCTAAACCATTTCTTTTAGTTGGTGATTTTAATGGTCATGGTCCTCTGACGGGAAGTCCTCGACTTGATAATAAAGGGGAAATAATTGAAACATTGCTTTCAAAAAATGATCTTTGTATATTCAATGATGGATCCAAACCATTTTAATCTGATGCGACAGGAACTTATTCATCAATAGATCTGTCAATTCTTGATCAAGATATTTTAAATGATTTCTCTTGGAAAGTTCATGATGATCGTTGTGGAAGCGACCATTTTCCAATTATATTAGAATATACATCTGGGGCAAACGATATACAATCGCTAGATGGAATTTTACCAAAGCGCATTGGAATCGGTTTCGCAATCTCTGTGCAGAAAAGATTTTTGTCGACATATTTGAAAAGTAAACCGATAAAATCCTGAGTTTTAATGACGTCATTATAGACATTGCTAATATATGCATTCCTAAAACCTCTGCAAATCCTCGAATCCATAAACCATAAACCATGGTATAATGAGGAATACAAACAAGCTAGGGAAAAATAGGAAACAAGCTGAGAGACAACATAAAATAATATACAGTTGCTCTGTATTTTTCGTGCAAAAGCTCGAAGAACGGCAAAAATTGCAGAAGAGATTTTTGGAGAAATTATGTCTCCAAGATCAATTCTCGCGCCCCATTAAATAAAGTTTGGAATATGGTGCGTAAAACTAACTGTAGAGGTTCTTCCGATAAAGTTTAACACCATGAAATAAATGATACAATTTTAACATCTTCAGCTTATTACACTTCAAAATTTCAAAAATATGAGACGATCCAAGAACAAAATAAATTGTCCTTTAAATCGGACAATTCTGAGGCAATTTAATGAGATATTTTCATATGAGGAATATCAAAATGCACTTTCCAAAGCACATGATACGGCAGTTGTTCCAGATGATGTGCATAATCAACTTAAAAATTTGCCTCCTCAGGTGTCTTTTCCCTCTGTTAGATATCTTTAATGATATTTGGCAGAGTGACACTCTCCAATCATCATGGCCCGAAGCAATTGGTATCCCTATTCCTAAGCCTGGTAAAGATTACTCTGACCCATCTAATTATAGGCCTATAGCTGTGTTTGTAAAAACCATGGAGAGGATGATTAATTAAAACTCTTTTATTATCTTGAGTCTAATAACCTTTTTACTCATATTCAGTGCAGTTTCAGGCACAATTGGAGTACTTAGATTACTTAGTTCGCATTGAGTCGTTCATTAGAAATGCATTTATTAGTAAACAATATATGGTCTCAATCCTCTTCGACCTAGAAAAGGCATATGATACGACTTGGAAATATGGCATTCTTAAAGACCTGCATGAAATGGGTTTGAGAGGCAATACTCCTACTTTTATTAAAACCTCGAAAATCGAGAATTCTTAGTTCGTTTAGGGTCCACCTCTGATGTTTTCGAGCAACAGATGGGGGTCCCTCAAGGTATGAATTTATCAGTTACTCTTTTTAGTATTAAAATCAATCAACAACTTAGCAAAAGTTTTAAATAATAATATAGATGGGTCTCTCTTCGTTGATGACTTTGGCATCTCCTGTAGAGGGACGCATATGCATGCTATTGAAAGGCAACTTCAGCTTTGCCTCAACAAAATTCAAAAAATGGTCATTGGAAAACGGTTTTTAGTTTTCAAAAACAAAAACATTTTGCAATCATTTTTGCAACAAGCGTAAAATTCATAATGAACCGGAGCTGTTTATCATTGACAGCCTTATAAAGTTGTAAAAGCAGCTAACTTTTTAGGAATTCTATTTGATTCAAAATTAACCTTCATCTCACATATTAAATGCCTTAAGCTAAATGCCTAAAGGCATAAGATATTTTAAAAGTTTTATCCAATACAAATTGGGGTTGTGATCAACCTACATTGCTTCATTTGTACAGATCGCTTATAAGATCGAAACTTTATTATGGATCCATTATATATGGATCTGCTTGCAAATCATATTTGAAGGGCCTTGACGCAATTCATCACCAAGTTCTACGTATTTGTTTAGGACCTTAATAGTACGTCTCCAATTGACAGTTTATATGTTTAGGGTTATGGGCCTCCATTACATTTAAGGCGCAATTAACTATCTCTGCAGTATGCTATAAAATTATATGCAAATCCAACTAATTCGGCTTTTGATTGTGTTTTCCATTCTCATTATCCAAAACCTCTATAAGTTCAAGGCATTTGCACCTTTAGATATTCGTTTAAAACTAAAGCTGGAGGAATGTGGTTTACACCTCCACCTTATTCAAAAGCACAAATTACCAGATGATCCTCCTGGATAAACCAGAAGTAAATCTGGATCTCACAAAGTTTGAAAAGTCGGAAATAAGTGAAGAAGTTTATCAGCAGGAATTCTCTCTCAATAAAGATAGATATACACGGCTGATTCCTGCTGTTATGAGACAGGAACTTCGAGAATGGTTTTTAATATATAGTGGTCGGGTAGCTGCTGCTGCCATTGTTGGAGACGAAGCAATAAGTTTTCGTCTTCCAAATGAAAGTTCTATATTTACAGCTTAGGCTAAAGCAATTTTACTTGCTTTACAATATATTTCAAAATCGCCTCATACTAATTTTTCAAATATGTTCTGACTCTTTATTAGTCCTTCGGGCAATAAAGAGCAGAAAATTTAGATCAACCCCTAATTCGTGAAATTCTGGAACTGCATACATCTATTACATATGCAGTTTCAGATTTTAATAAAATTATTAATTATTGTTGGTTGCCTAGCCATGTTGGTATAAAAGGCAACAGTAAAGCCGAGTCAGCTGCCAAGCAGCATTATCCAAATAAATAACTACTTCTTTTCATCCGTTAACTGATTTAAAGCCATTGAAATTCAATTATATAAATGATCAATGGTCAAGTCATTGGAAAAGCCAAGAACACGATAAGCTTCATTCAGTTCAGCCCTGTCTGGGATTTATACCTTTATCCCAGTACAGTAGGCGTGATAGTATTGTTCTTCGGCGCTGTAGAATCGGCCATGGTTAATTAACACACTCATTTATTTTAAAGGGTGAACAACTTCCACCATGTGTCCCTTGTCGAAATCAACAACCTATTCAGCACATTTTGCTGGATTGTGTTGACTTTGCAGATACAAGGTGTACTTTTTATTCAACATCATCGATGCAAGATCTTTTTAGTAATATCCATGGACATATAATTTTAAAGTTCCTTCGGCAAATTGACTTATTTGGTAAAATTTAATTGCTTTACTATTTATTTTCCAGTGGTTTTATATATAATTTGTCTGTGACATAATTGTTTTTTCTTAGTTTACTTTCAGGTTATTATTTTATTATACAAATATATTTACATTTATTTAGATTTTTATTGATACTATTGTATCTATTTCATTTTTACTACGCGGCTCAAAATCAATTCACTCACCAACTCACCAATACATGCTTAAACAAAAAGTTAACAGTTTCATTATAATTCACAATTTTAGTCTTCTTATGTAGCTGTAACCTTGGCCTTTGAATGTATGACCTTGAACTATATATCAAGTAACCATTGTATCGATTCCTACAATATTCTAATATACATGCCTATACAGAAACTTCATAGTTTTCAAGATAATTAACAATTTCAGTATTCTTCTGCAGCTATGACGTTGACCTTTCAATATATGTCCCTGAACCATTTATTAAAATGACCATCATGTCAATACCTACAATATTCTGATACATCTGCCAATACAATAAAAATTATAGATTTTCAAGTTAATGCAAACAATTTTAGTATTTATAAGCCAAAACAAAAAAATGGATTATCATATAGTTACGAAAGTAGGTATCTTGTCTTGTGAACAATTTTACATGTTTTGATTTCATATATCCCTTAATGTTTGCAAGAAAATTGCTTAAAACTGCAAAAATCACAAATAAGGTCATGACCTTGATTTGTGACCTTGACCCCATTTTATAGATCATTTTAGAAAAAGTCTCAAACTTAAAACCCCTCGTCATTATCTGTTCAAATAGTCAAGTTATAACAATTACAAGCCATTTTACGATTTTTTATTTAATTATATCTCCCATCATCGGTTTTTGAGAAGAATTTTAAAGATTTTTGCACCACTAGGTCTTCTTGATCTAGTTTTGGTGGCCATGACAACGACATGAACAAATCTGAATTTCACCGGCCCATACATGCTTCTGACCAAGTATCGTTGAAATCTGTTCAGCAGTTTTGGAGGTGAATTCAAAAATAGGTGTCAACGACACACACACAATCACGGACGCACGCACGCACGCCGCACCACACCATAAGCTCGCATGACCTTTCGGTCAGGTGAGCTAAAACCTGACTCAATATTAGTGAAAGAATATTAACTCAAAAGTTAAACTCATTATTAAAAAAATAGTTTTCTTAAGATATTTAAAAACTGTTGTAGAACAAAATACGCACTTAAAAATAAATAAAAATCGATTTTTTTACTTCAATTTTTCATAGTTTTAAAACAGAATATATAAATATAGAACATCTACTACATTTATCATTTTAATAGTTAACCTAATTAAAAGGAATATCTAATAACTCTGTTTGGATTCTATTTTACATGCTGTGCTTACAATATCGTTTTTCTATGAATTTTTAAAAATTGCTGCATGCAGATAATAACACATGTTTCGGATACACTAATTCGTTCACTTAACATTTAAAGCAAGACAGACTATATTTTTGAAAATTTAAGCATTTTCTTGTTATGATTTTACGATGCAAGTTTTATTAATGTATTTTAAAGCTCCAATGACCAGAATAAAACAAATTAAAGTACTTTATACGATACTTGCGAAAAAAAATTTTTATAAAGCTTTCTTAGTGGAGGTTGTAATACAGACTAATATCTGTATGGCTTCTTCATTATGACAATATTGAACTAATATCAGTTTATAAGAGATAGCAATATTCTGTTAGCTCTTACTGGTTTGACTATCTACGGTTGCCACTTATGTATTTTATATAAATATTCTATTCTTGTTGATTAACAAAAGAAATCCAAAACTAACACGTACCAGTATCTATCTAACGTGTTGGTGTTTTATTGCTAATCAGGCAATTTATACTGTAACTCAATATTATTCTCGATAAGATACAAAAATTGAAAAATAAATTGAATTTTGCTATGCGATATACGATATAGTCGTTCTTTTTTTAGAGAGAAATACAGAGAGGCAGAGAGAAGGAGAGAGAGAGAGAGATCAATTCAATCAATTATTTTACATGGTTACAATTATCTGTATAATATTTTTTTAATCATATTTTGAAAAAAATGTATACATCATTTATTGGATTGCAGATACGGAGTCATGTATAGTGATTAATAGATTGATTTGCAATTCTGTAGATGATTAAATGAGAGGGGGTTTTTGAAAAAATGTGAAAGAAAAAGGAACTATATCAATCAATGTTATTGAAAAAAATTTCTTTATCTTTAAAAGAAGAGTACCGTTATCAACAAAATAATAGTTGAAAACCCATTTTAATTTCTTTTTTAAATGAGTTAGGGATAAAAAGCCCCATGTTCTGTTTGCAAGAACTGAAGAATTTTAAGGTAATTTAAACCAATTTGAAAATAGAAATAGAAAAAAAATCAGATTATCACACGAAGCACACATTGCTTTATAATCCGTCTTATGTATATGTGCTTCCTTTTTTATTGCTTTAAGTCGTGCGCTCGATTTCGAAAATCGTCGCTCGATTTTTAAAATTGTGCGCTCGATTAACGAGATCGTGCGCACGATTTACAAAGTCGTGCGATCGATTTCTTAAATCGTGCGCAAGATTTCCAAAGTCGTGCGCTCGATTTCCAAAATCGTGCGCTTCGACTTAAAAAAATCATGCGCACGATTTACAAAAGTCGTGCGCTCGATTGCATTATATTTATTTGTCTGTGATACCAACGGGGCTCCGTAAGTTGAAATATCAGACTGCTAAAAAATCTTATTCTGTATGGATGGGCGAAATAAGATTAAACCAAAGTATAGCTATAAAAACATTACTGAATTATTGTTACATTTCTGCAAACTAACTTAATAGAGTTTCTTTTGTATTTGCAAATGATTATTCACAGTTCCCAATTATCAGTATCACACTAGTATACCTATTAATATTCCGCTTTCGAATTTATAATCGTATACATACTGTACCTATTTTATTTGGTAATTACCGTTTTTGTATTTTGCTAAATACCATATCTTATTTGATTGATTACTTTAAATAGAAAGCAGCTGCACCAAATGGATGTAATAAAAAGACATTTAGTAAAGTCATTCTCATCAACAAAATGTTGAAAGGAGCGTCCAAGAAATAAAATCTAATTTAAGCACTATTCATGTCTGAATGATCAATGACCATGTTTTGTACTAATTTCACGTCGAAAAAATAAGTTCTGTACTAATTTTACGTAGACTAATGCCGAAATGATATATTCGAATGATATATATTAATTCAAATTCTTAAAAATTGTAGATCGATTGAAATTTGATAACGGGATTCTTTTAAATTCACTTTTTAAAATTAGAATTATAGTATAATTCAAATTAGGAGAAAGCTATTTGCAACTTAAAACATTAACTTAGCAGCATTCAACGCAATTATAAACACGACAATAATAAGGTTACAGATAAAATATCTTAACGCGTAATTTCATATAGATGTTCTCATTGACGTGAAAAAAATTTAAAAAAAAGTTTTGCACTATAGGTTTGAAGATTCAACCACCTTAAGCTGATTACTGATTCTTAGAGCAGTTTCGTTTTTCATTAGTTAATTTAACGAATTGTTTAAGAAATCGTAACGAAATGTGTAATTGTTTTATATTAATAAACAAAACTGATCTAACTCAAGGCTGAGGGATATAAAGTTTGTATTTTATTTTGTTGAGTATGTTTATGACCATCTACATGATAATTTTAAACTAGTCGGTTACTGATTTCAAAGTTAGTTAAAGTAAAGCTCAAACATCCTTGTAATAGTGCTTAAGGAGGACCCAAACAACTCCTATAACTCTACAGTAATTGTTTATTAATACGCACACTTACAAAATAAAATAAGACGAATTTTTTAATCAAATGATGAATCAACAACATAAAGTATTTAATTATTAATGGATTTAGTAATTAATCATTAGTGACTGTGTGGTTTGCCCCATTATTTTTTTTAATCACAAGCTTCTTTCAATAAACCGTAAAATATCGGTCACTGATGTTAACATTTTTATTTCTAGGTTCTGTAGATATATATATATATATATATATATATATATATTGTAAACAAAATACAACACCTTATTAAGACAGGTAAACCACACTTTAACTACCTTTGTATATGATTTGTAGTACCAATTGGTGTAAGTTATTTAGTAAAATGTATTATCTTTGATAAAGGCTAACCTTTGATGGAAACCTTCAACTTCTGACAGGTGAAAGACTAGATGTGTTTACATTCAAATGAATAACTTGTGTAATATAATAGTTTTTACAAAATTATCAAAAATTGATAAGGAAGGTTCTATGATTGGCCGATTTATGCTATAGCTAATAATGTATCACCAATATTTTTCTATTAAAAAAAACACAAAGCATGATAAGTTCTAGGTATTTTGGGTAAAAAAATTGTTTAAGAATTTAATTTTATTTTATGTAGTTTTTGGGTGTTAACAACGTGAAATATATCACAAATTGTGTAAAACCTGCGTAAAAATGAAAGTCAATTCTTATAACTACAAACCCGAAATTAAAGTTTTAAGGCTGACCTACATTTCTGCACTGACCAGCTGATTTTCCGTAAATCGATGTTTCAAGGTCGCTGCGTAATAATACAAGTAATGTTACATTTAAGTTACGATGAAATGACTTGTAATTAACTATAAATAGTTTTTATATATATATACCTTTTATTCATTTGCTTGTTAATTTCAGTCAACATATAAGTTATATTACAATTTAATCCTTTGAGAAAAGGGTACTATATTATGTTTCGTGACAACACATTAAACAAAACAACAATAAACGACTATCATATGGTTGTGGGACACGCGTTTTTACAGTTTGTCGTTTTCCATAACAAATGAAAACTTGAAAAAAACAGTGTGTTAAAAACCCCTGGAACTACTTCTTGGCACGGAATTAATGTTTTCTTGGTTCAAACCAATGTTTCTTACCAACTATGGGCTGGGAGTGAGAAAAAGGGATTTCGTTGAATGATAGCTGTAATTGTTGATAAGGACATGTGGAGAAGGTATAAAAGTGGTTACGGGTGCATTAGATTGGACGTTCCCCTAGAGTGCATCACTTATGTCTTCTGTTGCAGAACAGTCCCTACCCTAAGCTGTGAACTGTGGCTTGACGTGTGGCGCAACTGAAACCCAGCATGAATATGGCTGCGACTCTCCGGGGCAATGTACAGTGTACACCTTACTACAATTATAATTTTTTTAAAATTATCCATTATTCATATTTATTTTTCTTTTTGAATGAATTCGGAAAACATGCGTTAAGAAATTGGTTTTTAAAAGTGTGTACCAAAATTTGATTTTAAGGGGTCTAAAAGAATGATTCTATATAAAATGAGAAAAAACCTTTTCTTGAAAACCCTACAGTCTTAAATGTTATGGTGAAAATAATCAGAATATGTTTGAATTATAATTACTTTTTGAAAAAATTTAATTTAAAAAAAATCTAAGCATTTTAAAGTTTTTAGGTGGAATCTTTGTCGATCTCGAAGAAATTCAATTTTGTATGCAATAAAAAAGTAACTTCTAGTATTAGAACTCAGAGATGGCTAATTCTCTTAACTGGCGGTAGGAAACATTGTTCTTGGGAAATAACAGCGTCATTTGACAGGGAGACAGCCAATGAAATTACTCTAATTAAATCGCGTAACAACGTGAAATTTTTAATTATACTAAAATAACATATTTCAATATAAACTCAATATTTCAAGATATTTCAAGAAAAGAAATTATCTTCCTGTAAACTTATACATCTTCATATAAAGAAAAAGCTAGATGCTCGATTATCTGTAGGTTTTATTTAAGAACTTTTTGTTATTATTATTATTATAATTATTAACAACATGAAAGATAAGACGGAAGCGCAACATCCGTCCTTTTTCAGACTGATTTGCATTAACCTATCTCAGGTCTAAAAGTGATTGAAATATCTTATTAATTTGTAAAACAACACTTCATTGGTAAATACGATAACCCTCATTTAAAATTATCGTTTGATAATCGTTAAAAACGGTTAAATAAGGATGTCTTTAAAAAACACACATGTGGTGCAAAAATCGTTTATTTTAAATTAAAAATATAAAAACATACAAGTTTCAATTGAATTCAACATTTTAGATTTTTAATATATACATCCATGATCAATATCGTTAGAAAACTATTTCTTATTCTCGTACTTTTTTAACGATTTATTGTAATGAGATACAAGTTACTTAAGAAGATGGTAAAACGTAGGCCTACTACGGCTATTTTTCTACAAATCCCTCTTGATTGAAATTGTTTAGGTTACCAACTGGCAATTCATGTTAATTATGTTACCATTAAACTTGTTTATAAAACTTAAATTGTGTTAGAGGGAAACATCATCTATATTTAACTTAGACATAAGCTACTCATTAAACTTGAAAAGATAAAAAAAATCTTCACAGACTATAGGAACATATCGCATAAAACCGGAGATTGAAATTTCCCTGGTTAATAGCAAAGGATAAAGTTCTAGGGCAATCAATATTTTTCGGGACTTTTTTATTTTTCAAGATTGCATAGAATATAAGATATTTGATATGCTGAACTCATATATTGAGAATGAATTCGCTAATTTTGATATTATTTTAATAACAAGCTAGATAAATTTCAAAGGTTCAGAAATTCGTTTGTAAAACACGACATTACTTTATTAACAAGCTTAAAGAGACATGATGAAATTTGTTGATATGTGATACAGTTCATATTCAGATCAACAAGAAACATTAAGATAATTAAAAAAACACATCATATTTTACGGTTCAACGATACTTTAATTTGTATAAAAGCTAACGAGATAGAAGTTGAAAAGCATTTCTCTTATATTTTCAAAATGAATTATAAGGCATTATTGTTATGTGTACTAGGGAATGTCATATTATAGTTATGTGGTAAAATTGATCAAGAGAAAAATTTTATAAATATAGCCTAAGATTTGAATTCCAAGTCGATATTAAGATTTTAAATTTTGAGGTATTTGAAATCAAAAGACATTATGATAAATATGTTTTATAGGTGAAATATTGTTTCTTTGTGTCCGGTATTGATATTGCTATTTTATAAAATCTGTATCTGAATATTTTTTCTATTTTTGTTTGAACAACTTAATTTTTTTTAAAATATAATAAAGTAATATTTTTTTAATTTCAGTCACAATTCTATATAAAATGTTTATCGTAGAAAAAATGAAAAGTTAAAAGCAAACAAACTGTGAATTTTTACCCTAGTGATAATTATAAGTGTTAAGCAATAAGAATAATAGTGGAAGCTACGCGAGAAAATAGCTTAGATACATGTAAATATTTGACAAAGTACCTGTTTAATTTTGATGTGCCATAGTTGCACATATCCTAATTTCATTCTTCATCAATGACACTTTCAGATCCGAAAAAGTTTATTGATGAAAAAGATAAATGAAACATTTGAAATTTAAGAACCCAAAGCCCCAAAACCACATGAACCCAAAATTCAGCAAAGGAACGCCTCGCACGAGAGAACAAACCTCAATTTTAAATTACTTTCAAGAATTAAGACTGCTGAAAATTTTGCTATATGGTTCTTTTTCTAACAAAACAAAGTACTGTTTACTAAGTTATGTATACTCTCGAGAAATTTTACTCCACCATCATGAGTACCCGCTCAGTGGTAGTAAATATTTAACAAATAAACCTGTAAAAATTTTTATATGCCATATAAACTCATGTACTAATCTCATTGCAAAAAATGAATCGGGAGTTTAGAAATTGTGACACAATATACTGAAAGACAATTTTTAGAGGTTTTTGCATGTTAAGTAGATTTTAGGCAGTGATAAAAACTTACGGTGATAAAACAAGGTTTTAATTGTGAAATTGGTTAAAAATTTGTAACTGCGCGCGCGCGCACGTGTGTGTGTGTGTGTGTGTGTGAAAAGAATAAATACTGTTTAATTTCGAAAAATATTCTGAATTTTTAATTGTCATGATTTAATTCATACTGTATTGTATATATACAGTTTTGTTTTATGAGATTTTTTATTTAAAGTTAAAACCTGATAATATGGAAAGTAGCTATCGAGAGTTGCATGAAAAAAAAAAAAAAAAAAAAAAAAAAAAAAAAAACCTTCTTGCATGACATTTCTGGTAGTACTATGAGCTTATAAAAGACAAAATTTGCCATGCAATTACATTTTATTTCAAAGTACGGCAAATAAAAAAAAGACATCAACAGAATACACCAAATGATTAAACATAGCAAATGCAAAATTCCTCAATGGCGTCAATAAGTACATTTGAATGGTCGCATTTTATTTTCTATGTTGACAAAAATAGTTCTACATCATTCAATAGTACAACACTCTTTTGTCTTAATGATTTCTAGCGTTGGTTGTTTGGCCATTATATAATGCAACAAGATGTTCAACACATGTGTAAATTAAATTTATCCCTATAGCAGCTCATGATTTCTAGTTGTTCGTTTCGGGAAGTGCAACAAAGTACGTTTTTTACACAAGGCAATTGCAAGCATCTTAAGAATTCTCTCATACTTTTTGAGGAAATTTGAAAAATTGGAAAGGAATCTTATAATTGTTTATGTCGCTCTGAACGCACTGTGATTTATCAGCCTTTTAAAATAAATTTATTTATCAAAAACAGATCATGTAAAGCTATACTGTTGATATAGTATAAAGAAACATATACATGCGTTCTGAGCACTAGATAGATTGAACATAAAAAAGTCATTTACAATTAGATTGTTTCATTATAAATAATCATTGCCTATTGCTCATGCAAAATTTAAGTAAAAAAAACTCTAAACTACATAATTGTTTTTATATGTTGTTATGAATTGATAAAACATAATACATGTATATGACATTAGATAAACAGCAAAATTAGTTTTGACATTGCTCTTTAAAATTTTCAACAAGGACATAAATCATGAAATAAAAGGTAATGAAAAGTTAAATAGAAATCAGTGACAGAAATAATGTGGAGTAAATTCAGTTTAGAACTTGGTATCAACAAAGTCACCAAACGCATTATGAGACATTGACAGGAAAGAAACTAACAAGAAAATAAACACGCAAAAGTACCATAAACTATAATCCTATGAAAAACCCTCTTGCAGCATTTTCTGAGTGTCCGAAAATATTCCTTTTATATTCCTATTAAGAAATTCGTATCACCAAAATATATACATATTTCTCCTTTTGTATCGATATGAAATTTAAAATAATGCAAAGCATTCCCTAGCTGGATTTGGATTTATATAATTTTGGAACTTTCGGTTTATTATTTTTAACTGTTTGGCTTATGTTTTTATTCTATCAAACCTTTCGGTCTTAGTGTCACTGATGAGGAATGAATTTCCGAAATGTGCACATCTGGCACATCAAAATTTTACTCGTATCATGTGTTATATATGGTTTTCTCATCTGTTAACAATCAAAATATGCTTTAGTTATATTTGCTGACATTTTTAAAAATTAAACATGGATGAATATCTAAAGTACTTTCAGAAACATATCTAAAAAATTAAATTGTTTCAATACAATCAATGAAGAAATATTTAACTGAAAAAATATTTTATGGTAATAAAAATGAAGCAAAGAACACACATTATAGTGATAGAATCAGCAAAACAAGAGAAGACAAAGACGCACAATGCTTCAAAACAAAACTAATAAATTTACATTAACTGATTGATAAATAATGGGGCAGTAATCAAGACCAACCTTTCTTCTTAGTTCTTTTAAATTGGTTTGCACTTTCTTCCTTCAGTGTAAACGTTAGACTTGGAGAAGGGAAAGAAAATACGTTCAGACGATGGACAAAAGTATTCGCACAATTACGCCATCTTTGTAATCCTCTCGTGTTAATTGTCGGGCACTTTAAAAGGGTAGGTTATTTTATCTGCCACTGTTGTGATATGTAGCGACTTGCAGTGTTGATAATCATACTCGTAGTTGGCAGGAAAAATTTTGGATTATGATGGGTTGCATCATCTGTCATGGCGTCGTGACATTTAGTCGTGCTGTACGCAATGAATTCCGAAAAATATACAGGGATTTCGGAAGAAAACTTTTGACCAGTGGTTGCTAGATATTTTTCAGACACAGATTATATATTTATGGATGACAATACATCTGATTATCGGTCTTGGGTCACAACACAATAAAAAACTGACAATGACATAGCTTAAATCGCCAGCACAGTCCCCTGATATTAACCAAATAGAAAATGTTTTAATAAAAGATGAAATTAATTCTGATGAGAGACTTTATGATGTTATATTTCGAATCTTGACATTTTTAATGAAAAATACATACAAAAATCTTTTATACGAAGTTTATCGGCTCGTTTGTACAGGTTCTATGGTGTCCGTGGAAATATTACTAAGCATTAAAGTTAGACTAATTTCATTTACTTGCTGATTTGTTTCTTTATTCATATGAATCAGAATTTTTACAGAACCTTGTCAAATCTGGAAAAAAGACTGTCGCTAAATCATTCAACTACACATACAGATATATAGATGACGTTTTTTCTCTAAATAATCACAAATTTGGAGAATATGTGAATGTCATCTATCCAAGTGAGCTTGAAATAAAAGACACGACAGATTCTCCATGTTCTGCTTCATATTTGGACTTATACCTCAATTATGACACCCATGAAAGGTTACATCTGAAGCTATACGACAAACGTGATGACTTCAATTTTTCTATTGTCAACTTTCCGTTTCTTTGCAGTAATATTCCTGCTTCTCCTGCGTATGGTGTATATGTTTCACAGTTAATACGGTACGGTAGAGCTTGGTCCCACTATGGGAACTTTCTGCAACGAAGCAAATTACTTACAATTAAATTGTTGACACAAGGATATTGCAAGCCTAGGCTAATCAGGGCCCTTAAAAAGTTTTATGGCCGTCATCACAATATTGTTGATAAGTATGTAGTCACTGTATCCCAACTTATACTGGATATATTTGACTTACCATAGGTCTTTGTTCCTTTCATTCTCAAAATTGACTTACACGTGACGGGTGTAGCTAGCTAAACAGGAGGTGCTTACCCTTCCGGAGCACCCGGCCTCACTTCCTTGATGTAAGTTCACGTGTATCACCTATTTTGCCAGTTTGCAAAGTTTTTACTTTGTTTTTGGGATTGTGATATGGACGAGGACTGGTATGTTTGTTTTATTCATTTCCTTTTTTTATATTTTACAATTTAGTGATTTCTGGTTAATTTTCTGTTCAAATTACAACTATATGTGACAAGTAGTTTGCTCACAATATACATCTGTGTAAACCGGTTTCATGGAAAAATTGGTTGCTTTTATATATATATATATATATATATATATATATATATATATATATATATATATATATATATATATATATATAACAAATACCAGTTAAATTGTGATGTGTCAGATGTGCACATTTCGGAAATTTATTCCTCATCAGTGACACTAAGACCGAAAAGTTTGTTAGATAAAAAACATCAGCCAAACAGTTGAAAATGATGAATCTAAAGTTCCCAAATTATATAAATCCAAATCCAGCTAAGGAATGCTTTGCATGAGGGAACAAACCTTAGTTTTAAATAAATTTCAAATTTTGGACGGCTGAAAATTTTGCTAAATGGTACATTTTCTGACAGCACAAAGTACTGCCTACTGAGTTATGGATACCCTCGGGGAGTTTTACTCCACCAGCAGAGGTACCCGCTCAGGGGTAGTAAATATATAACACAGATACCAGTTAAATTTTGATGTACCAGATGTGCACATTTCGGAAATTCATTCCTCATCAGTGACACTAAGACCAAAAAGTTTGATAGATAAAAAACATAATATATATGCATAAAAATAAATATTTATTAATCAATGCATAGTTGTGCATTCAAGGCGATACTTTTTGTTTGTTAAATGACAAAACATTTCAAAGTATCTTTCAGAAATTTTTACCTTCATTAATAGATTAGCTAAATCTTTATACTTTATACTCTAAATTTTACTTAAGATTGTTGATTATTTAATTAAAATAATGATTATCTTAAATATTAAAGTTTATATTATTAAAATCGAATACATATTTTTAGTTAGAATTTAAAATTGAGGCCTGATTGTTCTAAATGTGCATTATTTGAAATTCTTACATTTGCTTAAATTCTATAATAACAAGAGTTATTTTGAGAACAACATCAATGCACCCACTTGCATTTAAATTGCGTTTTGTGGACCTGCACAGTGGTCATTAAGTCTTAACATAAACCAGTCTCTTAGGTAATAACCTGTCATGGGCAGGGTTAAAAATACCTGCACCTGTTTTGAACCTCAACAAGGTATTATACAGTGAAGTGAGTGAATGACCAGGTGATTAATACATCAAGGGTAGCTTGTTGCATCCAAAGTAATTAATTGTTAATTTTTAAATTACCATGGAAGACTCCAAGGATTTTCCAAATCATCATACAGTTGTTTGTACAACAGGTGAAGTATGCGTGTGAACTGGGATGGCAGCAGTTTTAAACTGTTACACTGGTATTAGTTGAATACAAAATTAACAGAAAAATGTTCATAACCAAAGTCCCTGTTGAAGATTTTCATCAAAACTTGCCTTAAAAATGATTTACTGCCTCGTAATGTACATTCATGAAAACCAAATTTCAATCAGACAAACATGGATCTTAAACTGGTCGGAAACAGAATTTCCATTGATAGTTACTGTTACCTTGACCTAGTGACCTGATTTGCAATCCCATGCGATGTCTCATCATAAAGAATAAATTGACTGAGTTTGAGATCAATCGGTAAAACGGTGAATATATAAATGCTCGAAAACCATATCTCTGTTTACAATAAATATTACCTTGACCTTTGACCTAGTGACCTGATTTGCAATCCCATGAGATGTTAATCACAAGAAATAAGTTGACTGAGTTTGAGATTACTTGGACAAATGGTGAATATTTAAATGCCTGAAGACCGAATTTCTGTTGATAGAAACTTTTTACCTTGACCTAGTAACCTGATTTGCAATCCCATGAGATGTCTAATCGCGTGGAATAAGCTGGCCGAGTTTGAGATCAATCGGACAAATGGTGTGTCTTTAAATGTATGGAAACTATTGGTGACATACAGACTGAACAGACAGAACCAATATGCACCCCGTGTTTCACAGATGGGTGCATTATTATCAAAACCTGTGATAAGCAAAACCTTGAAACCAAAATAATGATGGCAAAAATGGTACGACAGCGAACGAAATATGTCAATGCACGATCAATGTTAAAATTGTAACATAAATTTAATTAATTCAACTTCTGTATAAATTATTTATTTTTTGTTTTTCTAGGATTTTATCATAAAATTACAACCTATTATCAAGTTGTGTCAATTTGTGATGTCTCTGGCGAGATTCTCTCTCTTGACATGAAAACAAACTGTTGGTGGATTTTGAGAAAAAAAGGTTGATTGTTATATCTACAAATCTTAGCCAACGAGACTGATAGAGCGTTAAGTCGTTAACATAAAATCCTATATTTTTATTTAAATTTGGCACTTATCTACAAAAATAAACATTACAGAGGACGGCCAATAGTTCACGTATTAACTTTTAATGGCCTATATTAATCAATCTGCCCGTTCTCTGAATGATTATTATATGTAAATGAAAGCAGAATGAATAACACTCAATAAAGTTCTTAAGAAGTCAATTATTATTGCAATACTAAGGTTTGAATGTTCTCTGTTAATGGAAATTATCATTTGCCTGACGCAAAAATGTCAAAAATCTAAATAATGAAATTTAAGGTTTCAAAAATGACCAGAACCACAGAAACAAAAGTAAATATTTCAACTTCAAACGCGTGTTTTAAAATTGTTATGTTTTATGTTTCTACAATTTTTCAATTGGGTTTCTTTAAGAGAATTATACGGCTTTTGCTTCAAATTGAATACAAAGACAAAAATATATAGTTGACTAAATATATTACAATTACGTAAATAATTCAAGAGAATATGGCTTGCCAGTTATTTTATATTTGTGTTTACGAAAATTTAAAATGCATTGTAAAAATAGGCCGAAAGGTTCAACAATTAAAGAGAATATCTTTAACGTTTATTATTTACTTAATTTCTTATTTGTTTATATTTATTTATTTATTTATTTATTTAATTCATTTTTATTTTATTTATTTATTTATTTTTTATTATTTATTTATGTTATTCTATTTTATTTTAATTGAGTTTTGCAGAGAAATATACATTTATTAAAAAGTTTAGCCAGAGAAGTTTGATGCTTAACGAACCAACATATGAAAACTAAATTGATATACAATTGGGCCACTGTTCTTTAATTTTCGATTGAGGAGGATGAATTTTGTTAATTGGTGTAGCTATAAAATTTCCGAATGAATCAAAATATCTTGGTATATTATGCTTTAACTTGAATAATAAAGAAAAAGGTACAAGGTATCATTATATAATTATTGTCTATTTAAACGTAAAAAATTACATAATTCAAGTCTATTGTAATTAAATCCCCTAGATCGAATGACTTTTTGGTTGTACTGATCAATTTTAAAAAAAATACCCACATATTATAAAGATTTCTAAGTGTCGTGAGAAAATTGTAAAACTACAATACACTTGGAAATATAAGAACTGAATCAAAACAACCTTTTTCTGTTTTACAAATTGTATAATTTTCTCAATCTTACCTCTTGCATTTATATAATGTACACGACATGCTCTTATACAGGGATTTGATTTGTACGTTGGGTTACATAGTGAATGTATTCGCGTTTCGAATTTATAAACTACTTCAGCTGCAATACTTTCTAAATGTTAAAAACATAGATTTAAAATTTAATAAAGACTGAAAAATCGGTTGTATATATATTAATACAACATTTTTTAAGTTTGCCAAACATCTTATAACTAATACTACTTGACAGATAATGTTAAGCAATTATGTTAAATCTTGACAGATACATACCGAACGTTCTTGTTACAAACATGTCTATACCTTTAATATCCAGACTCTTATTCCATATGTCTCCAATTGTATTGCAACATTTGCCATTGTATGCCCAAACATGCAGCGATACTGTGTTTTAATTATCTTCAAATCTTATAAAGTTAAAAGATAAAAGAAATATAAGAACACTTAAGGCATCAATCTATTTTTGACATTTCAGACAGTGGCTAACAGTACGACACCTAATTAATTTATTTCTTATTATAAAGATTTTTTGATACTTAAAAAAACCTACATACTTAGTTTATTCCCTTCATTATCGTTTTTCATTTTTGGTATTTTGATAATTTCTATTCTGTTTTATAATAATAAGCTTACATTCAGCTATAAGGACCGAACTCCACAGTCTCACTATCATTTCTAACATGTTTGTACATTCTACTTTGTCCACTGCTAGCACTGTATTAAATATGTCATGGTCTACTATTATTTTTAAATAAACTTATACATTTCAAATAGTACACGACAATAAAAGAAGAATTCAACAGTGGTACATGACACATATAACTTCTTTCTCGATCGTATCTTTCTTTTACACAATTGCGTTTTTTTGTAAACTTAGAAGTCCACCGTAGAAAAATATTCCTGAAAACAAATTTAGATGGTAGTCTCCAAATTCATATAGCCGTCTCTTTCAATGTTGACCAAACAATGTGCTACAATTACGAATTTAAAGCGCTGTAATCTATCCACTCAGACCGAATTGAATTCTTTTTATAGATACATATGTCCATATGAGTTGCAGGTTTTATTTGTACATATGCATTCAAAAATAGCGTACTACCTTGTCCACAGATTAATAATAAATGTTTTCAGGAGAGCCTCCTGATATTTGTCATACTTTTTCTTGCATATAATACCCTTAAAGCAAGGGGATTTTGGTCGCTTGTGATGCAATGAAGTTATGAGTATTAACATATTTATAGTGACTGTCTAGATACATATGATCTATCATATTGTATCACCTTATAAATTTATTTTGCTTCATAAAAAGCCGTATGTGGAATTTAACCTATTGTGTTTCCTATACCTACGTCTTTGTTATTACTTGCTGAAAAAAATAACTCAATTTTATCACATACTTAAAGGCTAAAAACCGTGTTCATTTGCATTATCAGTTTATCTTTGCTAAATGTGTGGATATAATTTCACAAAGTGTTTTAATATAATAAAACTTCTAATACTAATGCTCTTCCTTCTGCAAACTTATTTCTTATAAAATCAAAGGAATAGTAGTAAGTGACAAAATCAATCCATTATGATGCATTTGTATCTTACAACACACTTGTTTATAAATTGCCTGCAGATAAAATATTGTTGACATCGTAATTCTATGTTTATTCTTTTGTGTAGTTTTGCTTTAAATAACAAGTTTTAAACAATGTTTTTAAATAAATAAATAAATATATATATATTTAATACTAAGCTGCCCTAGGGTCGAGGCATGGAGTAACTGAGCTCTTCAAAAATGTAAAATTGCATCGACTTGGAAGTGATCGAGAGATGTGTATTTTGTTATGTTAGATTATAAGTACCTGTTCCATACGATGGCTGAATTTAAACATTAATGCAACAGTCAAATTTTGAGAATTTGTAATTTTATTTTAAACAATGGACAAAAAAAACCGTAAAATCTACACACTATATACAAGTACATGCATGTATTACCTGTATTACATGTATAACGTATACCTGTAGTTATTAAATATTGATGAAGGTATAGCTTTCGTGCAATAACAGTATGTAATGATCGATAACTTCGAAACTGTTTGTAATAGAAAAAGTAAAAGGCAGCGTAGATTTACAAACCATAGGAATGAATCTACATCACAGACTTATTACATAACTTTGGTAGCTCAACTAACGAAACTAAAACAATGAGAAACACAGAGCAACAAACGTTTTCAAGTATTCTATTAATGATCATGATGTTCAACGTAAAGCTGCTGCAGTCAAAGATTCTCTTCAATCAGAAATAATATCAACCGTTAACAATGTTCTAGAAGCCTACTTCAAAAATCGAACTCTTGAAATAAATACTCTAAAACAAGAAAATGAAGTGTTACATAGCGAAAACAATGAATTGAAGTTATGTGTCGATGATCTTGAACAGTACCCCAGACGAAATGCAATTCGGTTGTCGGGTATTCCTGAGAAGAGCGACGAAAACGCTGACAACATTGTTATAGATATCGCATCCAAGATTGGAAGTGGGCGATAATGATACCGTTCTGGTAAGCCTGGTCAAAATGGACCTCGGCAGATCTAATTTAAATTTACCAGGTACAATTTAAAGCGCAAATTCATGAAATCGAGATGGGAATTGAAAAAGAACGCTTCGTGTAAAGATGTCTTCATAAATGAAGATCTAATCAAACGACGCCAGGATATGTACTCAAAGGCTACTCAAAGGCTGGGCCTTTGAATACATGTCCTCAGCAACATTGCTAAATAACGACTTAGAAAAAATAAATGAGTGGTCAAAAAATGGATAGTGTCTTTTAATTCTAACAAAACCGAGACTATGTTGATATAAAAAAAATTAATACATCCTTTCCTTTATGGACAATACATTTATACATGACGTTGATGAACATAAACACTTAGGCATTACTTTTACTTCTGACTTTTCTTTAGACAGACATATAAAAATATCTTATCCAAGGCCAATTTCAAGATAGTTATTTTACAAAAATATGTTTATTTGTCACGTGATGTTCTAGAATAAAATATATTTTAGTTTTATTAGACCCTTATTAGAATATGGTGATATTATCTGGGACAATATATATGAAACTCTTAAGCACAGAATTGAAAATATAAACATTGAAGCTGCTCGCATTGATTGTGGAGCTAAAAAACTTACAAGTTTACGACATATATTTTGAAACAAGGTGGGAAACTCTATCTGTAGGAAGAACAAATCACAAATTAATTCAGTTTTACAAAATGAAAAACAATTTGGCTTCTTCTTATTTAGGCGATCTCGTTCCACAATCTTACAACGAAATTCATCATCATAATACACGAGTTTCTTTAAATTTCCAAACTATAAGATGCAGAACGTCTTTTTATTTTCATTCATTTTACCTTCAGTTATAAAGGATTGGAATGATATTCCAAATGATATTAAAAATAGCTCTCTATCTGTTTTTAAAAATTCAATATGTACAAGTTTAAAACTACCCGTTTATTATAACTGTGGACCTCAAATGGGCCAAAATTTCATGCCAGATTACGATTGGAGTGTAGCTCTTTAAAATGTCACTTGTTTCATAACACATAAGTTAACGACCCTATTTGTCGCTGTGGACTTCAAAATTCGAAAATGTTTAATAATATTCGCCCAAGAACCATTAATACCCTTCCTTATGTATTAAGTATTCACAAATTACTGTATGGGGACCCCATGTTATCAAATCAACAAAATGAAGAAATTTTTTAACTGTTCAAAAATTTATCATACAGTCAAAACGTTTTAATACATAGTTTTATAGTATCATGAAACCGACAAACACCCACCTAGTAATATAGTTATATTTTCTTGTCTTTTTCACTTATTTATTTATTTATTTATTTACTTGCTTGCTTGTTTGGTTTATACTAATTTAATGTTCAATTTCAAAGTTAAAGTCAGATTCAAAATCAGATTATCGATGATTGAGAAAATTATGTATTTATATAAATATATATATATATATATATATATATATAATTTTCTCAATCATCGATAATATTTATTTATTTATCTTTATTTATTTATTTATTTTGGCTAGACACACATCCTATAAAGGATTTTATTTTTTATTTATTGTAAAATGTGTCTTTTTTTGTCACTGAGTTTATTTGCACTATATATCATCCTTTTTGAATAGTAACAGATATCTAGGTTAATATTTTAACAGTAATTTTTATAACCTCTCTCCTCGTTTTTATTTAACTTTTAAAGAAATGACAAATCATTTACACAAAACATTTTTTCAGGAATTTATTTTTAAGACAATTACAAATAATATTCCGATGAATTGTCAAGGATTTCTGGTAAGGGTTGTGGATTTTCACAAATTTAAACAGAGGTATTTTCACAAATTTAAACAGAGGTTTTGAAGCCAATTAAAATTAAAAAGATATACTTACAAAACATTATTCTTTAAAAACAATGAGAAAGAAAAATACATCGAATTTTTAAACAAATAAAACAAAATACTTGTCCAGTTTAAAACAACATATAACCATTCTACACGTTTGAAACCACACGTTAAATTTTGTACGTGTTTCTTTTGTTGTTTTCTTGTTTTTCGTGTATAAAACTAATTAGGAAAGCCACTCGATGCATCCAATTTTCTTAATTTTAAAATGTTATAAAAGAAATGCTTGAGTTACAAAATTATCTTAGATGTTGACAATGCTTTTAGTACAGATGGTTGTTACGATTATAATCAATGTCAAACTGTTTTTCTCAATTTGCGGAACACATTTTAGAACTTTTTTTCAAAATTTTCAAGAACGAGAAAAAAAAAGAGCCAGCTTCTGTGTTTTTGTGATTTGTATCTAATATTGTAAGGCATGCAATTTTATTTCATTCTAGTTTCAAAAGACAAGTCAAAATTAAACAAATATTTTTGTAAAATATTTGATATTGTTTGTTTAAAAAAAATGAAATAAAATAAGTTACTTTTGCACGTCCCAATGCAACCCAATCATCGTCAATAATAATACTACAAACAGGGCTAAATAAGAAAAGACTCTTGTTATAAAGTCAGGCTTATATAATATAATAAAACTAAATATAAAACTATTTAATAGAGACATTTGAAACTGAAAAACGTGCTAGACAAAGTTTATGCAATCCAAGAACGCAAAACTATAAAAAAAGCAAATACTTTCTTCAATTAAAAACATAGTTTATTATACGAGAACTTTCTATTTAATAGTTTAAAGACAGGAAACAGGACAAATGGCTTATTTACAACTAAGATCATATAACGTATAGCATGTGAAATGCGCCGTTTTGCTTATATAATAAAATACCATTGAATAAAATAGTTTATATATTTTTAACAAATGATTATCATCAAAAAGAAATATGTCTTAAAAGAATTGTCAGCAATAATTTCGCACCTTTTAAAAAGGCACTATACCCGTACTGTCTGATTCACGTCTGCCGTAACACTAGTTTTTAAAGGTTTTAAAAGAGATAACAAAAAATTTTGTAGCATGCCACATACCGTTATGACGTATGCATTTTGTCGTAATTAACTGACACCAAACTAAATGCCATCTTAGCTGGAGTAAAAAATGCAGAGCTTTTTAAAATCCTTACGGGGATTTAATATGGGAAAAGACACTAACACTCATTCCGGAAATACATCGCTGAAAAATCATGCGGGTTAAGAAAATAGAATTGAGCATGACCGACTTTCCAATTTTCGCTGGCCAGGTAATATCGTCTGCTAGCGTGACAGCAAAAAGAATATATACTTGTAGGCCTTACAACAGCGATCTTACGTACAGCTGAATGAACTATTCCAGAATTTTCTACCCTAACCCGCATGATTATTACAGCGACAGTAGATATTTATCATTGTTTGGTTCATAAAAAGACGTCATGTTTGTCATACGACGACGCGAAAATTCTTAAATGACCAAAATCGTGAGAAGTAATTCTTTCCGATCAACAGCATAGTCAGATCTAGTATTAATACGTTTATATTATTTTACTACCTCAAGAATCTACACTTTTTAAACAGTGAATCAATTTCAATTATGATTTACACAAATTGCTTGTGCCTTTATTAAGCCAAAATTTGACATAAAATGAATGTTGTAAATTGCGGTTTTCCTATAGAACATTCTAAATTAAAAACGAAATACTGTTTGTGGTAATTAAACTAAAGTTTAATGTTGAAACTGAAAATTCTGATGTAAAATAACATCAAAATTTAGTTTCATCTGGATAATCAACATTTACAGCCGATTCAATCTGTCTATTTATGTCTAATTTAAAACAAGAAACATCAATCAATCTTCTGTAATTTAGTATCATTATATGGATGGACATAATACCTAAACAACTTATGCAAAATATATCAGCCTTTTATATCCATATCATCTCTGTTAACAGTGATAAAAATAAAATCAAACATATTCTGTGAATTAAAAAAATGAAGCAAACTTATGTCTTTAGCTAAATTAAAATCAGTGAGAAACAAATAAAAATTATGGAAAGGACTAATAATTCTGAGAAACGTTCTATTATGTGTTGGATAATTCTACTAATTCTTGGAACCAAATAATAACAGTTTTCTGAATTGTCCGAACCTAGAAGATGAGGCTCTGCTGTGTAAAATTGTAGCTGTTACCCTACATAAGAGACACTGCAAGTGATGCAAAGTTCATTTAACTCAATAATTTGAATAAATCGTGAAATTTCTCTCTCTCTCTCTTTCCAACCCGAAATAATATCTATGATAATGGTTACAAAACGTTGCAGTAAGTAGCATTTTACGTAATTCTTACTTTGGGATATACTGCTTTTATCACGTCTATAGCAACAATACGATTTAATAACTTATCGTTAGGGTTATCGGACGTTAATAAATGTGTTGTTTGTTTCCATGAAATAAAGATTCGCTCATTCCCACAAATTAGTAAGTCCCCGTATAATTCAATCACACGAATGAGAAAATCGTTCTAACGTACATTTTTTTAGTTCCAGTGGATCTTAATTGTTCCCAACGGTTTTAATTTTTGTTCAAATCGTTTTATAAAGTATTTTGGGGTCCTAAATGCGCTTCCATACTTCAATATTAACGTCGTGAAGTATGTTAACTTACAAACTAAAGTGGCTATAGTGTAATATTTTGAAATATCGCTTTTTCTAAAAGTAAATTGTCATTACAATTCGTCCGAAGACCAGTATTTATGCTAAAACCAAAGATAAGAAGTACATTTTACCTTTTTTTTCGCTACAGTGTACAAATTTATGAAAAAATAAACAGCAAATTTGTAACAGATAAAAATTTAACGAAAATAACAGTTTAATTTTGCTGTGCCATATATGCATATTTCGGAAATTGTTTCTTCACCAGTGACACTAGGGGCTTAAAAATGATGGATAAAAAGATAACCCAACCATATGAAAGTTAACCCAACTAATGAATGCTTTGCATAAGGTAACAAATCTTAGTTTTAAAAAAAATCAAAAATTAAAACGGCTGAAAATTCCGCCAAAAGGTACATTTTCTCACAACACAAAGTACTACTACTGTAACAAATTCGGTCAAACTGGAGATGAGTTTTTTATTTATTTATTTAAGCATTGGTGGCTATAGATTTTAAAGAGCTTTGTTTTCATTTAAGTTGATATTTTACACTTTTTGTGTTCACTATAGTACTCAATTAACATTAATTGGTCTTGATAATACCAAGAGATTTGTATTTTAGAAGCAATACCGATGTATATATATATTTAGTTAAAAGGATTTTAAATCAGGATATGATGCAGACAATAATTATTTGCGAGTGTGTTCAACTGTATTTATTGAGCAATTTGTTAGCTAAATGCAGACATAAAAATACTTATTGTGTTGAGTCCTATCATCATGAATAATATAAAAAAAACGTGAAGGATATTAACGTTACGAGGGCCTATTCCTGAAACACTTTATTTTCATAGACAGATTAACCATAAACACGTTATAACAAACAAAACAATGCACAAGATAACTAATCGGGAAATACCTTGTTACTTTTTAAAAATCTGCTATCAAAAAATTAGTATAATTGTTTAAACAACAATAATGTTTGTATTTTGCATTATTAAATAAATGATTATTTTATTGTTTCAAAAGAAAAAGTAATTCTTGAATGTCATGTAGGTTTTAACAGTACTATGTGTAATAACACTAAAACGGAGACGTGGATACTTTGACAAGCGGCTTTTATTCAAGGTGGTGAAAAGTAACTAGATTATAAATGATTTAACAAATTTTATCCCCCTTTAGCTAATGGGTTCTCTATTTTGGTTACTTTCAGACGGTAATCTCTTTCAATATATATATATATATATATATATATATATATATATATATATATATATATATATATATATATATATATAATTTTACGCAGTATTCGCTTTATCAGTATTTATTGTAAAGTGAAGCATAACATGACTTTCTTTTAATATTGATTTTCTTAATGTTTTGTTTTATTTTTTCAAATTATTATTATTACATATATTTTTTCACTTTTATTTATTTACGTTAGTTTGCAAATTTAACAGTCATAATTCATAAAAAAGAAAAAAAATATGAAGAGTCAACTTAAAAGACTTGAAAAACAAACTCTAATTTTGACGGTGTGTTTTACCTCTCTTTTTAAACGTGATCACATTATAGAACATATTTGCCAATCAGCGCTCGACAATCAACTCCATGACGTAAATCTGTTTAATGCTATTTGTCACGTTACAGTTTAAACTTGCAAGTTTCATAGATTGTCTCTGTATTTTAAAATTGTTTCTAGCCGTATGAAGTATACATATTCTTAATTAAAACAAAACATACGTATGTGTGAAAAGAAGTAATGGCTGAGACATTATAGGATGTCATTAATCATTCACTACGTTTCATTTTTATAAACTAATAGGCACGTGTATTCACTAAAGTCCAAGCACTCGAAACCATACGACCAAATAAAACCAAATTTGGTGTGAAAGGTCCCTAGGTGGAGTAGATTAAAGTTTGTGATTTTAAGCCCTATCCTAAATCCAAGATGGCCGCTGTTACTATAAATATAATAACAGAAAAAATGCCATAACATATTTATTTGTTGATCAATTTAGTTAAAATTTGGTATATGGAATGTATAACTCTGGTCATTTAATATATTTAACGGGTTTTTCCGTTACATTTTTGACTGGCATGTTATTGGCGCAATATGCAAATAAGCAGCTAAACATAACCGATTCTTTGATAATCTTCTTCTCCGAAACCACATGACCAAAAAAAAAAAAAAAAAAAAAAAAAAAAAAAAAAAAAAAAAAAAAAAAAAAAAAAAACAACCAAATTTGGCGTGGAAGGTCCCTAGGTGGAGTAGATTAAAGTTTGTGATTTTCAGCCCAACCCTAAATCCAAGAAGGCCGCTGTTATTAAAAATAGAAAAACAGGAAAATGGCGTTCAAATGTGCTATATAAATTGTAGAACTCAGACCATTTAATATATTTAACGGGTTTTTCCGTTACATTTATCATTGGCATGTTTTAAGCACAATATATATATATGTGTGTGTGTGTGTGTGTGTGTGTGTGTGTGTGTGTGCATCTTTTAGTAAAATTAATATTATTCATTATAAAAAAAATTTGTTGTTTTTTATCATTTTTTTTCTACTAAATTATGACCCTTGCCAATTAAAAAATAGTACTCATTTAACTGAGATAGGCTACACGTGCACACGCATGGTGCGATATTGAAAAAATTCAGTGAGATAAATCTATCGCATATGCGAGAAATATGTTGAAATATTTAAACAAACAATCCATTTAAAATAACATTTTACCTCATTAAATAACATGTTTTAGAATTTATGAGCTTTACCAATTGATATACTATTTGGACGCCATTTTAGATGGTGGTAGGTTAGCTTTTGGAATTTTTTTTCCAAAGCAAACATTTTAATCAAGATCCGTGGCATATTCTGTTTACATTTATGCCACAGCTTAACTAAAACCTACAAGTTTCATTCATAATGATTATATATTTAGACACAATGTTTTATCTGGATACATAGAAAACGGTTTTCTACACACACACAAAAAAAAAAAAAAAAAAAAAAAAAAAAAAAAGACATAAGAAAATCGATTGTAGGAGATCGGAAGGCGGATAGCGTCTACGTTGTTTCCACATATTGACGTTAACAGTTACAATATTTTGTAATTTTGAATATCGATACATATTGACAATATCTTGTTTGAGATTGCTTTACAGTTAAAGATTATTATTATTTATTATTAACTGTTTAATGCAAGCTATTTCGGAGGTAATGTTTTATGACAATTTTATTTTGCGCATTGGACTCTTTTTGCGTTTAATTAAAAAATCATAAAAAAGTTTTAATTTCAGTATCTTGACTTTTTAAAAGACAATGACATAGAGTCTTCTGTTAAAATATTTTTAGTGAAAATGAGGTTAAGGACACAGAGCAGAGTCGCGATCCATTTTTTACCTTTTGCTTTTTACCTCCTTTTTATGTTCTGTAGCAGCTGTACTACTAACGGCCGTGGTAGAAGTTCAATTTTCATCCAGTTTTATTAGAAAGTGTTTCCATTCCAAAATGTTCACTATTTTTCTACAGGATTTTCAGTTATTATGTTTTCCTAAATGGATCCAAGTTAAAGGTCGTATATGAATTCTTGACTTTGTGTCTTAGATTGCATTTCAACTACTTTTGGAAATGTTTCACTCTTGTGTCTTAGATTGCATTTCAACTACTTTTGGAAATGTTTCACTCTTGTGCCTTAGATTGTATTTCAACTAATTTTTAAAATGTTTTAAAGCAAAATGAAAAGTTTAATGTCCCTGGCATTGATCTAAAACATGAAGTAAAATTCACAATCTAATTTTGGAAAAAAATTGCTATAAACTGATTATACTAATTGAAAAGATTTTAGTTTGAAATAAGGTTTTCAGATGTGATTTTTAAAGCTGCATTAAGTTTTTCAATTTTCTGAATTTTTTTATAATATTCTAAAAATATATTTTTTTTAAAAATAGATATCCTCTAACCACGATCTGTGAGATTCATTTTCTAAAATTGCATTTCGTTTAGCTGTAAACAAACAGAATCCTCTTATCAGTTGGTCAATGTTTAACTATGATTATTATGAGCTTGGAGCATGTGCACGGATGTACGAAAAAAAAAACCATGAATCGAAGGTGAAACATGACAAATTGCATTAATTGTCCGTCATTAATATCCAGATGTATTTGGAATGGTGTTATGTATCCCTTACTAAGTCACAAATGACAAATTTAACGAATTTCTGTGTTTAATTTATCGTATTTCACCGTTTTGAAAGTTGTGTTTAAATGGCCCGGTTTTTTATGACGTAACCATTCTTATATTAGATCTCAAATGCTGCATCTCGCTGGGCAATTACTGTAAATTCTGTATTTATTCGAGCCTTTATCTTTGAACCAACTGTAACATTGTTCGTTAGGAACATCATTAATTAGATTAGCATCGTTTAAATTTTTTCTTTGGAAAACTTAATGCAGCTTTAAACTATGTTTAAAATTGAAGTTAGTGAGTGAATGAATTACTTATTATTTAAAGCCGCAGTTTTGAAGCTTTTTGCGGACGGTGAGTGCAATAGATGCTTTAGTATTAATTTAAAATTGAACTACAGTTAGAGGAAATACTTCAGACTTAAAAACTTATTGTAAACTGATAAGACTTAGTAGTATCGCGGATAAGTTACATAAAATACGTTATTGGATAAAATAGCATATTTCATAATTTTTTGAATTGATGATTTTGGATGATTTGACTGTTGACATTGACGAGGGACTCGTTGTGGAGATTGTTCTCCCCTTAAAATAGTAGAAAAGGTAAATTGACTGCAGTCGGTTTTTTCATCGTCTGGCTACAATATCTTTAAGCCTACTTTAGTCTGACAATTTTATAAATCCAGGACAAGGCTGGACTATGTATAGTACAACTAATTGTGTTCCCTGCTATTCCAATGACCCGAATATTGGTCGCTGAAATAATTATATATATATATTAATATATACAATAGATCTTAAACCAGTATATTGAACTTAACAAGGAGTTAAAGATTTGAATATAGCTTTTTAGCAACAAAATCGTCTTTTGCGTTGCATCTTATACCAATGTGGCTAGGCAACTAACAATAGTGAATAATTCATTAAAATCTGACACCGTACTGAGATTGATGTAATTCCAGAATTTTATAATTTTGGAAATCTTAATTTTCGCTCTTTATTGTCGAAAGGGCGGATTATAGGTAAAACAATAATGCAATTGTTATGAAATAAATTGTCAAACAAACATTTTGCTGTAGCCTCAGGTTTCAGTTGGAAGACGCATACTTATTGTTTTGTTCTCAGCGATGCCAACTTAAGATACCCGGCTTCCATGTTCTGATTCACTAGCATATAGTGCAAGTAAATCTAATAGAAGGAAAAATCTTGAATGTCCCTAATAAAAGCAAATTTATGCTGGTAAATTTTGAGGTAACAAATTTTTTACCTTTGCTTTTGTTACTGTTTGGAATATTTTTGAATATATATATATATATATATATATATATATATATATATATATATATATATATATATATATATATATATATATATATATATATATATAAATTATTATTATTATTATTATTATTATTATTATTATTATTATTATTATTATTATTATTATTATATTAAACTACTAAATAAAACAATTATTTTGTAGCTGCTTTTCTGATTTCATCGAAAGTTTAACCGTAAGTGATGTTTTTTTTTTAAATTTTCTTCGAATGTTGGTTTAAAAATAACCTGTTCCTTCACGTAGCTGCGAAAGATCAAACGGCTGTTGTAAGGTTTTTATATTTTAATCAATAAAACTGGTTAAAAACAAAAACAAGAAAGTATTGAAACTTATAACTTAAACTACATAAAAAAAAATGATAAATGCATCTTGAATGTAGATACACATTTTAAATATAGTATAGATGTACATTTGTTGTACAAATTTCTTTATTTACGAAATCTTTTTTATATAATATAAACGTATCATTTTCACTTCACGAATTGCATTTCTAATTGAGATAAATAATTTTTAAAATTTATCAATTTAATTTTAAATGCAGCCATTAATTCAAAATTGATACATTTAAGTTTTCCAGCTATTAACTTCAATAGATATTTCAATTTCAATGTAGAGCTCTATATATTGAGTAAAATGTGTTTTGCTATATAACACAGGGAATCATTATTTTACGGAAAATTTCTAGTTTAGACATGAAATCTAACTATTGAGATTGTGGATGTTTTTCAAAGTCAGTTTAGGAATGGTGAAACTGGAGTGTCCGGAGAAAACAACACTTTTCTGGCAAGCGAACTGATTAATCTAAACATTAAATCTTTTAGCTTTGTATTCGAACCTAGGCCATAAGAGGCAGTGTTACTCGTAAGTCATGCTTTAGACCACTTTCCATTAAAGTCACGTGCACGGAATAAAGACTGATGCAGGAAAATGACCTTTTGATTAATATAATCAATTAATGTTTAAAAGTAGTTTATGAACTAACAAAATCATAACGGAAATGTCTGGTTAAGTGATTATCATAAAATAAACTATAAGAGTTTAACCCTTGTTTCCTATCGAACTATTTGTTTTACATGACATTTATGAAGTTAAAACATTGTAGAGCACGTATTATAAAAAACTAATATCTTAATGCAAACAATCTGTGAAAATTAATGCTTTATTTTTGCTTCAATTGATACTTTACCAACTACTGTGTAGTTTTATTTACACTTCCTCTCTGTGCTTTATGTATCCGGTTAAATCGTTTACCTTCATGAAAGATTATCCATTTCTATGCTACAAATTTATTCTAAGTCTCATTAGATGCACCGATTGAACTGATATCTGCAATCGTTATTAGCTTTTTATTTGTGATGAGATTTTTGCAAGCTCATTTAACTATTTCTGTTTCAGGTTCACGAGACGTAAGTCTCCTACCTTTTAGTTTTGGGTTCTTCAGTTTTTATTTGTAATATCTAATGGTATAATACGTTATTTATTTATAATCTCGATATTTCAATTTTAATTGTCTTACTATTTTTGTCACATCATAAAGACTAAATACAGTGTCTCACGTCTACAAATAACAGAAACTGATCCATTTTAGCATGATTGCTATAGCAAGCTGACCCTATGGCAATGTGCTTGTGTGCATGCTTCCATTGTGTGCATGCTTCCATTTGAGCAATTGCTTAGCGGTGTGTGTGTGTGTGTGTGTGTGTGTGTGTGTGTGTGTGTGTGTGTGTGTGTTTGTGTGAGTGTGTGTGTGTTTTTTTTTTTTGTTTTTTGTTTTTTTTTTGTTTTTTTTTAGCTCACCTTAGCAGAAAGCTCAGATGAGCTATTGCTATCCATCTTCGTCCGTCGTTCGTCGTCCGTCGTTCGTCGTCCGTCGTGCGTAAACTTTTTACATTTTAATCTAGTCCTCCAAAACCACTGGGTCAAATTTAATGAAACTTGGCTACCATCATGCCTGGGTGAAGCCCATTCAGATTTGCACAAATAAAGGAGTTATGTCCCCTTGGGGTCCCATAAGGGGGAAAATAGTGAAAAACTTTAAAAATCTTCTTCTCTGAATTTACAAGAGATATACCTTAGTTATTTCATTTATGACATCCTTAGGTCATCTATTTTTAGATTTACACAAGTAGTAGCCATGGGGCTCAAAATGAAGAAATTGTAAGGCACTGAGTGGGGAAATTGCTAAAGATTATATATTTGTCACTTTATCTTGAAAACTATTAACTTTTTGTATAGGCATGTATATCAGAATATTGTAGGTATTGTGACAACGATCATTTTGATATATGGTTCAAGGTCATATGATGAAAGGTCAAGGTCACAGCTGCAGAAGAAGGCTTAAATTGCTAATTATCTTGAAAACTATTAACTTTTTGTATAGGCAGGTATATTAGAATATTGTAGGTATTGACATGCTTATCATTTTGATATATTGTTAAAGGTCATATGTTGAAAGGTCAAGGTCACAGCTGCAGAAGAAGACTTAAATTGCTAATTATCTTAAAAACTATTTACTTTTTTTATGGGCATGTATATTAGAATATTGTAGGTACTTGCCACAACGATTATTTGAAATATGATACAAGGTCATATGTTAAAAGGTCAAGGTCACAGCTGCAGAAGAAGACTTAAATTGCTAACTATCTTGGAAACTATAAACTTTTTGTAAAGGCATGTATATTAGAATATTGTAGGTATTGCGACAACCATCATTTTGATATATGGATCAAGGTCATATGATGAAAGGTCAAGGTCACAGCTGCAGAAGAAGACTTAAATTGCTAATTATCTTGAAAACTATTTACTTTTGGTATAGGCATGTATATTAGAATATTGTAGATATTGACATGACGATCATTTTGATATACGGATCAAGGTCATATGATGGAAGGTCAAGGTCACAGCTGCAAAAAAGACTTAAATTGCTAATTATCTTGAAAACTTCTAACTTTTTGTATAGGCATGTATATTAGAATATTGTAGGTATTGCGACAACCATCATTTTGATATATAGTTCAAGGTCATATGTTGAAAGGTCAAGGTCACAGCTGCAGAAGAAGACTTAAATTGCTAATTATCTTGAAAACTATTTACTTTTTGTATAGGCATGTATATTAGAATATTGTAGGTATTGACATGCTTATCATTTTGATGCATGATTCAAGGTCATATGTTGAAAGGTCAAGGACACAGCTGCAAAAAAGGACAAATTGCTAATTATCTTAAAAACTACTAACTTTTTGTAAAGGCATGTATATTAGAATAGTGAAGGTATTGCGACAACGATCATTTTGATAGATGGTTCAAGGTCATATATTCAAAGGTCAAGGTCACAGCTGCAAAAAAATACTTAAATTGCTTATTATCTTGAAAACTATTAACTTTTTGTATAGACATGTATATTAGAATATTTTAGGTATTGATATGATCATCATTTTGATATATCGTTAAAGGTTATATGTTGAAAGGTCAAGGTCATATCAACAAAGGAATACTAAAATTATTAATTATCTTGAGAGCTATTAATTTCATGCATTGGCATGTATATTAGAATACTGTATGTATTGACATGACAATCATATATGGTTCAAGGTCATATATGTTCAAAGGTCAAGGACATATCTGCATAAGTATACTGAAATTGATTAATGATTTTGAAATTATTCATTGTACTACAGTTACTTCATGCATATTATATAAGCTACTTATGAATGAAATGTGAGTGGATATATTTCTGATTAAGTTTTGTGGGAGTTCTTAACTTAAGACAACTTTTAAAGTTTCTGTACTTAATATATTGTCTGTTGCACTTTATTGGTCATATATCCAAGTGAGCGTTAATGCCCATGGGCCTCTTGTTTTTTTTTTTTTTTTTTTTTTTTTTTTTTTTGCCATCTGTCAATATACGCGGGATCTGTTTGACAGAAAATCGCTATGACCAAAGAAACTAATCCATAATAGTTACAGATTAAATTTTGCAATTAACATGGTCATCTGAAATCCACTATAGCCGACATTATTTAAAAGGGAAAAAAGATTACATGCATTTACAGATTTTCTTTTTGTTACCAATTGAGCTTAGAGTTTATATAAAGAAATAAGATTATCAGGTTTTAAATATATGTTTTTAGACGGGCTTGATCAAGATGTTTCTGTTTTTAGTTATTTTTTAAATTTTGTCACTGCTATTTACTGCGCTCAAGTCTCAATCCGAAGCATCAAATAAACCCTTTAGAAGAATTTCATTTTTTTCTGTATTGTGAATATTGGGCTTTGTGGTAAATACATGTCGAATAGTTGTATTGTTTATATATTTCATAATGTATCTCTTTTAATGCTCATTTACAAAGAGTAAATCTGCTTATCAACAGTTCTCTATAACTCTATCTATAACATTGACACTGTCAATCGACTCCCAAAACTTTACTTTATGGCGATTCGAAACTGTCTCACGAACATACTTCTAACATATTTTAAGTTGTTATTACCTTCATCAAATACAGCAAACGTTTCACTTATCTTTCTAAAATTATTTTATTTATCTGTTATTTTCGTGTTTTCCCAAATCATTTACACCGTTGTAAATAAATTTAATTAGTTCAGTGTTACCTAAATAAAAAAGTTAAAATTTTTTAATGATTACATGCCTTATATTTTGTCATTAGGCAGAGGAAAATCTTAATTTTTATAACTCGTGTCCAATCTTTTTGTAAAAAAAATTATTGTAATCAAATACATTCAAACTAAATTATAAATTATTAATTTTAAATTATTGAATAGCGTGGAAAATGGTAAAACATCATAGTTAAACTGAATTTTGGCGGTCGTGTTGGATGGAAATCTTATGGCGGGTGAAAGCCATTCTACAAATACAAAAATATAACAAAAAAGCATTTTCATTATATTGATATTCACTATCTGCATTTTAATTGACATAACATACTTTTTCATTTTAAATCTCGACTATTATTTTGAAAAAGTTCTTAAAATACAAAGTTTAACCTTGTATTCGCAAAACTTATGTTGGGAATCAATTAAAAATTCCACAAAATACTTCTGTATGGCAATAGAGATCCCAACTGTACTCAAACATCATTTCAATCTTTAGTCATCAACAAAACTCAATATCCAAGTTACTTTTTTGACATTTTAAAGACATGAATGAAGGAAAATTGTAAAAATCAAAACAAGTAATAACTAAATAATATAATTGATTTATCTTTAAGCAGTCAATTGCTTCTTCGTAGTTGAATTTTAATTAAATAATAATTACAAAATTAAAGCTGACAGGAACTGTAAAATATGATATGTTAAACTGTTGAAAAACGTTTATGTAGGAACGGAAATAATTAACTAAGGTGGAGTATTGATTGTTGAAGTATGATTATATCTTTGTACATACAAACATAATTGATTCTGATCATCAAGTACATCATGCATTAAGGAGAGACACATTAATTCCCAAAGGGGGACGTTTTCTCTTTTGATGGCATCAGCTGTATGTGACAAACAAAGTATTTATGTTAAGAAATAAAACCCACTGTAGACAACAGATACATATTAAGTTTTTTAGATCCTAATTTTACAAAGCTTGTTATTCAAATCATTGATTAGTCAACATTTGTTTCTGATTTTTATCAAAGTTTTTAATGAAATGCCTTGAGCAAATAACATTTAGTTGTGAATACGTACAGCAATAAATTTATTTATCTTACTGTTCTTATCTGATTATGATTTTTATTTAAGACAGACAGTTCTATTAAGGACAGGTTTCTATTTAAATGACGATCTAACTTATACACAAAGTATCAGAAAGAAGGTCAAAGATAAAAAAATGATACTGAAAGAAAACATTATTATTTTATCAAATGGATGATGACTATACGTACATGTATGTCGATTTAATCTAATACTATAATAATGAGAATTTATAAGTAAGCCTATAAAAGGCCGGCCAGTATAATCATGCTTCTATTATAAGATAAAATTTACATCGTCAGCTAATGTCTTTTATCTACATTTTGTACATTTACATGTAACTTGCACAGACTATCTGAACGCACTAAATAAAATGTCAGAAATGAACCAAAGTCAAAATGACCGTTTAGTTTATAGCAAAGAGTTCTGATCTAAATCCTTTTGACCAATCATGCATGACAGATAAGACATTTCTCGTTCTTAATTTACAGATTAAATCTATATAATTACAAGTACTTAATCAAAGGCTAAGATTAAAATCAATGCATTTATTCGTCCTTATTTTAAATTTTTATAGTGAAGTCTGAATTCTTTAATCTAACGGTTGTCTATTTTGAATGAGTTGAATGACATATACAATTATAGGATGTCCCTCGTATCATATCGTGTATAACATTGAACTGCCACTGGGATTTTAAATAATTCACTAACATCTAGTGTAGAAAATAACAATGCCTTTTTAATACTAAATCGAATAGAAAACTGGAATGGCGAACTGGTTTTATTGTTAATTGGTACAAGGTGTGTTTAAAATCTGCATTCAAAATGGTACAGGTTCTGACTTCTTTATTCTATTTCATTTCAAATAAATAAGAAGATATGAAAAAGTGAAAATATGATATAATACCGGTCATGGGTTTAAAAGTCATAGCTGCATTAGACAAATGAAATTGTTAATTTTCGGAAAAACTATAAACTTTTTATAGACATTTTTTTTACAATTTTGTATGCTAATTAATATACATTTTTATTTTAAGATAAAGAATTTAAATGTCAATGTCAAAGCTGAATAAGTTACATAGTAAGAAAAAAGATGATAAATGACTTTGTAAACTATATATTTTTGTATTTGGATGTTTATTAGTATAGTGTAGTCTTTAATATGAAAATCATACAATTAAATCCCATATGCTTAGGGTCGTCATAACTGTATACAAAAAACAGGAATGCTTAATTATCTGAAAAACTATGAACTTTTTGTATACGCAAGGTTATAGCTGATATATAACAAAAATACCTGTTAAATTTTGATGTTCCATATATGCACGTTTCGGAAAATCATTCCTCATCAGTGACACTAAAGACCGGAAAGTTTGATAGATAAAAAATAAATAAATAAACTGTTGAAATTAATATATAACACAAATACCAAATAAATTTTGATGTGCCAGATGTGCACATTTCGGAAATTCATTCCTCATCAGTGACACTTAGACCGAAAAGTTTGATACATAAAATACACAAGCCAAACAGTTGAAAATTAATGATTCAAAAGTTCCAAAATTATATAAATCCAAATCCAGCTAAGTAAGGCTTTGCATGAGTGAACAAACCTTAGTTTTAATTCAATTCAAAAAACTAAAGACTTTCACTTGTTTTGGATTCGAAAACAAAGGCTTTCACTTGATTTGGATTCGAAAACTTCCCAAAAATCCACAAAAGAAAGGATATTTAGTAGATTCCTCAAAATGTACTTCTAAGTAATTATCAGTAATTTTATCACAATTTTGACAGTCGTCGAAGATGGTCTTCAGAATTATTAAGAAAAAGTCTATTCTACATCTGGCATCAGCCAAATGTGGATTCTCAAAAATAACAAGACACTACTTTAACATCCTTTTTCTTATACTTCAGTAAAAACTTTTAATTTTTCTATACTTTACACCACTATCCCTTATTTTAAATTAAAAGAACTTATAAAACAAATCAAGCACTTGTCATTCTATAAAAATATAAACAAAAACGGTAAACCAAGATTTAAATATCTAGTGTTCAACAGGTATTTTATTATTTTGTAAAACACTATACAGACTGCAAACAAATAATACTGTAGATATCAACAAAGAGTTAGCGCCTCCTGTCACACACGGTCAAACGGACACGCTGCGCTATGACATAAGCTTACATGAGCTAAACGGCAGATGAGATAAAAATGGTGTTTTTCAAATCGATTTCAATAAAGATTGACAATTAAGATCAACAATATTGACGAACAAGTGAATTCCTTTTCCAGAAGCGCAATGCTAAAACTTTGACAGGGTTCCGTCGCCGAATGACTGAATATCACAGTAGTCAAACACATTGTAATGGTAAAGGTATTCTGCCTTCGAACCTGTCAGTATCAAACCAAAGTTAGTGTCAGAAAACACAAAATATTTTTGTGAAAAAACACATAAAGATATCTAGGACTTGTTTTAAGATTGACCTTTTATTTCAGAAACAAGTCCTTTAATCAACATATGTACAGAATGATGATCAAGTCCTATGTACTAGCGGGGTATGTTGTAATCGCTAGCAACACTAACAGAGAACCCGCTTAAAGTGGTTAGTTCGTCTATTCAGTGATGATGATCTAGAATCCGATGAGGATTAAGATTTCGATAATCACAATTGGATGATGAAGGACCACAAGCAAAAGTTTATGTTCCTTACAGTAGGTTATTCAGCAGCCAAAAATACGAACTTAATTATCCTTTGCTTTATTACAGTGCAGCAAAGGGGAACGGTCTGTGGAAATATTTTTCTTTTATAATACTATTGTACCATCGCTCTGGACTAGTTAAATTCGAACCCTGGCGGTGAGAGGCGCTGTGATCCGTAAGCGCGCGTTTAGACCACAGTTGAAATCGGGAGAGTTTTAATAATATAATAAAAATAGACTTTTTCTGAAAAGTCTCATCTCCCACAGACACAGAGCAAAATCCTGTGAATAAATTTGAAAAATAAAGGCAAATATAGATCTTATTTGCATTTAATTATATTTTATAACAAATTGATGTCTGAAAGTAATATTTTTGCCTTTTTATTGAATTTTCACAAATTTAGATAAAACTTTAAAAAAAAAGGCATGAAAGGCCCATGTGTGATCGTTTAGGCTTATGGGCACTCTGTGTCAGAAACAAATGTTTATTTGCCGCATTAAATAAAACAAATACTTTTGCCAAATGGCTTATGGATATAAAAATAATAATCTGTTAGATTTCCAGTGTAATTTTTAAAAATGTTTTGGAAAGATATGGTCTCTGTAGTAAGATCTTGAAATTTTTGGTTATGTAAATGGTAAACTGTCAGTAACCCAACGGGAAGGGATTATAACTTGCATACCAAAAGAGGGATAACCAAAACAATTTGAAAAAATGGCGACCAAATTGGTCCAATCACACTCTTACATACAGTTTAACTGGATAAGATCTGGAGTAATAGCTAATGTAATTAAATCGTCATTAGAGAACATTGTTGGTATAGAACAAACGGGTTTCATTTCTGGCAGGTATTTTGTAGAAAATACAAGATTTATTAAGATATAATGCAATATACTGAAGATAAAAAATATTCCAGGTCATCTTCTATTTGTCGATTTCGAGAAAGCCTTTGATTCAATATCTTGGTCGTTTTTAGTTTTGTCATATTTCATAAGTTTAAATAGATATAGGAAAAAAATATTTAGTGTTGGAAATGAACTATCTGTAAAGAATATGAAGTTCCTTAACATGATTTTTTGATCGATTATTAAGGCTTGGATAGTATTGTCAAATACTATTCAAAAATAACAGTTATTTAAAAATGCAGCTGAAAATTTTCTTTGGTATAATAATGATAACGATAATAAAATAATGACTATAGGAAACAAAATTTTATACATCAGAAAATTATACGAAAAGAAATCATTTTTATAAATGATCTACTAAATACCGATGGACATTTCTTAAACCTACAAGATTTTATCAGAATTACAACATAAATTTTCTTGATTATACTGGAATAATTCATAGGTAAAACAGATGCTGAGAAAAAAAAACAAAGAATATTACGTGTCTGAATCATTTCATTCCAAATATCCCTAATATTTTTTAAAAAAAGGCTAAAAAGGTATGTATAAAATATTGAAACAAAAACATACTTTACCAACTTCACGACAAAAATGGCAAAGTATTTTTGACAATTTAACGGAACGTGATTAAAAACAAAAATATAGAATCATTTACACTACTACCCCAAATTCGAAATTACAGTGGTTCCAATACAGAATATAAACTATCTTCTGTTCACAATAGGTAATTATCAAAGCAGATGTATGTATGTGTAGTTTATGTAAAACAAGTTATGTAGTTTTTGTATACAAGCAAGAGAAACAGTTATTCTTCTGTATTGGCAATGTAACTTTTTTAGAATAATTGGAAATTGGCTCCTATCGCATGGTATTTTGTAAAATCAAACAAAATTGAGCGTGGTTTTTGGGAATTTTGAATCTTCTAATAAAGTTAAAAATGCTTATGCATATCAAATATTAAATTTATAGATCTCGATGCCTTGGTAAACATTTATCTCTGGAGAAGTTCAACCACATTTTAAAAGATATATACTTAATTAAAAAAGGTATTGCAATAGGTCAAAAATAAATTACAAAACTTCAGAAAAGACACGCAAAAATACCACCTTATTTTGACATAGAACTTAGCATTCATATATACCGAACAATTTTGAAATTATACAGTAAACTCTCTCTCACTCTTTCTGAAAACCTTTTAGTATATAAAATTATAATGTTGAATTAAGTGTCTTATTGTTATTTTGTTAACTTAATATATATTATTTATTTATTGAATAGGAAATAAATTTATATATATATATATATATATATATATATATATATATATATATATATATATATATATATATATATATATATTATATAATAATGATAATAACACACTTTGAAAATAGAGCATTCTTAAATATATTACCTACGCTTACAAGTAATGCAATAACGATTACACAAATAACGAATCGCCAAGCGAGTTTTTTGGGAAATCAATTATACAACAACTCTAAAAGAAAAAAAAGCACCTTAAATACAATGACCTAGTTAGCACCTAATGAAATTACATGCAGAATATATGATAATAAATTGAAATGTTTACCTAATTGCCTCTCTATTACTAGGTAAAACAGAATGTACATTTGTTAGTTATCACGATAATAAACTATGGTTATTCGATATGTTAAACGTCGTACTCAAAACGTTATTTATGTCAATCATCATTTAACTATGATGAACACAATGATCATTCTTCAGAACTGTATCATACCAGTGTGACATTAGAGACAGCAGCATTCTATCTTCCTAGACTGTAACTTATTTTATCTTAGTCATCTCGGAAATACAATCAAAGCAATGCAACGAAAAAAAAAAGTTGTCGAATCTTAATAATTCTACAACCAGTTGTACCAAAACAAACACAAATAAATTTAAATAATAAATAATTTTTAAACTTAATTGAACTCACAATACGAGTGTGCATATTGCCGAAGAACGCTGTTTAATGGAATATACTTTGTAAAAGAGGAATGTTCCATGTAACTTTTCCCCAGTCGTTAGGCAAGGGAGATACTTTCTTCGAAAGGAGACATTCATCAGTACACTGATATGAATCGAAATCATGAATGTTTTAATACTAACGGGTTAAGGCAATAGATGGCGTGTCAATTAAAGATAAACAAATACTAGTATACATGTATACATTTAAAATAAACACAATAAGAAGCGTTGATCAATGTGCGATTTAGATACAAATGATACTATTTAATTTTATATCAAAAAGCTTCCTTTCTTTTATTGTCTGTAGATTATTATTAGATTTTTCTATCCGAATTTGTATCGTTTTAATTATAAATGTTCAACGAAGAGTAGGGATGTTCATAGAACAGGGTGTTCAAAAAGTAATTATGGGCATTATCCGAAAGAATCAAATTTTCTTACCATCAAACAATTACAGAAAATCAAAATTTAAAATATTAGAGCAGTCATGAACATTCTTAAAAAAAGAGTTGAAATACCAATAACATTGACGAGTTATACGGATGCCTTACCCTTTAAAATGGCTCACGGTAGAATGATTTATGATCAGATTGAAACCTGATGCCTAATAGGTTTTTATACAACCTTTTAATAAACGATCACCGAATAAAGGTAGATGACATAATAAGAAAATATAATATTTCATTTTCATTAAACGCTTTTACATTTACGCATCAATATCTTGGGATGTCTAAGATACCTACGAGATGCACCCCAGAAATCTCAGTGTTTAGGACTGCTTCTGAATATTTAAGTCATGTCTAAAGCCTCTGAGAAGAGAAAGAGAGTTCTTACGTAAGGATAGTTATTAGTGATCAAATATAAATTTTACACTGAAATTTAGGAATAATTAAATAGAATATTCTGGCCCTTAGAGCTAAATGTCCCCTCAAAGAGCACATTTGTTGTTAAAAAAGTTATTTATTTCTTCCTTAATACTTGACAGATAATTTAACAACTTGGTAGGTACATAATAGGAAAACCCTTTTTAAATGATACAGTGTCTTGAATAAACTAAACTGTTTCGTCTTCCAAAAACATATTTTGATTAAATTTTTTTTTCTCTCCCTTAATACTAGATAAATAATGTTGAAACTTGGAAGTTACATAATATACAAGTAAATTACAATGATATATTGTTTTTAATTAAGAATAGCTATATTTTTCTGAGTTTATGCCTCATCTTATTTTACTAATCAATTTTTTTCACACTTAATACTTGAAATTTTCAACTTGGTGAGTACATAATAAAAAGTTCATTCCAAATCATAAAGTGTTTTGAATAAATAAAGCAAAGTTTATTGTTCCCTCCAAAACAGGGGACTCGGTGACCTAGTGGTCTAAAGCGCGCGCTTACGGATTACAGCGCCTCTCACTGCCTGGGTTCGAATCCCAATCGGGACAGATCCTTGTGTGAAAAGTTTGTCAGTTCGCTTTCCGAAGGTCGGTGGTTTTCTCCGGACACTCCGGTTTCCTCAACCATCCCAGAACTGACCGCCTCGAAATAAGTGAAAGAATCTTGACTGGGGCGTAAAACTCCATTACTCCACTCCACTCCCTCCAAAACATTTTTATTTAACAGTTATTTTACCCTTTATACTCGACAGATATGTAGAACTTGGTGGGTACATACTTTTAACGTTCTTTTCAAATGAATAACAAGAGCCATATCAGAAACCAAAAACATACTTTTTATTTCATAGTTACTGTTGAAACTTGGTCGTTAGGTTATCATTAAAACCTAAATTGTCAATCTAAAAAAATTTCCAGTTTGGAATTATCGGAATAAGGATATTGCAAGTCTTATTGCTTCGTTTGGGAGACTTTGAATTGACATTCCGTTACAACTAACACTTGTTTATGTGTTTGTACGTGGCAATAACAACAGCAATCAGTTGCTCACTATCACAGTGACCACTATAGACAGGTGACCACTATTAACAGTTTTTCAATTTAAGTTGTTATTTCCCATTGTATCAGGTACATGTACACTAGATTTCATAATTATTATGAGTTTTCAAAAGTATTTTTCATTTAATAATTTTAAAAAAAAAAAAAAAAAAAGACTTGATTGGAATATTATAAGAAAAACTTTCTGAACAGAATTTTTTCTGTTTAAAAAATTGTAAATAGTAATTATAAATAAATTATATTTAACATAATGATCGGCCAGATTTTGCTGCATCCTTGAAAGACTCTGTGCCAGTCAGAAATTTCTTTCTTCAGCTACGAACAGCCATCGACTGGCTCTATTAAAATGGCTATAATTTTAAAACTACGTGGAGTTGAAGACATGTTAATACTGTTGGGAAGGTATTAAATAGAGCTATTCAAGCTTATGATCATCAAGCGAATAGTACAAAGCGTCTTCGCGCTGTGGTACATCATACATTACATACTGAAGAACCCTCGTAGTAAAAAAAGATATAGAAAACCCGATTATTTACAGTTATTTTAATATCAGGTGCGGGTCTCGGTTTTGAATCTTTGTACATGTGTAAAACAAAACCAAACACACAAGTAACGTTCTCTGTATTATATTTTAAAAATGCACATTTTTTACAGTGGAATAACATCTTAAGCTATTTCCTTGTTTGCTATTGTGATTATTTAGATTTTCAAATATTGTTATTAGATGACGGATATTTTCTTTTATTTTTATGACTTAATTTAGTAATGTCAAAATATACACCTCAATTAACACAAAGGATAAAACGGCCTATGATAATGAATTATTTATATCTCGGATCGAGTTTATCTATAATTATCCTAGAAAATAAGGAAAAACTTTTAACACCAATAAAAATGTTTATATATATGTATATACATAGTACAGACCTGTCGGAAGTTAAACACAAACTAACGAATTATTGCCAAATCGGCAGTTTGTCTCGATAGCTATATCTCAGCTTCTGATTAGCTTTATTTTGACAGCTTTTCGACAGCGGCTAGTTATCTCTCGCAAGCTTTTTTACCACTTCTCCCCTCGTTAAAAAGCTTCTCGACTTTTAAGCAACATTCGGTCTTTAACCTTTTCGAACCCTCGTTTGCGGATGCAGTTTAATGATTTTTATCCGTTTATTATAAACGATTAAGTTAAAATAATTATTTCATTTGAAATTTTATTTTAAATTTGATAATGAAAGTGTAAAATTTTATAAATTATAACAATTTCCGGCGGAATTAATTATGATCTTAAGGAAAATGTTTCTATTAAATTTTATTTTCAATATTATCTATTCAAAATACGAATGAAAAAAAAAAGATTTATTTACTTTCACTCTTGATTTATTTTTTTTTATTATTATTTATTCATTAACACAGTGACATTTAAAATTCTGTTTTAAATTTTGCAAATTAACTGAATTATCTACCATTTGACCGCTCGGCTACTAGCTAACGAAGGATCAACTGTTCGACCCCTCGTTAACTTGTCGACCCCGACGAAAAAACGAATGAGTTGACAGCTTTAGTTGCCAAGGGGTTGAGACATGGATAGCTACTCGGACTTTAGCTTTTCATATCAAGGACCCTCGAGGGGCCTCGTTGGCTGAGTGGTCAAAAGCGCGCGCTTACGTATCACAGCGCCTCTTACAGCCTGGGCTCGAATCCAACTCGGAACAGACCCTAGTGTGAAAAGTTTGTCAGTTTGCTTTCCGAAGGTCGGTGGTTTTGTACAGGCACTCCGGTTTCTTATACCATCCGAGAACTGACCACCTCGAAATAAGTGGACTAATCTTGACTGGGGTGTAAAACTCCATTACTCCACTCAACTCACGGCCTCTCGCCGAATCGAGTCGAATCTCGGCTTATTGCGTTGGCTTAGTGTCTGTGTCAGCCACACACACGCACAGATAAAAAATATATATTTGTGCTGTTGTTTTTATCTTTTTGAACCCAATGATTTGACTAGATAAAATTGATTTACAAAGCCAATTTGAAACTTAGCAAAATTTGAAACTTGAATCTTGTATGAAATAATTTATATCATTTTAATTCACACCTTAGTTTAAAAATAATTGGACATGAAATCTGATGGATCTGATTATGGCATTATTTTTTTATTTGAGACAAAATTTTGAATAAATTGTATGAACTAAACTCAAATTGTGAAAACCATTCTTTTGTCTGTTTAGTTTAAAAATATTATTGGCAAGACAGAGGCAAATGTTCTTAAGAGAAATGATCCATACATGTGTCTACACGTCTACAACCCCACCCAATCTCCCCTTTAACAAAAACTATTTTGACATACGCATTTGGAAAACACGATTTGTTTTGGGCATTGCATTTTTAATCCTAATTTATCGTTTAATATCTACCTTTACTTCCGATAATAACCAAAATGTATTGTTTTCTCAAAAGCAAGGGACACACAAAAAAATCATTTTTTGAATGTTTCGAATATTCTCGAATAGTAAAGCCAAAGTTGAAATGCTCACCCGACGATAAGAAATGTTTCAAGATAATAATCATAATTACAATAATTTGAAACTTTTCAAAACTATACAAATAACATTCAAAATAGCAATTTTTCGAAAATATTCTGAAACTAAAGAATGACTACTTTTAAGAAAAAAGTTATTTTGCAAAAGTTATTTCTTTGGTAAAATGTATCGTTTACCGACTCTAGCTACCTACATGCTTTAATCACACGTTATTTATCATACACACGATATTTATCATACACACGTTATTTATCCTTACTACGTTATTTATCATATACACGTTATTTATCTTACACACGTTATTTATCATACACACGTTATTTATCTTACACACGTTATTTATCATACACACGTTATTTATCATATACACTGATTTATCATATACACGTTATTTATCTTACACACGTTATTTATCTTACACACGTTATTTATCATACACACGCTATTTTTCATACACACGTTATTTATCATACACACGTTATTTATCATACACACGTTTTTTATCATACACACGCTATTTATCATACACACGTTATTTATCAAATACACGTTACTTATCATAAACACGTTATTTATCATACACACGTTATTTATCATACACACGTTATTTATCCTAACCACGTTATTTATCATATACACGTTATTTACCATACACACGTTTTTTATCATACACACGCTATTTATCATACACACGTTATTTATCATACACACGTTATTTATCATACACACGTTATTTATCCTAACCACGTTATTTATCATAAACACGTTATTTATCATATACAATTTATTTATCATACACACGTTATTTATCATACACACGTTATTTATCAAATACACGTTACTTATCATAAACACGTTATTATCATACACACGTTATTATCATACACACGTTATTTATCCTAACCACGTAATTATCATATACACGTTATTTATCATACACACGTTTTTTATCATACACACGCTACTATCATACACACGTTATTTATCATACACACGTTATTATCATATACACGTTATTTATCATACACACGTTATTTATCATACACACGTTATTTATCATACACACGTTATTTATCAAATACACGTTACTTATCATAAACACGTTTTTATCATACACACGTTATTTATCCTAACCACGTTATTTATCATATACACGTTATTTATCATACACACGTTATTTATCATACACACGATTTTTATCATACATGTTATTACATACACACGTTATTTATCATACACACGTTATTTATCATATACTCGTTTTTTATCGTACACACGTTATTTATCATACTCACGTTATTTATCATACACACGTTTTTTATCATATACACGTTATTTATCATACACACACTTTATCATGCACATGTTATTTATCATACACACGTTATTTATCATACACACGTTTTTTATCATATACACGTTATTTATCATACACACGTTATTTATCATATACACGTTATTTATCATATACAATTTAGTTATCATATACACGGTATTTATCATATACACGTTATTTATCATACACACGTTATTTATCATATACAATTTATTTATCATATACACGTTATTTATCATATACAATTTATTTATCATACACACGTTATTTATCATATACAATTTATTTATCATAACACGTTATTTATCATATACAATTTATTTATCATACACACGTTATTTATCATACACACGTTATTCATCAGATACACGTTATTTATCATATACACGTTATTTATCATATACACGTTTTTATCATATACAATTTATTTATCATACACACGTTATTTATCCTACACACGTTATTTATCATAAACACGTTATTTATCATATACACGTTATTTATCATATACACGTTATTTATCTACAAACGTTATTTATCATACTCACAATATTTATCATACACACGTTATTTATCATATACACGTTATTTATCATATACAATTGATTTATCATACACACGTTATTTATCATACATACGTTATTTATCATATACACGTTATTTATCATAACCATCATTATATTTACACAAAACTTCCTTATCGAATGACAACTTTAAACAAATAGTTTAAAATAGAACAATTATTTAGATATTTTCATACGGAAACAATGCATTTCATCTGTTCGAGGTAAAAGAAATAGATCTATTATATGTACCTGACAACAGTAAAACGGTACAATACAAACCAGTGATAAAAACACCAAAACAAAACAAGATAAAAAGGACAAATATTGGATAGATTGGTTAAGACACTTCTGACTTAAGACAGGGATAAGTAATAAACATTGGATGGGTGAAAGCATGAATTCTCCTACCGTTCATTTACTTTGCAACCGATTGTCTTTTTTATTTAAACAACTTACATCAACAAAGCAAGATGCACCCTTTTATGTCTTTTGCTTAAGCTTCATAAACATTATTTAACTAAGATTGTTGAAATTTGTAAGTTTTTAAGATAATCATAAATCAAATGTCTCATATGAAGATTACTCTATGTTTATTTACACTTGCATTCTAAATATGTAAAAACTGTATGTAGTACATAAAAAGTTAGGTATAAGTATTAAAACTAGAGGCTGGAATATTTCTAAGCATTTTATTCGACCATGACAATCACAAAAACTTGGTTTGTGACTTTAAATGACGAGGCTCATTGTTACTATTTAATGGATGTATAAGAAGGCTACAATTATGCATGTATTGTCATGTGACTAAGATAACTCTAGATACTGATTGAATTATTTAGTGAATCATATAATTGGTGTCAAGATAACTATAGATAAATATATGGAATAATTAATGTTTTAATAGCTATGGTGCCTTATCATTAACAACATAATACTAAGTCTTAGATTTTTAATAGCTTAATACGGTCTTGGTATTGCTGTATTTCAGTATATCTATAATAATTTAATGACAAGAAACACCAGTTATCGTGGAACTTCATGACCAAATGATACTATATGAAGTCCAAAAAGTAGTCATTTTATAATAGATCGCTTGCAATGTCATAAATTTAAAACTAGGTAATTTATTTTTCGAACGCCTGTATAATATACTAGTATATGGATCACTTGTAAAATAATAAGTTATATGAATATGAACAGGTTTGTCTTTATACATACTTTAATTTCAATATGTACATGACTATCAGGGAGAAATCTGGAAGTGTACCTTTAATATTTAAGTATATTGTTCAATAAAACTAAATAAAATTAAGTTTCTCGATTTTAACATTAAGATTATTCAAATTCTGCTTGAAAATGTTTTGCAATTTTTGAATTATGTCACTTAATATCAGTTTAATTACCAGTGTTGAAAATGATTAGACTTTCTTATTTTATAAATTATTGTCGCTAATTCAGGTCACAACTGGAAATGGAATCACAAACTCTAAAATATACTACAAAAATCAAGGCAAAATTACATCAATGAATACACAAACACAAAAAAAAAAAAAAATTAATGCTTTAAAAAACTTTCAAAAGAGTTGTTTAATCGTCTGGGTTCTGGTAAGCTGGGTAACGCATCAAGCCCCATAGTTTCAAGTTCTGCTAAGACAGTTCCTACCTTGAGAAATTTTTACAGTTTCCGAATAAAAGTGTTTTTTCTCTCTGCGTCTATTGAACTAACCGTTTTGATATTTTTTGGGAAAAATTTAGTGGCGAAGAACACCGGTTAAATAGTGCTATATTGGTATTATATTTATATTATGGAAGAAACGTAATCAGTTCATTAATATAATATAATAGGCAATATCTTACCTGTGTATATATTGGTCAGAAATGTGATCGGAATGCAAAATATGGCTACAAGTACGTCCGCAACAGCCAAATTTACAATGAAAAAATTAGTAACTGTGTGCATCCAGCGATGTTTCCAAACTACTACTACTACAACTATATTCCCAAAAAGTGCAAATAAAAATATCACGGAATAAAATATAGCAAAAATCACAACGACATGTAACGGATGTTTGACTGTAGGTAACAACTCTTCAACAGAGGAGTTCATTAAAATGTTTGACTTATTTTGTATGAAAACATCTGTTTCACTGCCATTCATGTTCCAAGTTTCATTCAAGATTCTCGAGCCGTTTACAATAACAGTATCGACATTATTATGCAAGTTCATATTTGTTGATATATGTACCATAAATATGTTATGAAAATCAAAATGATTTTATGTATATATCAGTAACATTAAACACATGATAACATTTCAGATATCTTAATGTGTAGAAGGACTGTGCCTCAACTAGTTACGTTTAAATTTTTCAGTCCAAGACACAATTGGCGTGTCGACCAATACAGCTAAAGTATTGATTAGCGGTGTATCGGAAGAACTATGAATCTCGACCAGCAATCTTCAGTCGATATGACAGATGGAAAAATCTGACTGGAAATTTATATTTTTAATTTAGATTTATTATTTGCCATTTTTTTTAAAAACTTCCTTCTTTCTTTTATTTATCTATTTTGTAAAAATAAATCATCGTTTATGAATATTTTTGGTTAATTTCAAGTTATAATAATCTATCCTCGACAAGTTGATTAAAATACACTGACCGAATAATTAAGTGTCACGACTAATATACTGCAAACCTTAAGTGGCAATTAAGACTGTTCATCGTCACGAAATATTAAATTATTAATGAAGATATATATTTATATATTCCAACTTTAAGACTTTTGTTATCGGTCAGTTGAAAAGCACTTAAGAATGGTTCTTAACAACAAAAAGATGTATTTATCTCTAACACGCATACTTGTTAATCATTGGTCTATGTCTCTCTTTTCTTGTCTGATGTATATGTGTGTATTTTTGTCAGATATATGTTGTTTTATCTCTCTTTTCTTGTCTGATGTGTGTGTATTTTTGTCTAATGTGTGTGCATTTTTGTCAGATATATGTTGTTTTGTCTCTTTTCTTGTCTAATGTGTGTGTATTTTTGTCTAATGTGTGTGCATTTTTGTCAGATATATGTTGTTTTGTATCTCTTTTCTTGTCTGATGTGTGTGTATTTTTGTCTAATGTGTGTGCATTTTTGTCAGATATATGTTGTTTTGTCTCTTTTCTTGTCTGATGTGTGTGTGTGTGCATTTTTGTCAGATATATGTTGTTTTGTCTCTCTTTTCTTGCCTGATGTGTGTGTTTTTTTGTCTAATGTGTGTGCATTTTTGTCAGATATATGTTGTTTTGTCTCTTTTCTTGTCCAATGTGTGTGTATTTTTGTCTAATGTGTGTGCATTTTTGTCAGATATATGTTGTTTTGTCTCTTTTCTTGTCTGATGTGTGTGTATTTTTGTCTAATGTGTGTGCATTTTTGTCAGATTTATGTTGTTTTGTCTCTTGTCTGATGTGTGTGTGTGTGCATTTTTGTCAGATATATGTTGTTTTGTATCTCTTTTCTTGTCTGATGTGTGTGTATTTTTGTCTAATACGTGCGCATTTTTGTCAGATATATGTTGTTTTGTCTCTCTTTTCTTGCCTGATGTGTGTGTATTTTTGTCTGATGTGTGTATTTTGTCTGATGTGTCTGATTTTTGTCTGATGTGTGTGTATTTTTGTCAAATATATGTTGTTTTGTCTCTCTTTTCTTGTCTGATGTGTGTGTATTTTTGTCTGATGTGTGTATTTTTGTCTGATGTGTGAGGGTATTTTTGTCACTTATATGTTGTTTTGTCTCTCTTTTCTTGTCTGATGTGTGTGTATTTTTGTCTAATGTGTGCGCATTTTGTCAGATATATGTTGTTTTGCCTCTCTTTTCTTGTCTGATGTGTGTGTATTTTTGTCTGATGTATGTATTTTGTCTAATGTGTGTGTATTTTTTTCTGATGTGTGTGTATTTTTGTCACATATATGTTGTTTTGTCTCTCTTTTCTTGTCTGATGTGTGTGTTTTTTTGTCTGATGTGTATATTTTTGTCTGATATGTGAGGGTATTTTTATCACATATATGTTGTTTTGTCTCTCTTTTCTTGTCTGATGTGTATTTTTGTCTAATGTGTGCGCATTTTTGTCAGATATATGTTGTTTTGTCTCTCTAATCTTGTCTGATGTGTGTGTATTTTTGTCTGATGTGTGTATTTTGTCTGATGTGTGTGTATTTTTGTCTGATGTGTGTGTATTTGTGTCACATATATGTTGTTTTGTCTCTCTTTTCTTGTCTGATGTGTGTGTATTTTTGTCTGATGTGTGTATTTTTGTCTGATGTGTGAGGGTATTTTTGTCACAAATATGTTGTTTTTTCTCTTTTCTTCTCTGATATGTGTGTGTATTTTTCTCATATATATGTTGTTTTGTCTCTTTTCTTGTCTGATGTGTGTGTGTATTTTTGTCACATATATGTTGTTTTGTCTCTTTTCTTGTCTGATGTGTGTGTGTGTGTATTTTTGTCAAATATATGTTGTTTTGTCTCTTTTCCTTGCCTGATATGTGTGTGTTTGAATTTTGTCACATATATGTTGTTTTGTCTCTTTTCTTGTCTGATATGTGTGTGTGTGTGTGTGTATTTTTGTCAGATATATGTTGTTTTGTCTCTTTTCTTGTCTGATATGTGTGTGTGTGTATTTTTGTCACATATGTGTTGTTTTGTCTCTTTTCTTGTCTGATGTGTGTGTGTATTTTTGTCACATATACGTTGTTTTGTCTCTTTTCTTGTCTGATGTGGGTGTGTGTGTATTTTTGTCACATATACGTTGTTTTGTCTCTTTTCTTGTCTGATGTGTGTGTGTGTATTTTCTTCACATATATGTTGTTTTGTCTCTCTTTTCTTGTCTGATGTGTGTGTATTTTTGTCTGATGTGTGTATTTTTGTCTGATGTGTGAGGGTATTTTTGTCACATATACGTTGTTTTGTCTCTTTTCTTGTCTGATGTGTGTGTGTATTTTTGTCACATATACGTTGTTTTGTCTCTTTTCTTGTCTGATGTGGGTGTGTGTGTATTTTTGTCACATATACGTTGTTTTGTCTCTTTTCTTGTCTGATGTGGGTGTGTGTGTATTTTTGTCACATATACGTTGTTTTGTGTCTTTTCTTGTCTGATGTGTGTGTGTGTATTTTTGTCACATATACGTTGTTTTGTCTCTTTTCTTCTCTGATATGTGTGTGTATTTTTCTCATATATATGTTGTTTTGTCTCTTTTCTTGTCTGATGTGTGTGTGTGTATTTTTGTCAGATATATGTTGTTTTGTCTCTTTTCTTGTCTGATATGTGTGTGTGTGTGTATTTTTGTCACATATGTGTTGATTTGTCTCTTTTCTTGTCTGATGTGTGTGTGTATTTTTGTCACATACACGTTGTTTTGTATCTCTTTTCTTGTCTGATGTGTGTGTATTTTTTTTGTCACATATACGTTGTTTTGTCTCTTTTCTTGTCTGATGTGTGTGTGTGTGTGTGTATTTTCGTCACATATATGTTGTTTTGTCTCTCTCTTTTCTTGTCCGATGTGTGTGTATTTTTGTGTGATGTGTGTATTTTTGTCTGATGTGTGTGTATTTTTGTCACATATACGTTGTTTTGTCTCTTTTCTTGTCTGATGTGTGTGTGTGTGTATTTTTGTCACATATACGTTGTTTTGTCTCTTTTCTTGTCTACTGTGGGTGTGTGTGTATTTTTTGTCACATATATGTTGTTTTGTCTCTTTTCTTGTCTGATGTGTGTGTGTATTTTTGTCACATATACGTTGTTTTGTCTCTTTTCTTGTCTGATGTGTGTGTGTATTTTTGTCACATATACGTTGTTTTGTCTCTTTTCTTGTCTGATGTGGGTGTGTGTGTATTTTTGTCACATATACGTTGTTTTGTCTCTTTTCTTGTCTGATGTGTGTGTGTGTATTTTCTTCACATATATGTTGTTTTGTCTCTCTTTTCTTGTCTGATGTGTGTGTATTTTTGTCTGATGTGTGTATTTTTGTCTGATGTGTGAGGGTATTTTTGTCACATATACGTTGTTTTGTCTCTTTTCTTGTCTGATGTGTGTGTGTATTTTTGTCACATATACGTTGTTTTGTCTCTTTTCTTGTCTGATGTGGGTGTGTGTGTATTTTTGTCACATATACGTTGTTTTGTCTCTTTTCTTGTCTGATGTGGGTGTGTGTGTATTTTTGTCACATATACGTTGTTTTGTGTCTTTTCTTGTCTGATGTGTGTGTGTGTATTTTTGTCACATATACGTTGTTTTGTCTCTTTTCTTCTCTGATATGTGTGTGTATTTTTCTCATATATATGTTGTTTTGTCTCTTTTCTTGTCTGATGTGTGTGTGTGTATTTTTGTCAGATATATGTTGTTTTGTCTCTTTTCTTGTCCTGATATGTGTGTGTGTGTGTATTTTTGTCACATATGTGTTGATTTGTCTCTTTTCTTGTCTGATGTGTGTGTGTATTTTTGTCACATACACGTTGTTTTGTATCTCTTTTCTTGTCTGATGTGTGTGTATTTTTTTTGTCACATATACGTTGTTTTGTCTCTTTTCTTGTCTGATGTGTGTGTGTGTGTGTATTTTCGTCACATATATGTTGTTTTGTCTCTCTTTTCTTGTCCGATGTGTGTGTATTTTTGTGTGATGTGTGTATTTTTGTCTGATGTGTGTGTATTTTTGTCACATATACGTTGTTTTGTCTCTTTTCTTGTCTGATGTGTGTGTGTGTGTATTTTTGTCACATATACGTTGTTTTGTCTCTTTTCTTGTCTGATGTGGGTGTGTGTGTATTTTTGTCACATATACGTTGTTTTGTCTCTTTTCTTGTCTGATGTGGGTGTGTGTGTATTTTTGTCACATATACGTTGTTTTGTGTCTTTTCTTGTCTGATGTGTGTGTGTGTATTTTTGTCACATATACGTTGTTTTGTCTCTTTTCTTCTCTGATATGTGTGTGTATTTTTCTCATATATATGTTGTTTTGTCTCTTTTCTTGTCTGATGTGTGTGTGTGTATTTTTGTCAGATATATGTTGTTTTGTCTCTTTTCTTGTCTGATATGTGTGTGTGTGTGTATTTTTGTCACATATGTGTTGATTTGTCTCTTTTCTTGTCTGATGTGTGTGTGTATTTTTGTCACATACACGTTGTTTTGTATCTCTTTTCTTGTCTGATGTGTGTGTATTTTTTTTGTCACATATACGTTGTTTTGTCTCTTTTCTTGTCTGATGTGTGTGTGTGTGTGTGTATTTTCGTCACATATATGTTGTTTTGTCTCTCTTTTCTTGTCCGATGTGTGTGTATTTTTGTGTGATGTGTGTATTTTTGTCTGATGTGTGTGTATTTTTGTCACATATACGTTGTTTTGTCTCTTTTCTTGTCTGATGTGTGTGTGTGTGTATTTTTGTCACATATACGTTGTTTTGTCTCTTTTCTTGTCTACTGTGGGTGTGTGTGTATTTTTGTCACATATATGTTGTTTTGTCTCTTTTCTTGTCTGATGTGTGTGTGTATTTTTGTCACATATACGTTGTTTTGTCTCTTTTCTTGTCTGATGTGTGTGTGTATTTTTGTCACATATACGTTGTTTTGTCTCTTTTCTTGTCTGATGTGGGTGTGTGTGTATTTTTGTCACATATACGTTGTTTTGTCTCTTTTCTTGTCTGATGTGTGTGTGTGTATTTTCTTCACATATATGTTGTTTTGTCTCTCTTTTCTTGTCTGATGTGTGTGTATTTTTGTCTGATGTGTGTATTTTTGTCTGATGTGTGAGGGTATTTTTGTCACATATACGTTGTTTTGTCTCTTTTCTTGTCTGATGTGTGTGTGTATTTTTGTCACATATACGTTGTTTTGTCTCTTTTCTTGTCTGATGTGGGTGTGTGTGTATTTTTGTCACATATACGTTGTTTTGTCTCTTTTCTTGTCTGATGTGGGTGTGTGTGTATTTTTGTCACATATACGTTGTTTTGTGTCTTTTCTTGTCTGATGTGTGTGTGTGTATTTTTGTCACATATACGTTGTTTTGTCTCTTTTCTTCTCTGATATGTGTGTGTATTTTTCTCATATATATGTTGTTTTGTCTCTTTCTTGTCTGATGTGTGTGTGTGTATTTTTGTCAGATATATGTTGTTTTGTCTCTTTTCTTGTCTGATATGTGTGTGTGTGTGTATTTTTGTCACATATGTGTTGATTTGTCTCTTTCTTGTCTGATGTGTGTGTGTATTTTTGTCACATACACGTTGTTTTGTATCTCTTTTCTTGTCTGATGTGTGTGTATTTTTTTTGTCACATATACGTTGTTTTGTCTCTTTTCTTGTCTGATGTGTGTGTGTGTGTGTATTTTCGTCACATATATGTTGTTTTGTCTCTCTTTTCTTGTCCGATGTGTGTGTATTTTTGTGTGATGTGTTTATTTTTGTCTGATGTGTGTGTATTTTTGTCACATATACGTTGTTTTGTCTCTTTTCTTGTCTGATGTGTGTGTGTGTGTATTTTTGTCACATATACGTTGTTTTGTCTCTTTTCTTGTCTGATGTGGGTGTGTGTGTATTTTTGTCACATATATGTTGTTTTGTCTCTTTTCTTGTCTGATGTGTGTGTGTATTTTTGTCACATATACGTTGTTTTGTCTCTTTTCTTGTCTGATGTGTGTGTGTATTTTTGTCACATATACGTTGTTTTGTCTCTTTTCTTGTCTGATGTGTGTGTGTATTTTTGTCACATATACGTTGTTTTGTCTCTTTTCTTGTCTGATGTGTGTGTGTGTGTGTATTTTCGTCACATATATGTTGTTTTGTCTCTCTTTTCTTTTCCGATGTGTGTGTATTTTTGTGTGATGTGTGTATTTTTGTCTGATGTGTGTGTATTTTTGTCACATATACGTTGTTTTGTCTCTTTTCTTGTCTGATGTGTGTGTGTGTGTATTTTTGTCACATATACGTTGTTTTGTCTCTTTTTCTTGTCTGATGTGGGTGTGTGTGTATTTTTGTCACATATATGTTGTTTTGTCTCTTTTCTTGTCTGATGTGTGTGTGTATTTTTGTCACATATACGTTGTTTTGTCTCTTTTCTTGTCTGATGTGTGTGTGTATTTTTGTCACATATACGTTGTTTTGTCTCTTTTCTTGTCTGATGTGTGTGTGTATTTTTGTCACATATACGTTGTTTTGTCTCTTTTCTTGTCTGATGTGTATGTGTATTTTTGTCACATATACGTTGTTTTGTCTCTTTTCTTGTCTGATGTGTGTGTGTATTTTTGTCACATATACGTTGTTTTGTCTTTTTTCTTGTCTGATGTGGGTGTGTGTGTATTTTTGTCACATATACGTTGTTTTGTCTCTTTTCTTGTCTGATGTGTGTGTGTGTATTTTTGTCACATATATGTTGTTTTGTCTCTTTTCTTGTCTGATGTGTGTGTGTATTTTCTCATATATATGTTGTTTTCTCTCTTTTCTTGTCTGATGTGTGTGTTTGTATTTTTGTCACATATATGTTGTTTTGTCTCGTTTCTTGTCTGATGTGTGTGTGTGTATTTTTGTCACATATATATTGTTTTGTCTCTTTTCTTGTCTGATATGTGTGTGTTTGTATTTTTGTCACATATATGTTGTTTTGTCTCTTTTCTTGTCTGATGTGTGGGTCTGTGTATTTTTGTCACATATACGTTGTTTTGTCTCGTTTCTTGTCTGATGTGTGTGTGTATTTTTCTCATATATATGTTGTTTTGTGTCTTTTCTTGTCTGATGTGTGTGTGTGTATTTTTGTCACATATATGTTGTTTTGTTTTTTTTTCTTGTCTGATGTGTGTGTGTATTTCTGTCACATATATGTTGTTTTGTCTCTTTTCTTGTCTGATGTGTGTGTGTGTATTTTTGTCACATATATGTTGTTATGTCTCTTTTCTTGTTTGATATGTGTGTGTGTGTGTATTTTTGTCACATATATGTTATTTTGTCTCTTTTCTTGTCTGAAGTGTGTGTATTTTTGTCACATATATGTTGTTTTGTCTCTTTTCTTGTCTTATGTGTGTGTGTATTTTTGTCAGATATATGTTGTTTTTTCTCTTTTCTTGTCTGATGTGTGTGTTTGTATTTTTGTCACATATATGTTGTTTTGTCTCTTTTCTTGTCTGATGTGTGTGTATTTTTCTCATATATATGTTGTTTTGTCTCTTTTCTTGTCTGATGTGTGTGTGTGTGTATTTTTGTCACATATATGTTGTTTTGTCTCTTTTCTTGTCTGAAGTGTGTGTATTTTTGTCACATATATGTTGTTTTGTCTCTTTTCTTGTCTTATGTGTGTGTGTGTGTATTTTTGTCACATATACGTTGTTTTGTCTCTTTTCTTGTCTGATATGTGTGTTTGTATTTTTGTCAGATATATGTTGTTTTTTCTCTTTTCTTGTCTGATGTGTGTGTTTTTGTGTGTATTTTTCTCACATTTATGTTGTTTTGTCTCTTTTCTTGTCTGTTGTGTGTGTGTGTATTTTTGTCACATATATCTTGGTTGTTTTGTCTCTTTTCTTGTCTGATGTGTGTGTGTGTGTCTATTTTTGTCACATATATGTTGTTTTGTCTGTTTTCTTGTCTGATGTGTGTGTGTGTGTATTTTTGTCACATATACGTTGTTTTGTCTCTTTTCTTGTCTGATGTGTGTGTGTATTTTTGTCACATATACGTTGTTTTGTCTCTTTTCTTGTCTGATGTGTGTGTTTGTGTGTGTATTTTTCTCACATTTTAGTTGTTTTGTCTCTTTTCTTGTCTGATGTGTGTGTGTGTGTTTTTTTGTCACATATATGTTGTTTTGTCTCTTTTCTTGTCTGATGTGTGTGTGTGTATTTTTGTCACATATATGTTGTTTTGTCTCTTTTCTTGTCTGATGTGTGTGTTTGTATTTTTGTCACATATACGTTGTTTTGTCTCTTTTCTTGTCTGATGTGTGTGTTTGTATTTTTGTCACATATATGTTGTTTTGTCTCTTTTCTTGTCTGATGTGTTTGTGTGTATTTTCGTCACATATATGTTGTTTTGTCTCTTTTCTTGTCTGATATGTGTGTATTTTTCTCATATATATGTTGTTTTGTCTCTCTTTTCTTTTATTGTGTTTGGTTTTGTCACATATATGTTTGTTTGTTCTTGGTTTGGTTTTATCAGGGGCAAATTTTTATCTTTAGTTACAATAATAATAATTATTATTATTATTAAATTGAAAGTTACATCGATTTACAATACAATTAAATGCAAATAAAATTTTTGATAGTTTTAAAAAACCGATCACTATCCGGCCAAAATTTATTAATGGAACCCACAATAAAACAGTGTTTTCATTACACAATACCTAAACTGAAAGTTTTGATATAAGTTTTAAAAAAAAGAAATTATAAATTAACATCAAATCTTTGAAATGTTTTATTTAAAATATTAAAATTTTCGAACTTAAATGTTTTATATAAAATAATCATTCCTAAATCGTGTACTAGGTTATCGTCATTGCAACAAAAAGCTTGAAATAATGATGGAAAAAGATATCATGACAACGAATGTGCATTTAACTGTGGTGTGGATTAAATACTTTCGGTTGCCCCACACTAACCCAAAACTTCCTATTACGTGGTCATTCATGTGATCATTTGGTTTTATTGAATAAATATATAAATATTATGTTATGCTAAATACTGATAAGGTCGATCGTATTTTAACGTGTAATTTTTAACTATCAGTAATACAAATCGATTCCTAAAATGTGTTTTTCGACATGCGAGCTTCCTTTGAATATTATACGTTTAATATCCGAAACAATAATACTAATAATACTAATGATTACAAAGATTATGTCCAAGTTACGTAATACTTTTGCTAAAAAGTTGCATGTGAATAGAAACCATGCGCTTTAGTGGATTATATACAAAACATATTTAATGATGCGGATTAAAACGTAATGATTTCCTCAGTTTAAAAGACAAGTTGAGTTTACTGATTTAAAATTTGTGAATATGGTTTTCAGCATTTTCAAGCTATCGCGACCAGAGCAAATTAATCTCGAAGAATTAATCTAAAAACAAGTTTGATCATACGTAAGATGTTTGAATTTTGTTTTTGGTCTATCTTGTACTAAAACGCATTCAGGGTCATATGAGCATGCTAGTTCAGTAAGTCAGTATGCTTCAGACAAACTACCACTCCCTCGAAACATATTTCTTGGCAACGCCGTTGAACCAGTTGATATCCCACCTGTAAATACTGAACGCCAGGCGAGAGAGTGGTATCTAAGTCATTAAAGTACAATGTATGATTCAACCGGGGTTGAACTCATAACCTCTTGCCCCATAGGCGAAAAATCATAAGAATAATTAAAGAAAAAGTAAGGTACAAACAGTATGTAGAATAATCGATTTGCAAAGTTGTCTTTCTAGGACGTGCACCAAACATTTTTATCTTAATATTAGTTTATTTCAGCCTTTTTATTCAATTTCTGTTATACAGACCATCCTCTCTTGCACGAAGTTTAAATAGAATAGTAATTGAGAAAATTACAATTTTGAAAAATGAATTCCCCACTATAAAACTGCTTCGATGTATCAATATGAGCCTCCACCTCCGCGCCTTATGCTCGGCGTCATGAAGACAAAAAGGACTGGTTTATCTGGTGGCAGGATATTATGACTGGAGGAGTGGTACGCATATTTGTGACACACTACACAAGACCAAGAAGTTTAAAATAAAAAAAATCTTGGGAATATATTTTAATAATTTAGTGACTTAGTCCTTATTCTGAAAAACATTGGTTAAATGTTCCTGGTGCCGGTTTCATAATGATTTCTAACTTTAATCTGGCTTATATAAGATATGAAAACTTTTGTTTGTTTTGAATTATATTCATGAATTAAAGGTTGTCATTTGAAGCCCATTCTAGGTTTCTAACAGCTTTTTTCATATTTTATCGAATCATATAATTTGAAATCGTAAAAATGAATCGTTAAAAATTGAAAAATTCGAGTAAATTAGGGACAGATATTGAAACAGGACTCTTTTGTCATAAAATAAAAAAATAGAAAGAAATAACAAGAATAATGCAGTTGATGTATTATAAATATCCAAATAAGTGCATGTATGACGCCTGTCATAGGATCGAATTAATTGGATTGGTCGTTACCGTCCATTATGTTTTTGCTTTTAATTTAGTTAATTGTATCAAATCGATTTTTGTGGGTAAAAATCGACATCCTATTGGATGGAAGTTTTGTGGCAATTACTTTAATGATAACTGGTTATATCAATCATTATAGGGATTATTGATTAATGATTATAAGTCTGATGTGTTGTCAAGTGGTTAAGGAGATGATCAGAGGTAAGGATGACATACATGTACGCTTGTGAAGTAGTTGTCCTTATTAACATTGATTTATTAAGTATCCATACTTTGTTCATCGACGTCTGTATAAATGTCTCTGCATAAACTCAATATTTCTAGAATAATACCAGGCGAATTATCTATACCCTGTTAAATCTGACAAGCTTGCTTCTTACTTTGGGAGTGATATAATGCTGAGTCGAGATTCTGTATTAAATATCGGAAAGTCATTATAGTTATGGAATGCGGCGGAAAGTTTAGTTGAAAAAACCACTGATCTTCGGCAATTGAACTTAACAATTATTTTAAATTTTATAAGCACAAGTTGGATTTATATCAAGACAATGAGCGGCATTATTATCCGCAAAAATGTGTTTGAGACCACTAGGGACATCCTCTTGTGATGCATGTGCACGAATTACTTTGTACTCAAACGTGTTCTTTGTACAGAATGTTTAAGTTCTGTACATTCAAGCTTAAAAACATCTTTCAACGTAGGTAATACCTTTTCACTTAAGAAAAAACATTAAGAGCCAAACTTTATCTTGAATTTCAAAATGACTAATTCAGTACTAACAGCTAGTAGGTAACGTGGTCTAAATATTCACACACACACACACACACACACACACACACACACACACACACAAGAAGGATGGTTCAACAAAGGAGATTTAACTATATTGTATTTATCCTAACGGTCGCTGGAAGAATTATATTCTTTGCGATGTGACTATCACCCAGTATGTGCAATAGTTATTACAAAATCCAATTTTTCTTCGCTATTTTCGCAATTTTTAAAATTATATTTTAATAGAAGAATTTACTGTATAAATTTTCTACAGTTTAAATTACGGGAAATTAAACAATTTTTGAACTACTGTTATAAAAGAACTGTTGAAAATCACAAAATGAAGTACGATGATCAATTAATGATTTAGTCCTGATGTCGCCAGATGAGAAAAATGGAAAAAGAAAAATGCAGTAGAAATAAAATACAAACATAAGAGTCCATGTCCAAAACACAATCCCAAAAAGATGCGACTGAGCTTATGGTATCGTCAAAGAAAAATATTCCACTAAGATAGATACGGACACAATAGTAGTGTCACATACTATTTTTAATTTAATCATAAAATACATTCAAAAATAGAATATGACAGTAGAAATAAAAAACACAATCATAACAGTCCATATTCAAAACACGATTTTAAGATGCCAGTTATTTGTATCTTCTAAGAAAAAAATTCCATAAGCAGAGATACCGACCTAGTATAAGAAATAACATAAAAACATACCAGTCCATGTCCAAAACACGATCCAAACAGATGTGACAGAGCTAATGGTATCCTCGGGGGGGGGGAGGGGGGGGAATTCCATCAGCAGACATACCGACCCAGTAGTAGAAATAGCACACAAACATACCAGTCCATGTCCAATACACGATCCAAAAAGATGTGACAGAGCTAATGGGATCAAATAAATTAGGTGTAGAATAATAGAAACATTGAAACAGAACACTGACAGTCGATAATTAAACGGACAGAATTTCTTACACTAGGATATGACTAGTTGCATTCGAACCAAGTCGGTAAGAAGGTGCTGTGATCCGTCATCACGCGCTTCTAGACTACTTGGCCTACGAGGCCCCTTTATAACGAAAACAAATAAATATAATCTTGGCATTAATGATGACCTAACCCTTAACTCTGTCTTTGATATGTTTTAATTATTACCTCATGTGATGGTGAAAGAAATTATTCAAATAACTTTCCCTAATTTATTTCCTGAAAGTTTGTTATATATCCTTACATTATATTTTCTCTAACACAGCAGTAAAGAAAGTTATATAATATATTCGTTTTCTTGGTTGTAAGTAACACAAACATGGATTCTGATTCATTGTTTGGTAAAATCAGACGGAATTTACTGACGTTTTTATACTCAGTATATAAATTCAACTACTGCTTTGGTATCTCTACTGATGAAATTCCCCCCCCCCCCTCCCCCGAGGATTCAATGAGCTCAGTCGTATCCTTTTGAACATGGACTGGTGTGTTTTTGTTTTATTTCTATTTTTGATACTACCGGATCTGTATCTCTGCTGTTGGAATTTTTCCCGAGGATATCATTACAGGTAGCTCTGTCGCATTTTCGGGAATTGTGTTTTGGACATGGACTTGTATGTTTGTGTGCTATTTCTACTACTGGGTCGGTATGTCTGCTGACGGAATCCCCCCCCCCCCCCCCCCGAGGATAGCATTAGCTCTGTCGCATCTTTATGGGGATTGTGTTTTTTTAATACTGGTCTGGTATCTCTGCTGATGGAATTTTCCCCGGGGATACCATTAGCTCTGTCACATCTTTTTGGATCGTGTTTTGGACCTGGACTGGTATGTTTTTATGTTATTTCTTATACTAACCTTATCTGTTAGTTTTCTAACTTGCAAAAATTAAATCAAGTTCAATTATAGTGTTTGTCGCCCAAGTTAAGAATTTTTCCCTTATATGTAAAACGGTCAGTTCTGGAATAGTTGAGGAAACCGGAGTGCCCGAAATAAACCACCTACCTTCGGCAAACAAACTTTCTCACTCTAGGATCTGCCCGAGTGGGATTCGAACCCAGGCGGTGAAAGGCACTGCGATCGAGCTTTAGACCGCTTAGCCACCAAGCCCAGGTACGAAAAAGTGGGATACATTATTGTCTTTTCGCCATGTTTTTCTTGCACTGCCGTGGATGCATTTTGTTCAAAAGATTTTATATTCAGAATCGACTTTAAAAAGTTTCTACTTACGATATTGCATTAATGTAATTTTCACAGACAACTTGGTTTAATTTGACATTAGGAAAGTGGATAGAGCGGTCGACTTATATTTCATAGGTTCTATTTTCCCCTCTTTAGATTAACATCTGTTTTCAAATTAACAGCACGCGTGGTCCCAAGTGTTAAAAATATATTTTGTGACGTCATGTATTCCACATTGTCAATTCTTTGCTAGCCGGATGAATTGAAGTGTCTTTTATTATTAATAGACCGACCGTAATATTATCATCATTATTTGTCAAATATATATTTGACTCAGGATGCAGATAGTGATTTCATAAAACCTTACAAATAATTTTTACTTTTAGGATTACTTAAGGCTTCTTGTGATAATGTTTATGATACTGTAATTATCGGTGTAATTAAATCAGAACAAATTTGAAGTAAGCAATGAATATTTTAAGCTCCTTAGGTGGCGTGTTTATACTCAATAATTGTAAAATGTCTGTTGAAAGTGCAGTGCCTTTAAGTATAAGCAATTTTAAATAAATAAACAAGAAATAAAGTTAGACTTTGTTTGTGTACACGGGTCTAAAAATGACTAGGTTAGAAATTTTAATAAGTGAAGTTCCGAAGACCTATGTTAACTTCTAGGTAATGATAATTATGTTGTCTTTGAAAACGTGTAATTAAAACCTAGGATATGTTCACATAAATCTAATGTTTATTGGCATTGTTTTTAAACTGGAAACTGGTTACTTAGCCGTGGTAAAATCCTCACAGCTTTTTTAAAATTATTATTTTTGCATTTTGTAGTTGATTGATGTAGTGTAAAACTATCAACCTTCAGACAAGGTGTCAGTAGATATTGGTTTTGTTATAACTATATAAAATGAGCATAATGAAGATAAATTCATGTCTAGATATTTATACATAAATAAATAGTTTATTTGGCAAAACATCAATAGTTTATTTAACACATCATTAAATGCTTTGATGCTGTTTCAGAATAACGTAAATTTATCTTTTTTCATGGGTTAATTTTGCAGATTTATATGTATTTATTTTTGTGGTTTCAACTTTGCAATCTTTAAATGAACGATAAAAATAAGCACACGATATAATTTCGCGAAACTTTTTCAAAGTTTAACTATTATTGTGAGTTACATTTTTTATTTTGACCCTCACTGAAGTCAATGAGGTATTATGTATCTGTTTTAAATAATAGGAAATTTATTAAAGATGAGAATTACAATGTTGACCTTGGTGAATGGTTGATAAAAAATACACTAATAATATCAGGGAAATCAGATAGGAGGCTATAGCGTCTAAGATGAGCCTTTCTTTATTTTGCAAGTGCATATGTTTAATGTAGCAAACTATATTTTTAAACAATAACAAAACAACTTCCCCGAGTGCATCGTAATATTTTCAGAAAAATATTTGTAAAATCGATTTCCGCATAATTTATACAGATTGTGCAAATGAAATTATCCATAGACTAATTCAGATGTGGATTTACGATAAGTACTCGTACAAATAGTACAAGGAGTTTTTAATCGTCCACAATTTTAGGCGCTCATTCCTGAAAATTTAACAAAAACAAATTAGTATTGTTTTCATTGGGGCGCCACACGTAAGTTATTCATTTAATTTATATACCTGGTTCTGTAAGTAAATATTTTCTATAGTCAACTTTGTAAAACCAGGTTAGTTCTGTTGAAATATGGTTCTTCTTTAAGCATTCCCCGTTAAAAAAACAATACAAATATTTATCGTATTTGATTAGTATCATACATAAAAGGTCCGACGCCGATCACTTAAACTATTGATGATTATACGCAAAGAGAGACATTTAAGATTGACACGTAACAACTTTGTTACGTGTATGCCCTGAATAAAAAGAAGAAAAAACTGCTGAAGCACTAACTTTCTGAATATACTTATCACACATCCTTGAAGTCATATAATGTTTGTGATTGTCAAGCTTTGTTCAAGTATTCAAAATGAGTGATCAAGGTGAAGACTACGCTTTTTAATAATAAAAAATGGATGAAAAGGATGGTACCTAAACACAATGAAATACTAACTGACCTGATTTTTTCAACTCTTTTTTTCACATATAATTTATACATAGTGAAAGAATTTATAACCAGATTATATATAATTAGCAAATTTATGTATATGATAAATAGCACAAATACCAGTTGAATTTTGATGTGCCAGATGTGCACATTTCGGAAATTCATTCCTCATCAGTGACACTAAGACCGAAAAGTTTGATAATAAAAAACATAAGCCAAACAGTTGGAAATTATTGAATCTAAAGTTCCAAAATTATATTAATCGAAATCAAGCTAAGGAAGGCTTTGCATGAGGGAACAAACCTTAGTTTTAAACAAATTTTACAATTTAAGGCAGCTGAAAATTTTGTTAAATTGTACATTTTCTGACAGCAAAAAATACTGCCTACTGAGTTATGGATACCCTCGGGGAGTTTTACTCCACCAGCAGCGGCACCCACTCAGGAGTAGTAAATATATAGCACAAATACCAGTTGAATTTTGATGTGCCAGATGTGCACATTTCGGAAATTCATTCCTCATCAGTGACACTAAGACCGAAAAGTTTGATAATAAAAACATAAGCCAAACAGTTGGAAATCAATGAATCTAAAGTTCCAAAATTATATTAATCCAAATCAAGCTAAGGAATGCTTTGCATGAGGGAACAAACCTTAGTTTTAAACAAATTTTACTATTTAAGGCAGCTGAAAATTTTGTTAAATGGTACATTTTCTGACAGCAAAAAATACTGCCTACTGAGTTATGGATACCCTCGGGGAGTTTTACTCCACCAGCAGCGGCACCCACTCAGGAGTAGTAAATATATAGCACAAATACCAGTTGAATTTTGATGTGCCAGATGTGCACCTTTCGGAAATTCATTCCTCATCAGTGACACTAAGACCGAAAAGTTTGATAATAAAAAACATAAGCCAAACAGTTGGAAATCAATGAATCTAAAGTTCCAAAATTATATTAATTCAAATCAAGCTAAGGAATGCTTTGCATAAGGGAACAAACTTTAGTTTTAAACAAATTTTACTATTTAAGGCAGCTGAAAATTTTGTTAAATGGTACATTTTCTGACAGCAAAAAATACTGCCTAATGAGTTATGGATACCCTCGGGGAGTTTTACTCCACCAGCAGCGGCACCCACTCAGGAGTAGTAAATATATAGCACAAATACCAGTTGAATTTTGATGTGCCAGATGTGCACATTTCGGAAATTCATTCCTCATCAGTGACACTAAGACCGAAAAGTTTGATAATAAAAACATAAGCCAAACAGTTGGAAATCAATGAATCTAAAGTTCCAAAATTATATTAATTCAAATCAAGCTAAGGAATGCTTTGCATGAGGGAACAAACCTTAGTTTTAAACAAATTTTACAATTTAAGGCAGCTGAAAATTTTGTTAAATGGTACATTTTCTGACAGCAAAAAATACTGCCTACTGAGTTATGGATACCCTCGGGGAGTTTTACTCCACTAGCAGCGGCACCCACTCAGGAGTAGTATATATATAGCACAAATACCAGTTGAATTTTGATGTGCCAGATGTGCACATTTCGGAAATTCATTCCTCATCAGTGACACTAAGACCGAAAAGTTTGATAATAACAAACATAAGCCAAACAGTTGGAACTTAATGAATCTAAAGTTCCAAAATTATATTAATCCAAATCAAGCTAAGGAATGCTTTGCATGAGTGAACAAACCTTAGTTTTAAACAAATTTTACAATTTAAGGCAGCTGAAAATTTTGTTAAATGGTAAATTTTCTGACAGCAAAAAATACTGCCTACTGAGTTATGGATACCCTCGGGGAATTTTACTCCACCAGCAGCGGCACCCACTCAGGAGTAGTAAATATATAGCACAAATACCAGTTGAATTTTGATGTGCCAGATGTGCACATTTCGGAAATTCATTCCTCATCAGTGACACTAAGACCGAAAAGTTTGATAATAAAAAACATAAGCCAAACAGTTGGAAATTAATGAATCTAAAGTTCCAAAATTATATTAATCCAAATCAAGCTAAGGAATGCTTTGCATGAGGGAACAAACCTTAGTTTTAAACAAATTTTACAATTTAAGGCAGCTGAAAATTTTGTTAAATGGTACATTTTCTGACAGGCAAAAAATACTGCCTACTGAGTTATGGATACCCTCGGGGAGTTTTACTCCACCAGCAGCGGCACCCACTCAGGAGTAGTAAATATATAGCACAAATACCAGTTGAATTTTGATGTGCCAGATGTGCACATTTCGGAAATTCATTCCTCATCAGTGACACTAAGATCGAAAAGTTTGATAATAAAAAACATAAGCCAAACAGTTGGAAATCAATGAATCTAAAGTTCCAAAATTATATTAATCCAAATCAAGCTAAGGAATGCTTTGCATGAGGGAACAAACCTTAGTTTTAAACAAATTTTACAATTTAAGGCAGCTGAAAATTTTGTTAAATGGTACATTTTCTGACAGCAAAAATACTGCCTACTGAGTTATGGATACCCTCGGGGAGTTTTACTCCACCAGCAGCGGCACCCACTCAGGAGTAGTAAATATATAGCACAAATACCAGTTGAATTTTGATGTGCCAGATGTGCACATTTCGGAAATTCATTCCTCATCAGTGACACTAAGACCGAAAAGTTTGATAATAAAAAACATAAGCCAAACAGTTGGAAATTAATGAATCTAAAGTTCCAAAATTATATTAATCCAAATCAAGCTAAGGAATGCTTTGCATGAGGGAACAAACCTTAGTTTTAAACAAATTTTACAATTTAAGGCAGCTGAAAATTTTGTTAAATGGTACATTTTCTGACAGCAAAAAATACTGCCTACTGAGTTATGGATACCCTCGGGGAGTTTTACTCCACCAGCAGCGGCACCCACTCAGGAGTAGTAAATATATAGCACAAATACCAGTTGAATTTTGATGTGCCAGATGTGCACATTTCGGAAATTCATTCCTCATCAGTGACACTAAGACCGAAAAGTTTGATAATAAAAAACATAAGCCAAACAGTTGGAAATCAATGAATCTAAAGTTCCAAAATTATATTAATCCAAATCAAGCTAAGGAATGCTTTGCATGAGGGAACAAACCTTAGTTTTAAACAAATTTTACAATTTAAGGCAGCTGAAAATTTTGTTAAATGGTACATTTTCTGACAGCAAAAAATACTGCCTACTGAGTTATGGATACCCTCGGGGAGTTTTACTCCACCAGCAGCGGCACCCACTCAGGAGTAGTAAATATATAGCACAAATACCAGTTGAATTTTGATGTGCCAGATGTGCACATTTCGGAAATTCATTCCTCATCAGTGACACTAAGACCGAAAAGTTTGATAATAAAAAACATAAGCCAAACAGTTGGAAATTAATGAATCTAAAGTTCCAAAATTATATTAATCCAAATCAAGCTAAGGAATGCTTTGCATGAGGGAACAAACCTTAGTTTTAAACAAATTTTACAATTTAAGGCAGCTGAAAATTTTGTTAAATGGTACATTTTCTGACAGCAAAAAATACTGCCTACTGAGTTATGGATACCCTCGGGGAGTTTTACTCCACCAGCAGCGGCACCCACTCAGGAGTAGTAAATATATAGCACAAATACCAGTTGAATTTTGATGTGCCAGATGTGCACATTTCGGAAATTCATTCCTCATCAGTGACACTAAGACCGAAAAGTTTGATAATAAAAACATAAGCCAAACAGTTGGAAATCAATGAATCTAAAGTTCCAAAATTATATTAATCCAAATCAAGCTAAGGAATGCTTTGCATGAGGGAACAAACCTTAGTTTTAAACAAATTTTACAATTTAAGGCAGCTGAAAATTTTGTTAAATGGTACATTTTCTGACAGCAAAAAATACTGCCTACTGAGTTATGGATACCCTCGGGGAGTTTTACTCCACCAGCAGCGGCACCCACTCAGGAGTAGTAAATATATAGCACAAATACCAGTTGAATTTTGATGTGCCAGATGTGCACATTTCGGAAATTCATTCCTCATCAGTGACACTAAGACCGAAAAGTTTGATAATAAAAACATAAGCCAAACAGTTGGAAATCAATGAATCTAAAGTTCCAAAATTATATTAATCCAAATCAAGCTAAGGAATGCTTTGCATGAGGGAACAAACCTTAGTTTTAAACAAATTTTACAATTTAAGGCAGCTGAAAATTTTGTTAAATGGTACATTTTCTGACAGCAAAAAATACTGCCTACTGAGTTATGGATACCCTCGGGGAGTTTTACTCCACCAGCAGCGGCACCCACTCAGGAGTAGTAAATATATAGCACAAATACCAGTTGAATTTTGATGTGCCAGATGTGCACATTTCGGAAATTCATTCCTCATCAGTGACACTAAGACCGAAAAGTTTGATAATAAAAACATAAGCCAAACAGTTGGAAATCAATGAATCTAAAGTTCCAAAATTATATTAATCCAAATCAAGCTAAGGAATGCCTTGCATGAGGGAACAAACCTTAGTTTTAAACAAATTTTACAATTTAAGGCAGCTGAAAATTTTGTTAAATGGTACATTTTCTGACAGCAAAAAATACTGCCTACTGAGTTATGGATACCCTCGGGGAGTTTTACTCCACCAGCAGCGGCACCCACTCAGGAGTAGTAAATATATAGCACAAATACCAGTTGAATTTTGATGTGCCAGATGTGCACATTTCGGAAATTCATTCCTCATCAGTGACACTAAGACCGAAAAGTTTGATAATAAAAAACATAAGCCAAACAGTTGGAAATCAATGAATCTAAAGTTCCAAAATTATATTAATCCAAATCAAGCTAAGGAATGCTTTGCATGAGGGAACAAACCTTAGTTTTAAACAAATTTTACAATTTAAGGCAGCTGAAAATTTTGTTAAATGGTACATTTTCTGACAGCAAAAAATACTGCCTACTGAGTTATGGATACCCTCGGGGAGTTTTACTCCACCAGCAGCGGCACCCACTCAGGAGTAGTAAATATATAGCACAAATACCAGTTGAATTTTGATGTGCCAGATGTGCACATTTCGGAAATTCATTCCTCATCAGTGACACTAAGACCGAAAAGTTTGATAATAAAAACATAAGCCAAACAGTTGGAAATTAATGAATCTAAAGTTCCAAAATTATATTAATCCAAATCAAGCTAAGGAATGCTTTGCATGAGGGAACAAACCTTAGTTTTAAACAAATTTTACAATTGAAGGCAGCTGAAAATTTTGTTAAATGGTACAAAAAACGGGATGTCAGGTTTAACATCCTGATCGGTAGAATCCCGTTTAATCGCTTGTATTTAGTTAGCGTCGTTGGTTAAAATGTGTTGTCGCCAGAATCCCCGTGGTATAAACTTAAATCATGAATGTACTTTTAATAAATAGGTCATTTATTCTGACTTAACTTGTGCATTAGTCTCAGTATAGAACGATTTTGTTATTTTTTCTTTGAGATTAGCACCGAATATTTTAACAAGTTATGGTTTTTAAGTTTTTTCCCAATGTATTGATAAATCACTCTTTGCCCTTTAAAATGCTATATGAAATATGGCAGTGTGTATCGCTTCACGATGTAAACCTGACAAAACGTTTTAGCGACATGTATATTTCTTAAATAATAATCATTATATTGTAATTTCTTGTACATTTTCCGTTCTTGTACAATTATATATGATTTTTAGAAAAGCATGTGTATAGGAGAGAGAGAGGGGGGATGTTACCGTTTTTATGCACTAAATAAATTGGTGTTTTATTCATGCCGATAACAAAAAAATATTCAGTCATACATTAATTCTTCATTAAATAACAGTAACCAACTCGACCAGTAAATTTCATATTCCTTATTCCGACCATTATTCTGTAAATTATATTTTTCGCAAGCAAATTTAAACGCTATATAATGTTTTAGAGACACCATATTTGGTCTTCATGATGTTGCGTTTTCATTGTGTAAATATGATATTATACATTTATAAGAAACCAATTCATAATTCTGTTTTCTTTATAATGCAAAATACATGTATTACCAAAAAAATAGTATTTTTGTCTAACTCGATTTGATTATATGATTTACTGGCTAACCCAGTTTAATCACATTTCCATAAGTTTTGAATAAAAGTACAATAAATAAATGTTCTACAGTTTTTTTATACATGCCACAAAAAGTTCATCGGTAGTGATCACGTATACCGATTTTATTTAAAAAATAATTTGTCAAATTACTTACAATTAAATTGTTGACACAAGGATATTGCAAGCCTAGGTTAAACAGGGCCCTTAAAAAGTTTTATGGCCGTCATCACAATATTGTTGATAAGTATGTAGTCACTGTATCCCAACTTATACTGGATATATTTGACTTACGATAGTTCTTTGTTCCTTTCATTCTCAACATTGACTTGCACGTGACGGGTGTAGCTAGCTAGACAGGAGGCGCTGACCTTTCCGGAGCACCCGGCCTCGCTTCCTTGATGGAAGTTCATGTGTATAACATATTTTGCCAGTTTGCAAAGTATTTACTTTGTGGTTTTTTTTTTTTGGGGGGGGGGGGATTGTGTTATGGACAAGGACTGGTATGTCTGTTTTATTGTCCCCAAAATTCTGTGTAGAATTTTGTATGGAAACCAACGTTAAAGTGTTTCTTGACAGCATTTTAAACGGTATTTTGTAGTAGGATTGCCAAATTGTTTGAGAGAGTACAACACCCTCGTCAGTCCATTTCCCCTTGTGATGTAGGTAAATTTGAGGATTAACATATTAGTTTGTAAATTGTTTGACAACCTTTTACGCGCTTAAATAAAATGTTCGTGTTATTAGGAACAAATGGTTGCTCTATTTTTTGTGTTATCTTAACATTTTTATTTGACATATAATTTTTGTAGAGGTAACTAAACTAGCATATTCTGTAAAATTAGTTCTAGTTGTATATGTTCTCTGAACGTTCTAGAGATCTAAAAAGTTTCTGGTATTGTCTAACAAATCATTTATAAAACATACACCTTTTGAATAGTACGATTTATTACACATTGATTTCCCTGCTTTTGTAATTTTAGGATTATACCAAAGACCTTTTATCTGTATATCTTTTTAACCATTTCCCAACTCTGAAGAACATTTTTCCAAAATGCATTAGTTGTTGATTTTTGCAAATGTTGATAGTAGTCCCGCCCAAAATTAGTTAAATTTCTAGCATCAATTTGGAATTCAGGTTTAAAAAGCGTTGACCATTTGGTATCGTTAAAATAATTCTTCTAATCAAAGTAGATTTCAGGGCAGTTAAAAATTGAAAATATTAATTATTTTCAACCCACCATCTTCGTATTCTTTCACTAATATTTCTCTTTTTATTTTTTCTGGTTTATTATCCCATTTAGATTTTTAAAATAGTTTGTTAATTTCATTTATAGTTCTTTCAGATGGATTTGGAAGTGTCAAAAATGAATGTGTTATTTGCGAATTCAAACGGTTATTCTCCCCATAGTTGTTAGATGCCTTTAGACCATTGTTAACAAGTGACTTGATTTTTCTGGTATTTTATGTAAATCGACAGAAAATGATATTCCTAACATTGTAAAATTGCTACATCCCCATTCCAATTTCCATTTGCCATGATAAAACACTTCTTTTGAATATTTCTTGCTCCCTATCCAAATAACCTTTGTTTTTAATATATTTATATTTAGACCAGACATTCTAGGAAATAATATAATCAGTGCATTGTCAAGAGACTCAGGAGACCTATCCAAAACAACAATTCCTTTGAATTAAATGTCTCGCCTGGTTAGATTTTGATCGATTAGAAATACGTTCAGATTAGAAAAAAAGATTCAGACTAACTGTAATATTATTCATTGTTGTTGAAAATAATGTTGGTTTAGTACAAAATGCATTTCATAAATAAAATTGTATCTTTCAAACAAAATTCTTTCTTTTTACATAACACTGGATAGCTGAACTATAATTTTTATTGTACATACATGTAGCACGAAAACATAAATCACATCTTATAGAAGAAAGTATTCATGTTTGTTTGAGTAAAATAAGAATCCTCAATTTTTTATCCAAAATCATGGATCTGCTTTAAAACTAAAAACATAAACTCTTATACAAGGAAAATAACACAGAAACTAATACAGCTTTATTTGAATTCCAAAATAATATTGGTTTAGAACAAAATGCAATTTCTCAAAATTTGTATTTCTGCATTTAAAATCTAAGATTTATCCCAAAATTGAAATAAATGGTCAATAGGAATTGTATATGATCTAGAAACAACATTTGAAATGTAATTCATACTATCAAAATTTTCTCAAAATGTGTACTTTTTGTAAAAAAAAAAAGTAACCCACTAAATATCTTTTTTTTTGGAAATACCTATAATATATATTTATATTCTATCATTGTACATGGTAAATTCAAAATTTAAAAAAAAAAAAAAAAAAAAAAATTCCGCCGACACCGGAAAAGTGAAACCTAAGTCTCGCCTTATGGCGATGCCAGGCTCAACAATAAGATTGGTATCGTCTGCATATTAAGAAATTATATACTCCTCTTTATCGATTCAAATACCTTTAACTTTGTCTGAATTTCTAATAAGAAAAACCATCACTTCCGCGCATAATAAAATTATATGGTGATATTGGCTCGCCTTGTCTACACCCTCTCCCTAGTAAAAATTATTCAGAGAAGAAACCGTTTTGTATAACCGATGCAAAAGAATTGTGTTGTATATGTCCACACAACGTAATTAACCTGGTGTGCCCAGGTTACAACACAACTTGAACACGTTGCTGACCATTCAAGAACTAACTTTATTAAAGCAAATTACATACAGGTTATTACGCGACAATGACACATCCGCGTAAATGTCACGTACGCCACTATTACTGGGTCACGTAGGCCGTATAAAAAATAGTCCCAAATAAACATAAAATAAACAATCAAACAATTATAATTACACAACATTCCTCCCCACTAAACCTTAAAGTCCATAACAAATCTTTCAATTTGCTTGGTAGCCGAGTTTGTCGTTTCGGTTTAGAACTAGCAATAACTGTGTCCTGAATAGGTTTATGAGACACATCAGGTGAACCCTTATCACTCGAAGTAGGAATGTCACATGAGACTTGTAACTTGTTATCAAATTGATCGTCACGTATTTGTGATGTAGGAACCACAAGTTCACAGTTTGGAACACAAACAGAATCGGAAATATTTTGAGGTTGCACTAATGAATCTCTCAATTGATCAACATTACGGCGCCACTTGTACTTGATAAGACACAGGACCTGTTTGTTTGTATATGGAGCCATGTATCCATTCAGGTTTTGGCGATCTCGAGCAATAATCTCGAATGGAAACCGATTGTCCCGAAGTAAACGTACGGACGTTACTATGACGACGCATTTGCAAGTTGCTATTGTGGTCGGCTACTCGCGAATTAAGATCAGGCTTAACAAGAACTAAACGCGACTGCAAACGTCTACCCATAAATAATTTTGCAGGTGCTTCATTTGTGATGGAGTGAGGAGCATTTCGATAAGCTAACAGAAAATTAGACAACTTTGTCTGTATCGAGCCACGGTCGTGTTTACTGGCTCTTATAGCTAATTTAAACGACTGAACGAACCGTTCGGCAAGCCCATTGGTACTCGGATGGTACGGAGCGGAAGTTATATGCTTTATTCCATTGAGAGCTATAAACTTCGAAAATTCCGCCGACATAAATTGTTTGCCGTTATCACTAACGAGCTGTAATGGAACACCATTTCAATGGTCTTATGAGCAGTAGTCTCACGCATTTTGAAAACTTCGGGCCACTTTGAATATGCGTCAATGACCACGAAAAACATACAACCGAGAAACGGTCCGGCGAAGTCTACGTGAATGCGCTCCAGGGGTTGTTCAGAAATTCCGAGGGGTGAATAGGAGCACTAGGTTGACGATTTTTAATTTCCTGACATCCAAGACAACTCTTTGCTAGTCGTTAAATATCTGAATCAATATTCGGCCACCAAACGTAACTGCGTGCGACCGATTTCATTTTGACCACACCAATGTGACATGAAGTTCGTTAATTATATTTTTCCGCAAGGACTGTGGAACTACGACACGGACGCCTCAGAACAAACAACCTTGGTTAACGGTTAATTCATAACGACGTGTGAAGTATGCCTTTAATTCTTGGTCTACATGAGTTCTGATCGTCTGTCCAACCGTTCATAACATGTTCGTAAACAAGAGACAATACTGGATCACGGCTTGTTTCACGTTTAACTTGAGGCGATTTAACTGGAAGCAAATCAAACTGCGACATATATAGTATGTCTATAACATTAACTTCTTTCTCCACGGGGAAGTCTGGTAACGGTAACCTCGATAAAGCAATCCGCATTGCTATGTTGCTTAGTGTTTTTGTAAACTATGTCATAGTCATGACCAGCTAAAAACAAAGCATAACACTGCATTCTGGCTGCTGTTGTTGCAGGGATGCCACTTTTCGGGTTAAAAATTGATACTAAAGGACGGTGATCAGTCACTATGCTAAAGTGGTGACCAAATAGGTAGGTGTGAAACTTTTTCACACCCCACACGATACTGAGAGCTTCGCGGTCTATCTTTGAATAATTTCGTTCAGCCGGAAACAACGATCGAGAAGCGTACGCGATAGGCCGTTCGGTTCCGTCATCCATAACATGCGACAACATGCAACCTAGCCCATAGGGTGACGCATCGCAAGCAAGACGAATCGGAAAGTCGGGGTCGTAGTGCGTTAGTACTTCATCAGAAGTAATTAAATCTTTAACCGTTGCAAACGCCTCATCGCACTTAACAGTCCATTTCCACGACTGGGTCTTCCCGAGAAGTTTGTGAAGTGGGTGTAAAACGGTGGCAAGATTCGGCAAGAAGCGAGCATAGTAATTTACGATTCCCAGAAATGAACGCAATTCTGATACGTTTTTCGGTTTAGGTGCATTAACAACTGCATCTATCTTAGACTGCGTTTTAAGTAACCCGTTATGATCAATATCATGACAACAGAATGACACTCGATCACAGAAAAATTCGCACTTGTCTAAATTAACACGCAGCCATACTTATCTAGGCTTTGTAAAACAGACTCAAAGTTACGAAGGTGTTCCTCGTCGGTACGACCCGTGATAATCATATCATCTATGATACACTTAACACCCGGTATACCTTGAAGCGGTATACCTTGAAGTATAGTGTCCATGGTACGCTGCCAGATCGCCGGCGCCGAGGCGATGCCGTACAAAAGTCGGTTATATTGGTACAATCCCTTTTCAGTATTAACAGTCAAAAGGGGACGCGATTTCGCGCTTACGGTCATTTGTAAATACGCATGTTTGAGATCTAGTTTCGTAAATTTCTCACCACCAGACAACGCTGCGAAAATATCCTCTATGCGTGGTAGAGGGTATTGGTCTACTTGAAGCGCGGGGTTAACGGTCAATTTAAAATCGCCACAAATTCAGGACGGACTTGTCACGCTTTAACAGCCGGTACTATGGGTGTAGCCCATTCACTGTGGTCACACTTAGTCAAAACGCCTTGACTAACCAATTTGTCTAACTCGGCTTCAACCTTCGGTTTTAACGCGTACGGAACAGGGCGTGCCTTACAAAATTTCGGAACGGTGCCTTGCTTGAGTGTAAGCTTAGCGGTAATTCCCTAAACAGTTCCGAGCCTCGTCATTAAAAACTGAGTGATGGCGCTGTAAAATAGAATTTAAGCCAGATCGTGTAGTATCGGAATTCAGGCACGGTATCTTATCAAGTACTGTAGCCATGGATACATTTCTAATAGAATGCCAATCCAAGTTAATTTGCCGAAGCCACTCGCGACCGAATAAAGTCTGTCCTAGTATTTGGAACAACATATAAATCCAAACCACAATAATTCTGGATTATTGTACGTAACATCCACCTTCGCTGTTCCGACCAGTTTGATTTTCTCCAGAAAATGTTTTTAACACTGAATCTGTGTGAATTAAATGGTCTAACTTGTCCGGAAATGCTGAACAATAAGTGTCCTTAGAAATCACAGAGACAGCAGCTCCTGTGTCCAACTCCATGTGTATGGGAATTCCATCAATTTTCGGAGACAGTGTATAACATCCTTCAAGGAATTAATCTCCAGTGAACCTATGAACAGTTCATCATCACTTATGTCAGCATTATGTATTTTCTTTTTCTCTCCCCCGAGTGAAGATCTACAAGCTTTCTTACAATGTCCAATTTTCGTTACATTTGTGACATGGTCTATCAACATAATAGCAATCCTTTGGACAAATGTCCAGTGCTATTACATCGGAAACATGGTTTCCCTGACTGTTTCTGTCCTCCTATTTTACGTGAACGTTGGTTGAATTTAAGGGCATTAATCCCAGGTGAGCTAGCGTTATGTTGTGAAACCACATGTTTCGAATGCAGTTCAATGGCGTCCCTAGATGACGTTTCCATAGCGACAGCTAACTCTACTGCTTTCTCAAATGTCAGACCAGCCTCGGTGAGGAGTTTATTTTGGATGAATTCACTTTTTAATCCGCACACAAACCTGTCTCTCAGTGAGTCGGATAACACATCACCAAATTCACAATGTTCAGAGAGTTTTCTTAACTCAGCTAAATATTCACGTACGGACTCACCATCTCGTTGATCCCGTGTATGAAATCTGTACCTCTCGGCTATCACTAGCGGCTTAGGATTGAGATGTTCACGCAATTTCCTATTTAAATTCTTATAAGTCTCTTCTGATAGCTTTTTGGGTGCTGTCAAGCCACGCAAAAGTTGATAAGTCTGACCTCCGATTAACGACAAAAGTGCGGGTACTTTTTTTCCTTTTTCACCTCGTTGCAAATAGAATATTGGTCCAGACGTTCAACGTTACTGTCCCACGTTTCAATCATAAGATCGAACGTGTTGATTCTCCTAATTTTGGCCATATCCTCGTAGCCAATATGTTGTGTATGTCCACACAAAGTAATTAACCTGGTGTGCCCAGGTTACAACACAACTCTGACCATTCAAGAACTAACTTTATTAAAGCAAATTACATACAGGTAATTACGCGACAATGCCACATCCGCGTAAATGTCACGCACGCCACTATTACTGGGTCACGTAGGCCGTATAAAAAATAGTCCCAAATAAACAATAAAATAAACAATCAAACAATTATAATTACACAACAAATTGTTCAAAAATGTATTGATCAATTTAATAAAAGAAGGCATAAAATTGAAGAGTTTCAGGACATTGTTTATAAATTCCCAAGAAACAGAGTTAAATGCCTTTTCAAAATCGATAATCAATAAATTGCCTGGTATTTTGTGTTCCTCTGTATAGTGTAGTAGGTCATACATAAGTCAAACATTTGCTCCAATGTATCTGCCTTTCATGAAACCAGTTTGATCTTTGCTAATTAATTTATCTAAGACTCTTTTCCATCGATTTGCAATACAATAGCTAACAATTTTTTATATACAATTTAGTAGTGTCATAGGCCTCCAATTTTTTACAAATTGTTTTGCTTTGGCAAGCATGTTATCACTCAAAATTTTTGAGTCACCGACATTCCTCCCGATTTATACCCAGTATTGATGGATCTTGTAATGAATTCACCTAAATGTTGCCAATAATTTGAAAAATTTTGCACTATATCCTTCAGAGCCCGGGCTTTTAACATTTTTCATATTTTTAAAATTATATAAACTTCTTTTTTATTTCTCCTTTAAGTTCATTTGCCTCTGTTTCTGACAAGATATCATTATTCATTTTATCTAAATTGACAATAATTTTTTTTATCAAAAGAATTTCTAGAGGTATAAAGTTTTTGATAAATTTTGTTTTGTTTCGAGTAATACTTTATCCTGGTCTGATATTTCAATACTGTCATTAGTCTCCAAAACCAAAATTTAACTTCTTTTATGTTATTTACATATACTAAGTCTTTAAGTAGGGAGGTATTAAATTTCCAATGTCCTGGACCTTTTTCATCGTTAAATCTAAGAGTTAATAGCACACCTGAGTGATCGGATCTATAGCTGTTCAGAATTTTTACTGATTCTTTTTCTTGTTTAATTTGTTCACTTAAAATGAAAAAATCTAATCTTGACTGTTTCAAGGAACTTATTTTTCTCCATGTAAAGAGTTTTTTTATCTAGATGAATTTCTCTTAAGGGATCTATTAAATTATTTATTTCCATTAATTTTATCAATTTCTTCTAGCTTTTATGTTGTTTACATGCAAATAGGTCATTATGTCTGCGTATCAGCAGACATCTTGTTGTTACTTAAGACATTTTTTTTCAGAGGTATCTCCTCCTTCGTTTCTTTTCCGATCAGGTTGAAATTTAGTCAACTGGTAGGGATTGATCATGGCGAGGTCGCTTCCTCACCGTTTTTCGGAATTAGGAAGGACTTCGGAGAAATCCGGTTAAAACCACGGAATTCCAGAGAGTTCTTTTTAGAGTTCTTTCTTTCTTGGAATTTCCTCCGCTATTTGGAGCACCACTTCAGAGAGCTGATACATAGACATATACTTGCTCGCAAGTATACATTCTAGTTGTATCTAGATCTTGATCTATAACTAAATTGAAATATCCACACATTAAAACACATTCATTTTCAAAGCTTGTTATATTTTTAAATACGTTTTCAAAAAATATTGGACTATCTTTATTAGGACCGTAATTGTTCACTAGAGCCAGTCTTTTACCATCCATTATAATATCTATAATGATAAAATTAACATCATCATCTATTTTTTATAAATTTTATACTCGAAATTGTTTTGTAAAAGAATAGATACCGCGCGCATTTGTGGAAAGAGAGCTAAATAAGCAGTTAAAACTGATTATGTACTAATGGTTCCAACATTTTTTCAAAATGAGTATCTTGTAAACAATATATATTATAAATTTTGGTTTTCAAGTAATCAAATACGTCTCTTCTATTATTTGGGTCTCTCAATCCTTGACAATTTACACTATGTATCTTAAGAGTCTCCATAATGTTTTATCGTATAACACAGTACACGAGAGAGAGAGAGAGAGAGAGAGAGAGAGAGAGAGAGAGAGAGAGAGAGATTATAAAAGCAATGTACGAAGGTAATAATATTTTTGAGTAAATTGGTCCTATGATCAGATAGAGTGAACTCGAATTTTCGTAATGAGACAGTGTTTTTTGATTTTGATTATACATATTTACACACCTAAGTTTTTGTCTTTGACAGGTTGGAATACAACATGAACACCTACTAAACAATAGGCAGGTAGGTGTTCATGTTGGATACCAACCTCGTCATGCTTTGATGATTCTATTGTGTAAAACAAAGGAATCTCCTAGAATGCACGTGCGGCGTACAACAATGGAATCAATGAACCGTGCATAATCCTGAACAGACACTGAGCATTAATACAACTTTTAAAACCGGAGACTTGTACCGAAAATACAAAAGAAAATAACCAGGAACAATTTTTCAGCTACAAAGTATGTATAGTATACCCCCCCCCCCGCCCGCGTCAAAGTGTTTCCCTTAATTTAGATATATTTTAAATCTCGTTTTCAACGTTTTTGTACCTAGCACTACTGCTTCGTGATTGTATATCGAAATGATTGTCTAGTGCTGTTAAATTTAATTCGGGTATATGAATAATCAGAATGTAAATCAAACTTTACCATCGCTGGTTTAATTGGAAATGTTAATCTAGTCGGTCGTGATAAAATCTGAATGTTTGTGAATTTACACAGAGACAGTAATAAACAGGTTGGAAACAACAACACCCCCCCCCCCGTTTCTGTAATTACCCACCAAATCGGTAATATTCCCGGAAATCGGTATGCAAATAATACCTAGAATCGGTAACTTTTCAAGTGCTGCTCAGTAAAAAAAAAATCTACTTACAAAATCGCAAAAATAGTATCTGGTGTGGTTAGTAGTTATACTCTTAACCTTAACTCTTACCTTTCAAAAATATGTACCTTACTTCCAAACATTATCTATCGTTTTGGAAAATTCCTGAAAAGTGCATACCTGTAACAGTGTATACATGTAAGTGTGTCTTTAACTTAATACAAAGTAGAGGAATCATCAAATTTCTTCATAGGAAGACGCGACTGAAACATGAAGTTGTATCCATGAAAAGGAAGTTGGCCTTGATGCAGTCAGCCAATCATAATCTTTCAATGTAACTGCAATTACGCTGCAGATTTTGCATTGTATGGAGGCTGTTAACCGACAAAGTATTTAACCCGAATATGATATAGTCGTTTCATATTTGTGCAGATAGGGATAGGAAAAGAAAGATAACTCTATTTTTTATAGCCAAGAAAATAACGAAATTATTTTTCATTGTTTGATTGGGATTGGGATAATAGTGTTTTATGCCCCAATGCAGTTTATTTTACTAATACAGAAATGGTAAGTTCTTAAATAATGCTGAAAACCGGAGTATCAGGAGAAAACCACTGACCTGCATGAAGTAAACTGACAAACTTTTTCCCAAACGAAGTGCTTTCTGGCGCTTGCAACACCAAAGGTGAGATACACTGTAGTAAATTACAAATTTAAAAAAAAGAAGACTGATTTCATTTAAAATACCAATTTTTAACAGGGACTTTACATTCCAAAATAAACACGTTGCCAATTACAATATAATGGACAAATTATTTTTAGGTTGCACGTACGTCCAAGCAAGGAAAATTGACGCACGTTTCACAAAATGTAAAAATGAAACAGCTGACATGGAGCGCATGATACGCCCGTCAGATATTTTAACTTCTTTTTTAATGTCTTAAAAAACTTGACATTTAGCTGCAACATATCTTTTAAAACAAAGTAGCAAATTTATTTCTCAATGTTTATTCACAAACCTTTTTGATTATAGGTCAAATATAACACAAAAGTTTCATTTAAAAAAGTTCAAATGATTTTTGAGTTACAACATGCAAAAAAATGCCTAAAATTTGACAATGAAAGGCCAATAACTCTACAACAAGAAAACATACGAATCTCAAAAATAAAAGGGAACTCTCTGCCATGGATACCAATAATAATCATTATTGTAATAATCATAATAATTATTGTAATAATGATAAAAAAGAGTAGTAGCAGAAATAATAATAATAATACCTTTTTTTGCAGATAAAAATCGTTCCAGTGTATTATGAAATATGAAATAAAAAACATCCATCTGCAATCTGTCATGTTCATTGTGCTGTATGGAATTTTATTATTACGTGCATTATAAAAGTTAATGTCCAAAAACAATATTATGAGACACATAAAAAACAGTCAGTCACTTTCCTTTAGATCATTAAGTTCTTTCAGAAAAGTCAGTAGCACACTTTTCGTCCCAATTTTCCCTTTTTTCCACTGTCCAAAAATGGGTTCTGATGAAATATTTTTTATCTTTTTCTCTATGTGTTCAACAATTTCATTTTTGGTTTTGTTTGCTATACCTAAATTTGTTTCTTTATCTGATTTAAGAACAAAATAGGAACTATTTTTTCTTTGAACGCAGACACTGATTTTTACAAAGGTTAAATTCTATTCATTTTTCATCTACCACCCTCCCACTCACTGTTTTATGCTGAACTTTACCATGACAGTCTGAAAGATATTCCTGAACTGAAACTTTTCTGTCGACAAATTGTAAGTATAAGTGTAATTTTGATCTGCTGTCGAAATCACCAATGTGTCGTTTATATTTTCTTGTACCTGCAAAAAAGAACAAACACTAAAGATTAATTATACATTTTGTAGGCAAAAGAGCTTTATGAGATAACCAACTTCGAAGTTTATGTTTATTTAAAAACCAAAGCCGGGAAAACATTTGAATATAAAAGTCCAAACCTTCAAACGTCAGAACAAATCCCTTTACCTGGGCCTTCGATATGTCATATGGGCGAGTAAGGCGTTTTCGATCACTTATGCAAATTCCGAATCAGGCACGCGCAGTCTCGTTTCCGGGGAGACGACATATATTTGTTTACATAACAGCACTTTTTTTTTCCAGAGACAGCAACAACTCTCAGAAAAAAGCTTTCTAGAAAGGTAAGAAAACTTACTTTATTGATTTATAGGTACTAACTGCCATTTTTGCTAATCCCATTTTTCGATCACCAAAAAAATCTGCCATAACGTTTTAATTAATTTATTCATTGCAAAATCAGAGTCGTCTGCTAACTCTCGATGTGTTTTGACATACGTCAGTTCAGGTCACGTGACCATCTACAGCCAGTTCAGTAAAAAGTGAGGCTCCAAAGGAGTATCCTCTGCTAATACCAATATTATATAGAATGTATAAAACGTGTAGCTGTACAACTGTAACTAGATTACCTGTATTATTTTGTTACATCAGTTTCAAGAAAAATGAGGCTCCAAAGAAATTCTCCTTATGACAAATAATATTTTATAATAATTTAAAGTATACAAAGAGCAGCCATGTCTCATTTCTAAACAATATTTTGATGTGTGTTATTATAACAAAATTACTGCAGTAAAGAAAATGATATTTTTCTTTGTTTTTGTATCTTTATTTTTTATCTTCAGAAATTTAACCAAGCAAAGTACAGACAATGGTCTCCAACAGTAATGTTGAATGCTGTGCAAGCCATTAAAGATAATAATGTGTCTGTAAGGAAGGCAGCAAAATTGTATGATGTCAGACACTTCGGGATAGAGTTGATGGGAGCTGTTCAGTAGAAACAGTTAAGTCAGGACCTGAGCCCCTGTTTAGCCAAGAAGAAGTGAGACTGGTTAACTTTGTCTCATACATGGCTTCACTTGGTTAAGGATTATCGAGAACACAGGTTTTATAGGTTGCCTCAGATCTAGCCATCTATTTAGGTAAAAGAGACAGACACCACCATCTATGCATGTATTGGTTTTATGATTTTATGGGTTGCTGGCCAGAGCTACATGTTGTAAAACCTAGAGGTCTGAGAGAGCAGTAAGACCAAAGAGAACCTCACCTAAGGTTATTGACAGATACTTTGTTGAATTAAAATCTACCTTGACAAAATACAATTTATTAGACAAACCACAGTCAATATACAACTTAGATGAAAAGGGAATTTCAACTGAGCATCGTCATCCAAACATTGTTGCCAAGCGCGTTGTATTTTCCCATGCTATCACATCTCAAAGAGGTGCCAATACAACCATCATTGGAAATGCCCTTGGACAGCAGATCCCACGTTACTATATATTTGCTGGTAAACGAATGAGAGAGGAACTGTTATCTGGATGCTTACCTGGTACCGGTGGCACCGTCACATCTAAGGGATGGTCAAACTCTGAGGTTTTTGAGTCTTATTTGCGTGATCATTTTCAGAATTTTGTACATGCCACTCCAGATAATCCAGTACTTCTTCTGTTTGATGGACATACCAGCCACATTACGCTCTCTGTGATTGAGTGGGCGAAATGATTTTGGCATAACACTGTTTGTATTCTCACCTCATTGTTCACACATACTCCAACCTCTAGATGTAGGCTGGGTGTTTTGGTCCATTGGAATAAATTTACAACCAGGAATGTGCAGTTTATCTTAGAAAACACCCAGGCCAAACTATATCACGGCTTAATGTTTGTGAAATTTCTGGGAAAGCCAACTCACATGCACTGTCACCAGAAAACCTGCGTTCAGCTTTTAGAAAGTCTGGAGTTTATCCCTTTGATCCAGAGGCATTTGATAATTCCAAGATAGCACCTTCAAAAACTTTTGAGATTTATAAAGGGCAGTCTGACAGTTTCTCTGATCTTTTGCTAAGCAATTCAACAGATAAACCAACTACAATATCACCACATTTACCAGTACCTGCCAATAAAGCTGCACCACTAACAGAAGATTTCATGGATTTAAATGTTACACAGTATGATTTTAGTAATGATTCCATAACATTGCCTAATGTTGATAAATTTCTACAATCAAAATTTGTTTTACCTGCTTCTTTAGATCAACCTAAAAGAAAAAAGAGAAAGACTGAACATCTAATTGTTTCTGGTAAGGCTATCACAAAAGACAATGTGGTACAAGAACTGAAAAAATACTAAAATTCTATGTCCAGTAAGAATACTATATCAAACAATGTCAAATTTATACAAAGAAAGAAAAGTAAAAGTAAGCAAAAACCTAAAAAATCAACAACAGAAAAAGAAAATTCTATCGCTGATCATTCTCCACAGCCTCGACCCTCATCTTACTATGTTACTGCCTCAGATGAAGATGTTGATTCTAGTAATGATTCTGATGAAGAACCTGATTCATCCAAATGTTGTGTATGCCATAAAAATTCACCACCTGTTTTAAGGAAATGTCTAAATCTCACTATTGTCAAGTGGGCTCAATGTGATAGATGCCAACACTGGACTCATTTGCATTTTTGTAGCAAAGTGTCAAATGTCAGGAGACATAGTGAATTTCTATGTCCATGTTGTGAACAGTAAAATATAAATCCATTTATCTGACTATGTATATATGCTGATGCTTGAGATAAAATTTCATCTTTTATTTTTTTTTTAACTTTTGAGTTACATTTGAGATATTATGGCAAATAACGGATGTGTCGTGAAAATAAACTGGACTATTATTTTGGAACTGTTCACTGTTTGAAAAAAGACAAAGGTGTTAAGTTACAAAGGTAAGATTTTTTTATTCGAATACATTTTTTTCGTTCATTCATCCTCTTGAGCCCCAGCGCAACACTTTCCAATGACGCATTACGTCACTAAATCATGTGATCAAAAATACCTTACGCCATGTTTGTTTACATACAAATCGGGTCAGGTTTAATAATGAATTTTTTTTTTTTTTTGGAGGCCTGGTTTCAGAATTTCTCGATTACTATACATCGATCTTTGTAACTAAAATCTACGATAATGTTGACACGCTGTAATTTGTAATTCAAGAGATAAAAATTTGTCTAAAATTCTTGAGTGATCGAAAACTCCTTATACCGCCATACATATTAAAAAAGATGTGTGTGTGTGTGTGTGTGTGCGTGTGTGTGTGTGTGTGTACCACCAATTAAGAAGCAAAATTGAATCAAAATGGAATTATTTTTATCCATGTTTTTCACGAAGTTATTGAGCTGGTTTATCTCATTAAAGTCTGCAAAAAAAAGTTCACAAGCACACTTGCATTCAGTGCTAACAACTACACGCCCTTTGGAAAATAAAATAAAGCATTAATATATAAGCGACAAAGATTCTGCAAAGGCAAAAGAACCGGATTTCCCGGAGATAAAACATATCTTTCTCATTCTGGTCAGTTAGGTTGTCCAAGATTTATTGCCGCAGTTGAAATTACAAAGATATGTCCGGTTTAGTCAGAATTTACAATGATGCAGGAATATATAAAAGTGACAGAAATATTTCAATCATAGTGAGAGAGGGTCACTCTACGCAAATTTGTAAATAATGGTTTTGATGACAAAGCAGTAAGTAGCCGCTATTGGCACATAAGTTACGCACAGAAGACACAGACACCAATGTTAATAGATATAAGTAACGCTCTGGCATTGCCAAAACTTTGAAATAGACAAAATAATATTGATGTGCCGGATGCTGCAAAGTTAAAAAAAACTTTAATGTAAAATATGTTAAAGAAATTAAGATCCCAAGACGTTTGTATTTATAAAGAGAATAAAACAATAAAAATGGAAATACAATTTTGGTAGAAACATCGAATTATTTATGGAATTAAAGTAAAAAAGTAAAATAAAAGTGTACATCATTTAATATCTTCTTAGACATTAACTGAGCACCTTCATACAAACATTGATTAAACATGAGTTTAATACTCCAAGGAGTTAATTATAGGACAGTGATTATCTAGTAAGGTCATTTTATAAGCAATACTGATGACCTGAGAAATAGTTACTGGTGTTATATTTATAATTGATTATGGAGGCAAGTACAAACAAGCTTCATCGAAAGATATATATCATTAGGATTACATTTGAACGTTGATATGGAAACGACCTTCTGTAACAAATAGTTCAAGATCATGTTGTTATATTATCTCTTATCTATTGATGCAAATAAAGTTATTTCATGTCAAGTGCTTGTGCGTCATAACCTATGTAACTTATCAAACTTTTTGCAATACGCTAGTAAAAATGAGGTAGGCGAAGGTTTTCGAAAGGCTAAACATTAAATTTAAACGACCTTTAAAAGACAAATAAATAAATGGGACAAAAAAATAAACTTTTGTGATGACAATTACTGATAGGTGTTAAACAGAAAAACTATGTTTTCTGGTCCAAAGTTTGCAATTTTTAAGGGATCCAATTATTCTTTCGACAGCTGTTCAAGTATTAAGTATAACTTCAACATTTGTTACACTTTTAACTTAATTTGAAGTTAATAGTTTATTAATTATATGGAAGATTTGTCTGAATATTTATTCAGTTTTCGTATATAAAGTTGACCCGAAAATATGTTTGTTACAAACCTGAACGAAACACGTTTATTTAGAATGATTTTAATTTTAAAATCACGTTTAGGTGCCAAACCATAGATTTCATTTCACTAATGAAATATTAATACGCTTATTAAAAAATAATATATTTAAAATTATTAAATTTTATCGACTGATTTTAGTTACAAAAATCTCATCAAAACATATTTTGTTAAAAAATTGGCGATAAAAAAAAAACCACGAGTAATATAGTTGTGTTTGATAAAAACAATAAAACGGACAAAATCAATTTGACAGTTTACCTTTATCGTTATCTTGTCTTTCTTTTTATTAACTTACTTAGTTTTTCATAGAGTACACAAAAGTCAAAAGCTATAAATAACAGGTTATATTAATACAATTAATTCATCAGTACTTTATGCAAATACTTTATATATATATATATATATTTATAATGGCTGAAAACATTATTAAAACACTAGTAAAGTTACCAAGCTCGATCGAAAGGTGAATGATATGTCTTTAACAATATTTTTTATATACATCTTTCATTTTCAAAACAACGTCTCAGTTCATGATTATGAAACAAAATTCACACCTTGATATGGTCAGTGTTTAAAAAATGAAAGCAACGAATAAGGCCAGGAATGATTTTTATCACAAATTTGGAAGGGTACTCTTGTTTTAACTATATTTGAGCAAACCACGTCTGTTGTTTTGGACAACAAAAATTATTAAACAATATCCGGTGATAAATAAATAATCGAGAAACACAAGCAGTGAACTAATCATTAAAGAATCATGTAAAGTATTTACAAATAAAAAATAAACTTTTGTTTCTTTTTTCTGCTAGTAAATTGTTTTATGACATAACACATTTAAAATTCATCATTTGTTTATTTTGAATACTAATTTTTAATTATTTAAAACAGGAAGCACATAAAAAAGTACAGGAAATATAAAACATTTTAACTTATCTTACGGTATAAAATTGGTCATTTATTTCCCTTTAAACATAGTTAAGTATGAGGTATTCAGGTACCCCAGGTCTGTCTGTCCTAATATTGTTTCGGCTTCATAGTCTTTACATCTTGTAATCATTTCGATAAAATCTGGCATAATATATACCATTTAAATACAATAACAAATTGAGGCATGTATTGCAAATTACAAGATCACATTTAAGATTGGGCTTAAATGGGCGCTGTTAAGGACAGTAGCGTCTGTTTCACCATGAGACTGAAATAGTTCCAACGTAGAATTAAACAATAAACGTAGTTTACATTTCCCTTAATGTTTCAAGTTTGCGATACCTTTTCTGTATTCAAGAGTTCTGACCGTAAAACGTGAATTAGGCTGTCGAAAATGGAAGTCGGCCTAGCGACTTTTGTAATGCAAATCAATAAAAATTAATGAAAAAATCAAAGGAATTAATGGAGATTCCTATAGCGGTGGTTAGGGTTTATTTTTAGCAAAGACGAAACACTTATTTATAATTTCGGATAGATATTGTCACACAAAATAGTATAGTTTTATCACTTAGGTATTTAAATCTATATGTATTTTAATATTTTTTTAAATATAACATATGTATATTTAGTTTTATAAAGAATTTAAAATATCAATATCTTTATGACCAAGAATAAAGCTTCGATAATATTTTGATAGGGGCACGTCAGACAGAAAATGTAGGTCAGTTCGTATTTACTGTTGATTTCCACCGGTAAATGGTACCAGCGCACTAGTATTGTGCATTTCAAATTGTTTTTGATAAGGGACAGAGGAATTCAAAACAATGAAAACTCTTTATTGTTGATTTGGAGAAAAATATAGAGGAAATGACGGGCAAGGCTGAAGAGAAAAAGTGAATCTGGAAGATTCAATATATACAAGGTTGCAAGCCTGTTGTATTTTCACTCTTAAAATCCCAGTATGACCTATTCTGTTTTATTTTAAGAATACAAGTTGCTTCGCATTTTAGGTAATAAGTTTTCATTATATCGCTGTTTTCATGTCAGCTTATGGCATGGAACAGCGTGTGTATTTTCGTGCATGTGTGTGTGGGGGGGGGGGGTGCGTCGTCAACACTTGTGTTTCACTTTTATAAAACTACTGGACAGATTTCGATGAAACTTTGTCAGAGATATGCATGGGTATCCGATGCAATTTTAATTTGTTCATGACATTGCCATTGCGACCAAAACTAGGTCAAGTGACCCAGGGTACTAAAAATGTTCTTCAAAGGCAATGAAAGCAGAAAAAACATTGATGTGATAGTGGAATTTCTAGAGTCTAAAGATTAAAGTTTGTTCAAATTTGGTCAAAAACATGGAAACGTGTTTTTGCGTTTAAATTTTTAGATTTTTCAAAATTATCTTTAAAATGCTATATCCTAATTTTCTGCATAAAAAAAATAAAATGTCCTTTAAAATAAATTTGGATCAAAGATCAAGATCACGACCTATTTTTAACCTAGTACCAAATGAGCTGTTTTCAACGTGACAAGATTTAACAAGGGAGCAAGTTTTCTGATTGTATGATAATCCATGTAAGGGCTGTTGCCTGAAAATTCTATATTGTCACTAAATTGCTGTTTTTGACCATTTTCTTGAAAACTATACTAGTTAATAACAATAAATTGCTATTATGTCCATTTTAAGATATGACAAGATAACAAGTTTCATAAATATATACTAATCCATCTAAGATCTAGCAAGTTTTTTTAAATATATTATGATCCATATAAGAGTTGCTGTCTTTCAAATTTTGCTGTTTTTCACATTTCCCCCCTTGAAAATTATAATACATAGATAATAACAATACATTGCAAAAATGATTATTATGTCAAGATCTGACAACATATAAAGTTTTGTAATTATATGATGACCCATATAAAATCTGTTGCTCTTGAAATGTAATTTGTTCTTGTGAAATTGACATTCCTTGACTATTACCATGACTACTTTTATACTTGAAACAGAAAAATATTTATGTTTTTAGAATTGTGATGTTGATAGCTATATTTTGGTTTCATGTAACCGAATTTTATAATTTTGTTTTGTGCTATCTTTAAAATAAAAATTGTCATTTTTATTCTGAAACTAAAACATTTAAGTTAGACATATTTTATCAGGTGAGCGTATTAGGTCCATTGGACCTTTTGTTTATAAACGCTAAACTAGTTGTAAAATTTTTAACTCATACATTGCAGTGTAAGAATTGTTAATAATTCTTCTAAATACATATATATTTCAAATTAAAAAGAAATTGAAATAGAGAAAAATATGTTTTGTTTTTATATTTTATTTAACTTTTTATTGTAATTGAGTAAAACATACCTTATAATAAAATTACTTCTTCCTTTTTCATCTTTTTGTGCCATACTTTTGGAAGTCTTATTGATGTCCTCCTCGGACATATTGCGAGCCTTTGCTTATTAAGGCCCTTAAACTTCTATGGCCGTCATCACAAAATTGTTGGTAAGTATGAAGTTGTTGTTTCCAAACCAATATTGGATATTGAATACCCCATTGCCCCATGTTTCTTTATTTCTCAAACTTGATTTTGCACGTGACGGGTGTAGACAAGATATGCTTAAACTTCCGGAGCACTCGGTTTCACTTTCTTAATTGTAAATTACGTTTGTAACTGAATTGGTTAGTTTCCAAAGTTTTACTTTTTTGGGGGATTCTGATTAGGACATGGACTGGTATGTAAAGTTATAATATGACAATTTCGAATATAAATTTACCTGCTCAATTTTGATGTGTCATATGTGCAAATTTCGGGAAATCATTCCTCATCAGTGACACTAGGGCCGAAATGTTTGATAAATAAATAAAAAACATAGGCCAAACAGTTGAAAAATAATGAATCTAAAGTTCCAAAATTATATAAATCTAAATCCAGCTAAGGAATGCTTTACATGAGGGAACAGACCTTAGTTTTAAATTTCAAAAATTATAACGGCTGAAAATTATTCCTCAGCAACTGTGTATTTGATAAGATTTTGAATACTAGTTTTTTGCATCACTATTCGATTAAGAACTGGCAAATGCGATGTACCAGACCGCAATTTGACGTGTATGGATTTGAAAAGTTAAACAAATGTAACGTTTGGAACCTCTATTGCTTCCAGTAACCTAAAGTCAAAGCTTTGTCTATTTTATTTTTTTTAAATGCATTATCCGTCTTATTCTAAACTCTTTCTTGATTTCAAATGCAATGCCTACTTGTTGAATAACAAATGTTTGAACTAAATTAAATTAACAGAATATAGATTCTGAAAATCATTTATATACAAACATTTATATACATGATTTCTTCCTGCCCAAAATTGATAAATAATTGTCTTACATTTACAAGATCATAAAGAATACGGTCCGGTTATTTCTTTAAATGATACAAATTATGTGGTAATTTTTAGACATATTTGGTTTATAAGACTACATAGGACTTCTGACTTAAGTATTAAATTTGAATTAATTTCTAAATTGTAGGGTTAGTTGTCACAAAGACATTGCAGAAGTTGAAAAACAAACCCATTTTAATTACATGCAACTTTTGTTCAAAAATCTTAACTAGTTATTTGATTTTAAAATAAATCAATCTTAATAAAACATTTAAAAAAATAAAATTTATTATTAAAAAGTATAAAAACTTAAGAGATTTTTCTGTGAGTGTTATTGAAACATTGACACGTAAAAAACATTATTTTCTTATTTTAAACTGAAACCCATGTCTGATATTGATTAAAAATGTAGTAAATCAACATTATTTTCTTATTTTAAACTGAAACCCATGTCTGATATTGATTAAAAATGTAGTAAATCAACATTATTTTCTTATTTTAAACTGAAACCCATGTCTGATATTGATTAAAAATGTTTTAAATCAATGTTTAAAAAACAGGCCAAAGCAAAGAGAAAATTGATAAAAGAGAACAAAATGGTTAATTGAAATTATTTATAACGATGTCATGGAATGTACTATAGTCATCAGCACTTTTTTAAAATTATATGATAAATCAGTTTCCTTGATATTCTGTTCGACGACATGTATGGCTCTATCAAAAATGTGAGTGTTTAAGGTAAACATTGCTGGACCTGATTACACAACGTTGTCCGGTATTGTGCATTTTTATTTCTATTAAAATATATTCTATTTCATAAAATGTAGATGGAATATATGGTTGAAAATTTAGTAGTATATATTAATAAATTTGAACACCCGAGACATTAATGGTAGTCGGTATCTAAAATAAACTATATTAAGCTTGATTAACTATTCAGATTAAATTCTATAGCTAGGAAAACTACGAGTTGTGTTCACTTTTCTAGACGTCCAGATGTTTCTTTGTACGATAACAAACTTAAAATGAAATTATATGAACAGTTTTCTCTTGCGACTTAAATGCTGTTAATGATAAACTATACATTTAAAGCTCTGTTAATTTGCTAAAAGCTTTATTTCCCGTGATAGCGCTAAATAAAAGTAGAAATAATATCACGATGTCTTTGGTAAAATTATTATGTCTGATGAGGCAATACAAAACACATAAAAAGAAGCATGGAAAACACATTTTAGTTGTCTTGAATATATTACCTTTAGCTCGTACCAGAAACGGTTCTAAAATGATACTTTGATGATCATTATAACTCCCAATCGAAGTTGTTTTGGCAATAAAACTTTTTTAGATCTGTTATTCTTATATTTGATTTAAAGTTGTTGAAAATTGATTCGAAGTTGTTTCAAAACATCTGTATAATGATTTATTAATGTCCAATTCTATTGGTATGTGCTTAAAAATTTTTCCAAATTAATAATGAATGTTGTTTTTAAGCCTCGTTATATTCTATTGTTGTTTAGTTTAAACAATCAACTTTAAGTTAAGTGTCAACACCAAGGGAAGTAACTCTGTTAAGTAGGACAAAATAACCGAACAGTTATAATAATTATACAAAAAATACATTTTTCCCGTCAGTTCTATAATTATTTATACCATTATTTATTATTTTTTTGTTTTAATTGATTAGTAAGTGATTTTTATAGAGCACATTAATATTAAACGGGTGTTTTTGTTAAATATTTACTACCCCCGATTACCAGTACCTGCTTCAGTCGTCTTAATTTTTGACATTTATTAAAACTAAGGTTTGTTCTCTCATGCAAAGCATTCTTTACCTCGATTTGCATTCACATAATTTTGAAACTTTTGATTCACTGATTTTTTAATGTTTGGATTATTTATTTTGTTTGTTCTATCCACTTTTTCGACACCTAGTATTATGATAATAAATGAATTTCCGAAATGTGTACATATGGCACATTAACATTAAACAGGTATTTTGGTAAAATATTCATTCGTTTAAGTAAATAAAGATCGTGAAAATAATTTAAAATTATCGTGTAGTTTTGCCAATAAAATGGTAAGGCTACACGATATCTCCCTAATTTTGGGATCTTTTACACAGGATTTGATAATTTCAAGAGTTTTTGGATCGTTCATTAAATGTCCACTTTTGTGCTTAATAACCCTTGTAGTGTAGGGTGTCTCAGATTGCCTGGTCTCTGGGATATAATCTTCTTTGATACATAGGAATTCTGTGTTTTTTCAGTGCTTGATTTGATCAGCCAAAAAGTGCTTGATTTGATCAGCCAAAAAAGCTGCTATCCACTGTTGTCCCTGTAACGTGTCATTCGACTGTATTTCATAATTAATTATTTTCTTTGTGATGAAATAACACAGTATAAAAATTGGAAAATAACAATGGAAACGTTTTCTATGATTTTACTTATTTGTCTCCTATTAATGAAAAAAGATTAGGATCTATTATAGATCTTTGCCACTCTGAAATATACTTTTGAAATATGTTTTTGTTGAAGTTTTCATCATTTTGCTTTAGATGAATATATCAAAATCTTGTTGAAAGGCTAACAAAACATGTAATATTACAGTGTTTGGCATACAAAAACAGTAACTTTTACTGAAATAATTCTAATGTGTATACATACGCACTTATTTAATCTTTTGTTCTTAGTAAAAATTACGTTTTTAATTAAATTTTATCGACTTTTTCTTACCAGCCGTAAATTTTTAAACAGTTAATCAAAACATCACTTGTCTCTTGTTTATCAAAAAACATTGTCTCTACCAATGGTATGTACTGTAAATCACTTTACCGTTCAAAAGCTCTGTAAAAGGGGGCAGTAATTCCGTCTCGTTTATCCATCTCCGTTTCTCGTCCATCGTCAATGTTGTCGTTGATAACAAGTCTAGTTTCTCTGCTAATCCACACAATTTGATTCCATATTTCTTCAGATGCCGTGGTTACCAGGAAAACCCGAAGTTATCCCGTGGAGCCTGCTGCCTTTACACGATACATATTTTACCTTCAAGCATAGAAAAGTACGTAACCCGCAACACACGTTATGTTGAAATGATACATCTTGTCAACGATCGAAACAGTAAGGTCGTTATATGATTTTTTATACATATGCGACAAAAACAGTGTATGGTTTGTTCTTAAATCAACTGGACCACAAACTATAAATAGTGGTGTTTATTCGTAAAATATTTGGCAAACATAATTCGAAGAAATAACAACACATTTTTTTGAAACACCTAAGTAGAAATAGACAAAAATTATTCGTTGCAAAACGTTATTTTGACTACGTGGACCACAATAAGCGATTGTTGTCGAAGCTTATATTTATCTGTGTTTCTTTTTATAACATATTTCAATTTTCTTAAATGTTCTTTTTTTTCAAATGTATCACAGTGATTTGTTTCATCTATTTTCAAAAACGAGAGAAGGTTTGGTGATTTAAGTGCCGGATATGGTGATCCAAGTACATCAGTGTCGCATAAAGAGGATTACATAATTCATTATCGAGACATCTTGCAAGATGATAAAATCAGACACCGAGATCGAAGTGTTAAAAGCATACATACAAATTGAAGACAAATAGTTCGAAGTGATCAATTCAGAGCTATAGGTCAAAGTGATCAGTTCAGACACAGATGAAAGTGATCGACTGAAACATATAGATAAAAGAAATAAACTCACGATCCATTTATAGCTAATGATCAAAGTGATCAATTCAGATATAGAGATCAAATTGATCCATTCAGGCCAATAGATCAAAATGATCATTTTAGACCTATAGATCTAATATAAAATCAATCACAGAGATTAAGGTGGTCAATTCAAACATATAGATCAAAGTGATCAATTAAGACATTTAGATCAGCATGATACTTTAGACATACAGATAAAAATGATCAATTAAAACAAAGACTGAATCAATAATATCATACATTTGCTCTATATAGAACAGATGATGCAAGATGTTTTACAGAATTGTGCCAGAAACAATGTCCAAAAGCAACGATAGGATCAACACCGAGATTTAAATCTCGACTTAGTACAATAGTACAATAGTCTATAGTGATCCAGAATATAGATTGCCTACATACAAAAAAAAGAAGTGATTGGGAGAGCTACATTGTTCGTTTTTAAACCTTTGCCATAAGTTGGAATTAACAACGGACTGCAGAAAAATTAATTCTGTGTTAATGAGATGGGGCCATGCCATTTGTTGTAAAGCTGTCATATGCCATGCTTTTAAATCCTGGTTAACATAGTTTAGAGTCAAAATCGAAGTAACAAACAACAATGAACCAGCAATAAAAAGGTAGAAAAGCCGTTGTTTGTTTAGGGACAGGAGATAAAGGTTGTCGAAGACACTGAGTTTAAGATTACTGTCATGAATAAATAAAAGTAGTAGTATAAAAATGGAAACGAAACAATTGCTGAAGCAAGCTCCAGTTGCTTTTGCGGGAAAAAGGGTGGTAACACGAGATTTGGCCAGTGTTAAGCTTATTGGATCAGGACAAGGAGATTGGATAACATGTAAAAAAATCGGGCCAGTGATTTGAAAGTTCGGTTTGCTGTAGATGAAATGGTGACCGTCACGGAAAGTCAAATGCATTGAATATCGGCAGAAGTAAGTGGCGGAAAATACAAGTACTTAGAATTCTTATTTGAAATCAGAAATTTAAAACAATCAGAGCGCTGAAGTTTCGCGCGTAATAATTACAGAACCATGTAGGAAAACAGATATTTATTAGATTGTTTAATGCAGAATGATAGTGTACATGGAGGAATTTCTAGTAAACTTGATTATTGTTACGATAAGATTTTAAGTTAAAAGCAGAGGCCAAAGGAAAATGTTTCTGTCATGGTATGGTATGGAAGAGATACTTAATCTTTATACCTTTAATCTTTATTCTTCATTTTTTCTTGATTAAGTTTGGCAATCCTTGTCTTTATGATACACTTAAATATCCTCATCCGCTTGGATAAGGTTTAAAGCTCCTACTCTTCAAATTTAGCCTAACATTTAGCATACTTTTTAAACGGAATCAATATTAATTCTGAGACTCTTCCCCAAGTAAAAGGTTGAGCCTTGCTGTGTTAAGAATCTTTAAAAAGTAGACGTCTTAACTAACTGTTCTCAGTTATATTGAAATCACCTGGATATATAGAGATCACCTGTTATTACATGTCCAGCTGCTGGTTTATAAATATAGGGAGAGCAGAAAAAAGCATATAGATTGAGAAAACTTTTTAGGTTGAAAATCTGCAATGTTGTTATTTAATTAAATATCATAACAGATATGTTAATTTTTTTCATTTATTGAAACAAAATATCTATATATTAGAAACAAATTCGTCTTTCGAAAGGTAATTTATTTTCAAATTTTACCTATGATGTGTGTTTTTAAGCAAAGTTGGTATGTTGATTATGTTGGGGCCGAATTTTAATATTAATGTGACAGACTTGGAAATAACAAAACTAAAGAGGGGAATGGTAAGAAATGAAAATACTTAAAACCAAGAAAGTTTACGGTATATTTTTTATTATATGATGTAAAATAATTTGTTTTCAAAAAAAGATGTTTGTTCCAAAAAATAAAAAAGTTTCAATATTTTATAATTTATCAAATCTACTAGTGGTGGTATAAAATTAAACATTTTGGACAGCATGAATGTATAAGCCAATGCTCAGTCTTCATGATTTATTCGACAATTTAACAATACCTGGCAAGTAAATGAAATGCAGCCAATTTAAACAATTAAAATATACGTCTTTTGAAAACTTAGTGGTAAGTATATATTGGTTTATTGTTTGACAGCACGAAGTACTGCCTTCTGAGTTATGGATACCCTCGGGGAGTTTTTCTCCACCAGCAACGGTACCCGCTCAGTGGTTATAAATATATTACACAAATACCAGTTAAATTTTGCTGTGCCAGATGTGCACATTTCGGAATTCATTCCTCATCAGTGACACTAAGATCAAAAAGTTTGATAAACATTGTATACAAAAAAATTAAGCCAAACAGTTGAAAATCAGTGAATCTAAAGTTTCAAAGTTATATTAACCCAAATAATTTACCAAACATGACAATACAAAACTATACAATACTAAGGAAAATGATGTAAAACAAAATTGATTTTAAAACAAGTTTATTTCCACATTTAAGGGAAAGTGAAGATCACACGTATCTAGAAAAGCTTTTTTTTAAACCGAATCGAGAAATTAGGCATTCAGCATCCCTTATTTTGGCTATCGTTAGGTAGCTCAAAAAGATATTAGCTTCAAAATGATAATGTGGTCGTTTTAACGGAATTTTATACAATTTTTCCCATTTTTCAATAAACGTATACACCTTAATGAAACATATTGGAGCCATAAAGGTTTTGAGTCTTTTCATACCGGCACCAGCTTAAACTTTGTAATCTATTCTAACTCAAAGGACAGTTTTTTTCATATGCATCTGTGAAGCATTCATTTATTTTGTTATTTGCATCTAATTATTGTTATTTTTACTTGCTTGGATAATTAGTTAATTAGAATGAAAGTCATTCCTTGCTAGACGAATAGGTACCGAATGATGTTTGTTGTAACCTAAGACCATACGGTAACCAAAACTTCCTGGTAATAATTTTGTCATTACGTGTGATATTGATTAAAGCAGAATTCTAAGAATTCAATAAATGAATGTAAATTTGTTTAACGCATTTTCTGGTAATGTTAAGAATCCCTCTCTTGTGCAGCTGAATAGAAGTTGGTCAAATTAAACGCCTAATGACCCATAGGCTTCTAAGCTTCTTGAAAACAATTTTCAATAATGTTATTGATTCAATTGGTATTTTATACCTCACATCGTCGTGCTTCAGGCCATTTTTCTGATTTGACAACGCATACTAATAATTAAGGAAAAGGAAAATGGCCTATGACCAATATGGATAAGCACGATTCATTTGGCTTTTACTTTATGAAGATGTTATGCGTATATATTTTTGTTTACTTTTCTTTGTGTTCTGCGTTTTAAACAAATCGGCCTTTTAACACTGTAACACTTTTTGCTATTTCTGAAATATGAAAAGAGTTTGAAAAAAACGTGTGTGATAAATAGGTATGCGTCTATTTTCATTCATTGAAATGGGTTCATTTCCGGTTCCCGAGTAATATGGAATGACATTTACATGATAATAATATTCACAAATTATACATAATAATAATAATAATAATAATAATGTATGAAATAATATCAAAGAAAGGAAGGACAAACGTTACAGTAAATTTCGCCATTTTTGAATGCAAAATATATACGTTGTATTCTTTAATAATTATATTAATTTTGAATCAATACACTGGAAAAACGAAAGCATAATAAATTTACGAATATGGTCAGTCAGCAAAAATAATTATTAAAAAAACTTAAATCTAAGGCATCTGTAAGCAGGGCATACAAGGAGAAAATGATATTCATGTTTGAATGTTTCAACATTTCCACAACGTAGATGATAGTGTCACTGTATACTTGACGGTTTCGACTGCAAGGCTATGAGAACCGTGGGACTAACATCTAAATCTTCTTTATACTATTATACTTTTAAACTTTTAGATAATAAAAAAGACTAAAAATTGCCTAAACATATCATGAAATGTAATTCAGATGATTCGATCGAGTTTTATTTCATTTCAAATCTAGTCTTTTCATGGCACTGTCGATCATAACACAATTAGATTTTGTTCAAGAGCGCGAAATATACACCAGAAACAGTGAAACATTAAATTGCTTTTAATTTATAACATCACCTTTTCACCAGGATTTTTATCAATCAAAAATGTTTAAATTTAATGATTAATTTTTTCGAAAATTTAATTTTGAAAAAAAAAAAGTTTTTTGCAAATTAAGATTTTTACGAATTGGATGCAAGGTTTGGGTTTTCTATGGACTAAAACACATTGTTTATTGCGTGAAATCTCGTTAACAGTAGGAAAACCGTTTTTAAATTTAATTCCGATGACGTCGAAAAATATAAATGATAAAATGGGGCTCTGTATATTTAGGTCTTCTAAAAATGTCACTCAAAATATGTTCAAAGTTATGATCTAATTATTTATATTAATTTGGGGTTTTTATTTCCATTTTTTTTGTATTACTTATTTATTTTAATTATTTTCATTTGCGAGTCAAATCAAAGGTATTATCATGGAATGTATTTCAGTATCTCTAATATAAAATTATCCCGTTAAAACCGCATATTGGTTAATAAGTTTTAGTTAATTTCAATAAGACATTTTTAAGATCTGTTATAATTGAATTTTAAAGATGGCATTATTATCGAATAAAATCCCCGTTTTAGCGTCATTGAGGTGATGCTTAACTCATCCCTTCATAATGTTTGGCGATTGTTTTCTTAACTATTAAAAAAGCAAACCAGTGCACAGTGCTTGTAATTGATCAGAAATTCACAGTATTGCGACCTTCATTTCTTGAAAAAAAACTTAATAAATAAACTATGAAGTATGAATCAATACACTTTCAACTGATATCTTAGAAGAATATTAGAATAAATGCTGCGTTTTTACAGCTATGAAGAAACAAAAAAAATTCATCGACAAAAAATTCATTTTTACTATATCTAAATATATAACAAAGGTCTTTAAAATTGTAAGTATTTCAAATATAAATTTAAAATACAAAAATAATAAATAACTGCTGGGAAAAGATGGGCCAATATCTTTACGCTGATCACCAAAGTTTACTAATAAAGAACGTGTATACATTTCTTTTTTAGAAAACTTGTTTGTTTTTTACTGTTTTTAATATTTTATTTCATAAGAAAGTACTATTTTTAAACCTGTCTAGTCAGTTGGTACAACTTAAAATAATAATGTCGAACTTAACTTTTTAAAAATCTTCTATAAATTAATAAGACACAGTGCTAAGGGCGACATAGTGTTTAAGAAGAATGTTCCCAAGATGGCACTTTTCTTATTGTACAATTTCATTTACGTATATTTTTCATGTTTTCAGTTACAAATATCTTTCATCTATTTGATTATCAATATTTCGTAGTGCGATTGCATTGACAGTCGTTACCAGCTACACTAATATATACGTCTGTTTTAACGTATACCAGTGCTCTTAACAAATCATAAAAGTAATGTAAATTGTCGAAGCTAACGCTTACTAATTATGATCTTTAAAATTTTCGTTAGATGACAGTGATAACAACATGATACATTCATCTTTATATTTTATGTTCTGTGTCATAAAATGTCATGACTAAGTGATACTTGTATCTTTCTTAAATATTATATTCAATATGTCTACAGAGAAAGAAAATCTATAAATAAGGCATGAATTCTCTCTAGTCTTCATTCATATTATTTCCCCACGCATAATCTTGATGTATAGATTTACACAATGTTTGATATCTGATTCAGTCAACTGTCTGTTGTGTTTTCTTTCACAAATATTATTTCATGTTATATTACGATTTTTTATATTTACTTATTTAGGAACTAATTGTTGTGTGAAATGGGAGTGATGGTAATGACCTTCCTCATATATTCATATAATACCATTTGTGTCATCAAACATTCTATCCCAGAAGCCTTAATAAGCCTGTAGTTTATAATCAGATGTCCCCAGATTTTAGGAATTCATTAAAACAGTACGCCTTTTATCTATTTATATCGGACAAGAATTTTTTAATCACTATGAATGTTAAAATAAATGTATATTTTGCTATACGAAAATAAATACATCGAAAGGAATAAAAGATTATTTGTCTCGTTTAAATTTTACCATGGTAATTTCTAAATGTGGACTTAAATATAAATTCAGGGAAGTATTCATCAAGGTGTTGAAATATTTTCACTAGCTTCAAAGGGAAGGAAATGCCTTTGTTACATACATCAATATTTAACAGGTATATGTGTTATATATTTACCTAATTTTAAACTTTTGTCAAACCATTTTTTTAATAAGCGAAGTTGGTTTTTCATATTCAAATGAAACCGATTTTGAAAAAGAGTCATTTTTCTTAAATGTTACATTTATAACATTTGTAACCGTTGAAACTTTGTAACCTGGGAGTTTTTTCGATAATTAAAAAATAAATCTGTAAGTTGGAGTAACTCTATGTAACCATAGTGTTACCTTTGTAACCCTGTAACCTATCCAGAAAATGAAGCCAGTTTAAAAAAGAGTCATTTTTTAGATGTTACCTTTGTAACCATTGTAACTTTTTACCCTGGGAGATTTTCCAAAATTGAAAAATAATATCTGTAACTTAGTGTAAGTCTATGTCTGTGTAACCTTTATAACCGTAACCTATCCAAAAAATGAAGTTGGTTTTGAAAAAGAGAAATATTTTGTAACCACGTAACTGTTTGTAACCACTCTATAGTGGTGGTTACAAATGCTGATATTTCGTTTTTTGCACACATAATTGGCCATATATGAGACAGAAAGAGAGACAGACCGTGTGTTCTTGCACATAAATAACAAAATAAGTACTCATCATTTTAATTTAATTGTCTTCAAGGTATTAATGGAAAGGTAGAGCTTAAAAACGAATATTACTCGAAAATGAGAAAAATATAATTGCCTCTGAAAAAAAGCTTGGAAATAGGATTGAGTTTATGTATGTACCACATGTTAAGTTTTTACGCAAAAACATTAGAAACTGAGTGGTATCAGAGTGAATCTGGTGACTTATATCTGCATGAACTTGACAAAAGAAAAGTTTGGCTGAATTAAATATTGAGTATGGGTATGACAGCAAGAGAACTTTAAAAAAAGTACAGGGAATCAATAAAATTAGAACCAGTACAGCATGCAGAATATCTACGGAAGGAGCGGGAGAGATATCAAAAGAGAAAAGAAAAATGCGAAAGATCAAGTGTAGCAGATTTATCCCAAAGAGAACAAAACAAGATAAGAAGGAAATGGAGAATAGAGAAAAAGAAATTACGCAAGAAGCAGAGAGCTGTTATCTCAGCAGAAGCAAAAGAATTGCAAACACTCGATCGCAGTCACCACAGAATCTCCAACCAAACAATCAGAACAACAACAATAAGAAAACAAAAGGGAGAAAGCTTGTAAGAAAATATCAAGCTAAAGTCTATAGAGATAATAAAAAGTTACAGAATCAAATTACAAAGCAGGGGGGAAATATCGAAATACAGGAAAAGATGGAAACGATTGAAGAAAAAAGATAATATGTCATCTCAATCCCGAGATTCAGTTTTTTAAAAAAACAATTAAAAAGGTTGCAAGATTTCTGAAACTGTGAGTAAAATCTTGCTTTTCAATAGTTGCATAGTACGCGAAATTAAACATAAAATGCAAAAAAAAGGAGACAAATTATTTCATAATTAGTTACAGGAAGTGTTCTTCGAAAGTACAAGCTGTTACATCTCGCGAAGCATGTCAGTTCTGTTTCTTCTTGGAGAACCAAAAGGAACCAAAAGCGGAACATCGTGAACTTGAGATATGAAAGGGCACAAAAAGCAAAAAGTGTAACAAATGAAATAAGAGAACGGGTTAAAAAGTCAAGACGTAAATAGCAGGCATTTTACCTGGTAAAAAAGACACGTTAACGTTTCGCAAAATTACAAAACAAAAACGACTCCTTTGCAGTAGCATGTCAAATTTGTATAACAAAATTCTTTGCCGATTTTTTTCCTGATTTAAGTCAATTTCTTTCTCAACATTTTGTTAACTAAAACCTTTCTGGATAGAAAAACCAAATCTTTCGGATCGGGATACATACTGCAAACACCGATGAAAATGTTCAAAATATGATAGACAAGTTAGCTGAACATACAATTTTACCAACACGTGACTTGAGAGATTCGTGTGTAAATGTATGTTGTGACAGAGAGAAAAAAGAGTGCATGTATAACGAGTGTGATCGTTGCAAAGATAGGAAATTGGAGAGAGTGAGACATTTTAAAAGTGAATTGCAAATGTTGATAAATGTTTGGAAAAATAAAACGGAAGAAAGGCAAATTGAGAGATTGATAAAATTACTATTAAGGTTGTTGTGAAAGACAGAGAATGTTTTACATCAAATCAACTTTAGATGAAACTTCTGTAACCTTGAAGAAAAAGTTTTGAAGGCATGTGTTTAATATATCTCACCAGTTTCTCCAAATCAAAGGTCTTAAGGACAATTTATCTTCGACAGAATACATTGTACATATTGATTTTTCTGAAAACTATGTATGCAAATTGTCAAACGAGATTCAGTCAATGCATTTTGGTGCATCAAAACATCAGATGTCTCTTCATACAGGTATCTACCATGCAAGTGACTGTAGTGCTTCTTTTTGCACATTTTCAGAAAGAACTAAACATGAAACACCAGCAATTTGGGCTCACCTTGACCGTCTTATATGACATGGAAAAAGTATCCATTAATTGATACTATAAATTTCGTAAGCGAAGGCCCGACAACTCGGTATAGGTCAAGGAAATTTTTTTTCTCTTAAAATTCAGGATTCGTGAAATATATGGTTTCAAAGCAGCAAGTTGGCCCCAGCTGGCATAGGTGGAGCAATCAAGCGTAAAGCTTATAATGTCGTTTCATTCGGTCGGAAAGACATTGCAAGTGCTACTGAAATGTTCGAATGTCTAGTCTGATGTATTTGATACTAGAAGGTGCCATGAATTTAATTGACGTAAGTATACCTATAAATCTAAAATCTGTACCAGGTTCAATGTTATTGCACCGGGTTATCAGTAACCTAGATGAAGTCAACATAATTAAGGTAGGAACGCTTTCCTGTTTTTGTAATGAGGCCAAACATTCATTGTGTACATGTTTCCCGCTTAAGGACTTCAGATTTGATGAAGCTATGCCATCGGTGCCCGACTCTACAGTTCTTAGTGATGTACCTGCTAAGTCAGAGAGTTTACACTGTCTTCTAACAAATGCTGATGTCAACTGCATTGGTAAGTGGTGCGTTGTAGAAAATGATGACGCTCCGTTTCCTGATATAAAATTTCCGAAATGTGTACATCTGGCACATCAAAATTTAACTGGTTTTTGTTTTAAATATTAGACTGATACCATGAATCATTGAAGTAAAAACAATGCATTCAGTTGGTTCAAATACAGTGAAACCTCTATAAACCGGACAAGCTCTGGACCATAGACTTTGTCCGGTTTAGGGAGATTTTGAAATTTTTAACCTAGATTATCTCCCCTTAACTAAATAAATCAAGAAAGAACATGTAAACTTAAATTATTATTTTCATTTATTGTAATCATGGTAATAAATTTTGGTAAACTTTCAGAATCCTTTATCAGCTTAATTTTATCATCAAGAGTTAATTGAACTCTTCTTCGTTTTGATGATGGCTTTGACATTTCAAATAATGATTTGTCTACTTTTCTTAAAAAAATGAATCTTGAAACGGACTCTCAATGTGATACATGTCAGAGAAGCCATAATCACCAACACTGTACATATTAATGTTACGTAAATATCTCATGATAAGATATTCTATATGGATAAGTACTGTTTGGATTTTAATCACTTATAATTCAATTTCTTAATAGGATTCTCATTATGGTACTTAGGGCAAACAATACTACCACCATTAATCCTTGACAAGACAATTATAGGGATTAATGATGGTAGTGCAATTTACCAGTCCTTTCGATTCACAAGGTGTTACTGGTTAGTACCTAAGTACGGAAGTGCTCGGTGGTAATCATCTTAAATTTCTATCATTTAATAAATAAATAAATAGATTTAAATGATAAAAAAAATAAAAAAAGAAAGAATAGAAGAAAAAATATATATGAAAAATATTTAAAAATAAATGCATGATTAATTAAATACAAAATGTTTTAAATGAAAAGAATAAAAAAAATAAGAAAATTTAAAAAAGACAAACTTAATATAATTTTTATTGTACATAATTGATTCTTTTTATAAATCTTGTTTAAAACTAATCTATTTAAAAAGGCAAATAAAGTAATTAAAAAATGAAAATGTTGTCCGTTTTAGAGAGGTTCATTTTTAAGGACAAAAGCAACTTGGGACTAAAAAGTTTGTCCAGGGTCCGTAATAGAGAGTTTCCGGTTTAGAGAGATTTTGTTAGTACCAATTTTTTGTCCGGAATAGAGAGTTGTCCGGTTTAGAGAGTGTCTGGTTTAGGTAAGTTTCACTGTAGATATTTTTGGCCTACCCAAGATGATGTTTGTGGTACTATTTCAGTAAAGTAATAACTATGATTTCCGAACCTACACCCATGTCCAAATAAACAAAGATATATGGAAAATGATATCCGAACAATTACACGTGTACTTATGTAAACCATAGTAATGGATCTAACTTGGTTTGTTTTGCCATTTTGTATGCAAGGCTTACATGTTAAAGAGCCTTTAATATGTATACCTGATTGATAGTGCTAAAACCTAAATGGATTTGTGAGGAATCTGCTTATTATCGAAAAGTAATAAAGATACCTTCCTTTTCAAGATTCAGTTGACTGGAGTTTCAAAGAATTCCACCTTGACGTAGATTGTGCAACCCTTTAGTAGCGTTTGGTCACACATTGGCTACTTTGCATGCAAATAAGACAGAAAATAAGATGGGGTCAACTTTGTTTGAAGTAAATGTTGTCAATGTGCCTGTAGACGCATATTCAACTTTACCCCCCCCCCCCCATCCCCGCAAATTTTCATGCTTACTACTTCATTGAAATTGTCACGCTTACTACTTTCATTGACAGATTGCATCTTATTTCTAGCGCTCAGTATCTTGTTTCACTGTTTTTCATCAGATCGTCTTTCAGTACTTGAAGTGCTCTAATATTTATTTATTTATTATTTTTATTGTTTTATTTATTTATTTATTTATTATTTTTTTTATATATTTTTTTTATTTTTTCGGTTTAGCAAATTATTTTTTCAGCTTCAAATTACTATGTTTTATATATTTTATACTGATTCTATAAAATCTAAAGGATAGTTCTTACCAAAGGCTGAAATAATATGCAATAGGAGTATTCACAATCTTTTACTTTGGCAGCACATTACAGATTTAGTTAATGAAGAAATTCTCGATAATAAAGGTTTTTTTGAGAACACAATTACCACCAATCTACTTTACCCTGAGGTGGACAATAAATATAGAGATTTTTAATATGAAAATCTGAAAAAAACTGTAAATGATTTAATATCTCTTTTATACGCCTGAACGCCTATTCTTTATGTCATGAGGTGATTTTCGTTTCCATATTTTCCATTTTGAAGAAAAATATCTTTTTTTATGCAACAATGAGTGTGATCTTTTTTAAATTGGTATGATGGATGTTACAGTTTTACCACTAAAAGATTTGTGATACCAATAGGGCTTAATTACTTTAATATTATTGTTATATGTAAATCTGGTAATGTACAGTTGAAATATCTTTATTAAATCTCACACATTGCGTCTTAAAATATAATAAAATGAATAATTCTCCAACGATTATCGAAATTTTAGAATATAAGTAATTATGTTATACAAAATAAAAAATATTCTTGATTTGAATGCAAAAATAATTATCTTTAGTTTTCGAAAACTTTGTCTCTCAAAAGAAGTTACGTTTGCAAAAATAGGTTTTTCTAAAAGGATAATGTTTAAATTTATGATTACGAAGACGTTGTCATTTTATTTGCTGCTCGATTTCGAGTTTGAAAATACTGCTTAACCACAAAAAACGGAGAAGTGGACAATGGTACGGGTTTTAGCCTCATTTAAGTTTCTTTACATATATCGAGGTGATCAGTTCTGAGTTCTGTTGAAAAAAAGTGGAGTACCGGAAACAAAAGCTACCACCTTCTTGTAAGATGACAAATCAACCTTCTCACATCAAGGTATGTGTACTAGTCATTATTATAGTATAAAAATTGACACTGTAGAGATGGGGTTATCGTGGTCATACTGAATAATGTTGACCAGTTTTAATAACTTAATAATTTTCTGCTCAAGGTCTGACGAACATCGTTTCAAGGACACATCATTAAATGATCAAACCCCTATATTGAATTACTAACTAATGTTTTTGTCGTCATTTGACAGATCTAAAGAAACAATACCACTAAAAATATCGGGGACAAATTTCGTCCTTCATTACATTGTTCTTTAAACAAATAGTCTTAATATACCTTTGTATTGTTTTTTTTATTAACTTATTTTGCTGTTGATTCTTGGCCTGTTTATTTGTATTCTGTATTTTATAAGTAAATGTTAGGCTTCTCCTTTCTCTTCGAGAGTTTGGATGTTTATTTCTATACCCCCCTCCTTGTTATGAAGAGTCTTTTATACTTTGCAATTTTAAAATATCCTAAAGAAGTCAGTTACTGTTACTTTTTAGGTATTTTTATTCATCAGGCCCCGGTTTCACAATAATTTCTTAACTTAGTTTTTTTACCTTAAATTTGTAATAGGAAATTTCAATGATTTCATACATTTTAAATATATACAGGATTTGAAGGTATCATTTGCAAGTTTATTTTTAGCTTAAAAATCTTCATGTAGTTATATTTTTCTGATACATTTGTTTAAAAGAGGTCCCAGTTGTCGCCTGATGTCCGTCTTTCAAAATTCGGTTCCATTAAATATGTCGAGAATTGAAAATTATTATAACTAAGGGTTGTTATATTACTATTTAAAAAAGTTTTGAACAAGCTTCTTTTACCACTGAAGGCTCGGGATTTTAAGTTAAATTTAAACTGTAATTATAGTCGATTTTTTTCTAGTTTAATAACAACCCATATGTATTATCAAAACACATGACCTGAATTTTATATTTCCGACAATTGTTGTAAATGACAATGCAAAAAATAAGAAAAATCAACAAAATATTTTTTCTGGTTTTTATTTTATTTTACTATAATGAATATAAATATTAAGATTTTATAGAGTAAAGAAAAAGAAGAAATAATTTGATGAAATTTAAACTTTTATTGTAAAATTTTTCAGCAATTTCGAAGTTTTAACCAAAATAAAACAGTGGTATACATATGCTGTAATGAAGAAAAACCCCTATTGCAGTCCCCTTATTTAAGATTTTACAATACGAATGGTGCTAGGTTTCTAAGTTTTTTTTCTGCTTTTTTCACCTTAAACTGCAATAAGGAAACCAAACAGACAGATATAGAAATATTTTTCCCAAAAAAGTGTGGTCTCATTATCTGTCACCATGGCAACAAATTTACCCCTAAATAAAAAAATAGTGAAAGCTAATTTCAGTATTGTTTCCGAATTAAATTAAACTATATGCATATAACTATTTAAAATGTACATTGAACAGACAAATAATAATGATAATAATAATTTTTATATATATTTCAGCACTATCCAAGGGTTATGTCAAATCTTACTCTGTTATTCATGACAATGATTTAACAATGAAATACATAGGGTGAAATTGTAATAAGTTTTGGTCATTTTACCGCATAGTTCTACCCCGTATATGTTGGCGCTATTTGGCGCAGAATTCACTAGTTGCTGCTTGCACCTTTTAATTATAATCAATTACACTAGCTTTAGTAATTTTTCATGTACTGTAAATCGAACAATATCAATTATCTTATAGTTATATTAAAAAGATTTTTTGTTTAAACACAAATCATTTTGGTGTTACAAATCGATCCAAAAATTACACAATAGGGGAAAAAATCGATTTACAGTAATATTTTATATTTGCTTTATCTGCTCTTTTCTTAATTTCTAAAGTTACTGACACCTAATTGTTTTGTAAAAGAGACTATAAAACCAATAGTTTAAACTTTATGGAATGGTAATACTAATAATACCAGGCATATGCATGTCTAACAGTCTTAAGTCAGTAATAATAATAATATTAGTAGTTAACAGTATTTACAGTAATATAATGCTTTGTTTATTTGTTTCATTGCTTGTTTGTAGATTACCTTTGCATGACACTTGGCACAAGATTGCTATGCGTTTCTGTTTAAGGCATATTTTAATTACTCATCAGACTCGGGAGTGTGATGATAGAGAGTATCTTTTACGTGTTAGTTCACACATGTTTGAACTTGAGTTTAAACCTTTGCCTGATAAATTTTCAAAATAAAAGTGACCAAGGTCCAACACTTCTAACAATGTAAATCAGATTGCCAGAATCGCCTTTACTTTTTAGTTAACCCATGTTTGAACCCGAGTCATAATTTTCAAAAAAATGGTGACTACGGTCAAAATAATGACATTTCAAACCATGTAAATCAGATTGAATCAAACATTAGGGTAATTATTTTTAGTTATAGCAGTAATAATAAAAACATTGATGTTGTTACTAACAGTAATCGCATCATCATAATTCTGATATTGAAGAGGTTTGCTTCGAAAGTTATTTTAAAGAGTTATATTATGATAATATGTGGCGAAAGTACATTGATCCAAATAAAGAGAATTGTAATATTCCAAAAGAAAATGTTTCACCTTCTGATAGTGAGGAGAACTAAATTGAATTTATTAAGTGATTAATAAGCGTTAAGGCATGGATGTCCCACAATCAATATCAAATGACCAGATATCGCGGTATTATGATTTTAATGGACTCAAAAAATCTGTTGATTTGTTAAAAAGTTAAAATCTCTGCATTCTGTCAGTATCTAATCGGACATATACTTTTTTATTAAAAATCTCGTTAAAAACGAAAACATTAACGAAAAGTAGAAGTCGACCAGAACGGTGAGAAAATCTTATTGCCTTCTTAATGACAATATAGGTACCCGGATGGTGGTAAGGATGAGAGACAACCGGTAGTGAATAACAGCTGAAGGCTCCTTAAACTCTGCTTTATCCTTTTAAAGCAGCAAATCATATTGTTAAAGTGCTAGGTCAACAATTACAACGTAATAATTTAAAATCCGGAAAAGACTGGAAAAAACACTAGTGGGGGAGAAGTTATGCCAGGAATAAAATACAGAAGTTTGATTCACAGTAATGGTATTCTATCTGCGTGTATAAAAACTTTAGTCTTGACTGTGTGAAAATCATAGAAGACTAAATTATACAAATGAATGATTTTTAAGTACAAAAACAATCAAATAATGACACATTTAGAGATTTGAATTCTAGTATCATTTATTTAGAAAGCCTTCTGTAAGACAAGTTGAATGCGTTGAAAACATTCAATGAGAAAATGGGATTTACTAGCCTGAAGTAAAAATGTGTAATATGAATTGTTACATTACAATTACGTGCATCAAATGTAACATCTGTTATTCAGTGTGTGCATAATTTAAGTTATGTTAAAGCTAATAAGTCCAACAGTTTTGAAAATAAATATTGAGAGATTAGCTTTATCACAAAAGAAGATTGCAGATGTTTTTTTTTTTTTTCTTTTTTAAACTTTATTGACAGATGACAGGTATTTTTATCATAATGTCATTTTTCATGTTTTTTTCCCATTGTTCATTTTTAATACAATTTTATTGTCCATGTGTTTTTTCATTGTTCAGTTTATTTTTACTATAATATATCTTCCATGTCTATTTCATTGTTAAGTGTGCTTTAATTGTAATGTCATCTTCCATGTTTTTATCGTTAGTGTGCTTTGATTGCAAGCAATGTTATCTTCCATGTTTATTTTATTGTTAAGTGTGCTTTATTGTAATGTCATCTTCCATATTTATTTCATTGTTCAGTGTGCTTTAATTGTAATGTCATCTTCCATGTTTTTATCGTTAGTGTGCTTTGATTGCAAGCAATGTTATCTTCCAGGTTTATTTCATTGTTTAGTGTGCTTTAATTGAAATGTCATCTTCCATGTTTATTTCATTGTTCAGTCTGCTTTAATTGTAATGTCATCTTCCATGTTTTTATCGTTAGTGTGCTTTGATTGCAAGCAATGTTATCTTCCAGGTTTATTTCATTGTTTAGTGTGCTTTAATTGAAATGTCATCTTCCATGTTTATTTCATTGTTCAGTCTGCTTTAATTGTAATGTCATCTTCCATGTTTTTATCGTTAGTGTGCTTTGATTGCAAGCAATGTTATCTTCCAGGTTTATTTCATTGTTTAGTGTGCTTTAATTGAAATGTTATCTTCCATGTTTATTTCATTGTTAAGTGTGCTTTAATTGTAATGTCATCTTCCATGTTTTTTATCGTTAGTGTGCTTTGATTGCAAGCAATGTTAACTTCCATGTTTATTTTCATTGTTCAGTTTTTTAAATTAAAATGACATCTTTCTCTTTTTTTCATTGTACAGTATATTTTAATTACAATGTCATCTCTATGGTTTTGTTTTTCATTTTAGTGTGCTTTAATTGCAATGGCATCTTTCATTTTTTTTTTCATTGTTCAGTATGGTTTGATACCAATGTGATCGTCCATGTTTTTTCATTGTTCATTATGTTTTCATTACAATGTTACCCTCCATGTTTTTTCATTGTTCAGTGTGCTCCAATTGCAATATTATCCTCCGTGTTTTTTCATTGTTCAGTGTGCTTTGATTGCAATGTTATCTTCCTTTTTTTCATTGTACAGTATGGTTATATTGTAATGTCATCTGTCATCTTCCGTATTTCTTTTTTGTTATTGTTCAGTATGCTTTGATTGCAATATCATCTTCCATGTTTTTTTTTTATCGTTCAGTGTGCTTTGATGTCAATGTTATCTTCCATTTTTAATAGTTCAGTGTGCTTTAATTGTAATGTCATCTTCCATGTTTGTTTTGTCATTGTTCAGTGTGCTTTGATTACAATATCAACTTCCATATTTATTTAAATTGTTCTGTTTTTTTTTTTACAATTTCATCTCTTTTATTTTCAGTGTTCTATGTTTTAATACAATGTTATCTTACTTTTTTATTTTCATTGTTAAGTGTGTTTTAATTACAATGTCATTTCCATGTTATTTTTTTATTGTCCAGTGTGTTTTATTGCAATCTATTGTTTTTTTATATTATCAGCTGATTACTATTAAATTTTTGTTAACAATTTTAAAAAAGGGCGAGATGGGGTCCAGCACATATTTTCATTAACCCGTCCAGGATTTAGTTTTTTAGTTAAGATTGCAAATATTGTATTTCAATGTCTTTATTTCATTTGATATGTACAAATATAGTTTATTAAGGACTTAGTGGTTGCAGGAGTTACATCTCTGTTGGTGACAGTACATAAAAATTGCACAAGAAATTATATAAGTCAGGAATGGTATATGACATACAGGTAAAAATATAATTTTGATAAAATGTGTAAAAAGTTGTTTTACTGTTATAATAAATCTTATCGTAAAATACTTTTTTTTTCTGCGGGGATGGTGGTATATAAGTGATTGGTTATTTTTTGGACGGTTTGCATTATTTTCGGTGAAGAATAAATGTGCACATGTAGTTGAAGAGTATGCTGTTGGCTTATTTCCGAAATGCTTAGAAATGTATGATTTATGATCGTAACAAATGAATTGAATAAAAGTCATTATTTCAATTAAATAACATAAGTTTGATTGCATATACCAATTTTGATCGCTTTATAAATAACATACATACATACATACATGCATACATGCATACATAATACTAACTGTTTTATTGAGGTAAATTAAATTCTTTTCACATATAAAACATATATTCAAATTCATATCAACTGATTTTTTATTCGATGGGTTTTTACGCCCCTTTAAAGAATTTATCACTTATATCGAGACGTCACAAGCTATAGGTGAAGTGACAGAAATTAGGACCTTTGCAATGCGCTTAGGGCAATGTGCAGGGAGAGTTTTTTAACGTGTCACGATTGTCGCGAGACTGGTCATCGATTTTTAAGGTCTCATTTGAAGGACCCCATATTGACAATAATAAAATCTTTTGTTATGTTTTATTGAAGAACTAAAATGCACACTAAGCTATTTTAAATGTCAAATAATAATTTTTAAACAAAACCCGCAAACGCAGTATTTTATTGAAAAAAAAGTTTCTAAAAATTAACTATATGTATTTTTCCAATATCGTTATAATCCTAGACTATTTTATATGGACTATTTAAATGGAAAATCTGAGATATAGAGGTATTCTTTATAGCGACTTATAGCAACTGCGACACGTTCGCTCAAAATGTCAAGGTTAATACAGATACCCAAGCAAAACCCAAAATTTTATCATGTGATAATTTGTTAATAGTTTTATTAATGTCTTACTTAAGAGGATTCATTTAGGGATTTTCACCTGCTTGCTTGAATTCTTAAAGTCATGAGCAATTTCAGTTATTCCGGGGTAAGTCTTACTGAACCCAACAATTTCGTTTAATCTTGAGATATGCTATTGTGTATATTGATACATGTATGCTTTGTATAAGCGACCGCTCGGGACGACGTTTAGTACAGGTCAGTATACTGCAGACAAATACACAACTTTCCAGTAACAATGTTCTCGAACAGAATGAACTAGTAGAAACCCTGTCTTCCTCATATCGAGCCCAAAGGCGAAGTAGCATTATCACAAATTTTAGATTTGATGTAGAGCCTGGCCGAGTTTCGAAGCCTCCACTTCTCGCGCACTTTAATTTTAAAATAAGATCAAGATTACCAATCTATAGTTTATCTGCATTTGCATTCAATTCATTTCATAGCAACGAAATATAACCTCAATTATTATCTTACTTTAAAATTGACAACTTATAGGTAGGAAAAAACTAATAACATATATATTGATTTTACACCTAAATATATCATATTGACGATTAAATAAATGCTAACATTCATGTATATTATTAGAAAAGATTTTGGATCTTGATAAGTATTAGCATTTAATATAAGGTTATAAGATTCTAAGATTCATTTTTTTCATTATCAGATAACTCTTCGTTATAATCGTTACGATTTCATTTATTAGCTTTGCCATTGTCATTAATGTACAATATTGACATCGAAGCTTGTTGTCAATAGTAAGTTGAAGATCAACTCAGCTTGGCATAAACATCTTTGTAAACAGAACGAGGGCCGTTTATGATTTACTTTAACATGTACAATGTATTAACATTAACAAACTATAAACTGTGTTTGCTTTTTGTAGTAAAGTATTGTAATTGCATCATATATTTTGTTTTCATCTTCATTGCGTGAGCTATTCTCTCTTCTGTTTTACTTCTTTTTATTTAAAACCTCCTTACCTATCATTAAAATCTTTTATCATTTTATGCAGTTGGGAGCGGGTAGAATGGACTTTTTATATTTTATTGTAGAAATTCACCAAGCTTCTGAAACCATTTCAGTGCAAAAGTGTTAAGTCCACACACGTGCTTTATTTTATACTTCGGATACATATATTTACCTCTACCGTCTGAAGTAAAAGTCTGAATAGAAAAAAGAAACTGGTCAATGTAGTTTGTAAAAGCAAATGCAATCGAAAACTGAATACCATCAGAATCTGACAGGGAAATATTATTTCAGTCATTAGGTAATATGTCATCGTCTGCCTCTGTCTCTAATGGGGATGATAGTTGTATTTATGGGCAGGGTCATGGTAATGTTTTTGTCTGTAAGCATTTATACAACTTCTCAGTAAATTATTATTAGAACGTCTTCTCAATTTGTATTTTTAATTGAAGCTATATCAAATAGACCATCATACTTACTACGGAGTTTTTGAACGAGATCTGTAAGTTACCCTCTTTGTATTAAGACAATGTCTAAAACTTGAGAGTGATGTTCTTTTGTTGTAAATGTGTTTGTGTTTTATCTTGTATAATTGTAGTTCAATATTCTTCCTAGCAGTCGGCTTCAAGTTACTTGTAGGGATTAGATCTATATTAAATGAAATATCCAATCTCTTTCCCAAAATTAAGATGATACTTACTAAACTCAGATGATTGTAAAGGACTCATTCTAATGTCATTAGCTTACTTGAAGTAAATATATAACAAATACCTGCTAAATTTTGATGTACCAGATGTGCACATTTCGGAAAATCATTCCTTATCAGTGACACTAGGGGCCGAAAAGTTTGATAGATTAAAACATACGCCAAACAGTTAAAAATTATTGAATCTAAAGTTCCAAAAATATATGAATCCAAATTTAGCTAAGGAATGAGGAAACAGACCTAAGTTTTAAATAAATTTCAAAAATTAAGAAAATTTTGTTAAATAGTATATTTTCTGACAGCACAAAGTACTGTCTACTGAGTAATGGATACCCTCGGGGAGTTTTACTCCACCAGCAGCGGTATCCGCTCAGGGGTAGTAAATATATAACAGATGTGCACATTTCGGAAAATCATTCCTCATCAGTGACACTAGGGACCGAAAAGTTTGATAAATTAAAAAACATACGCCAAACAGTTGAAAATTAACGAATTAGTGAACCCAAATTCAGCTGAGGAATGTTTTGCATGAGGGTACAGACCATAGTTTTAAATAAATTTCAAAAACTAAGACAACTGAAAATTTTGCTAAATGCAATATTTTCTGAAAGCACAAAGTACTGCCTACTAATTCAGGACATGTGGTCTGATTTTCATTAATAGTGTTTCTCAAATATTAAATTGCTTTTTAAATCTCTCCGTGCATTCCTTTCCTTTTTATCTTGATTGAAAAAAATGGTTAAGTACTTAGTCATAAAGAACATAGTGTTCAGCTTCATTAAGGATTTTGTTGTGATTACTTTTGTCCTTCTGGTAAACTTTAATTTTCTACATATCCTTGAAATCAGGACATTCTTTTTTAAGTTTACCTTAATTATCAGATATGATGTCTTCTCCAGAATCAACATTTTAGAAATTTTATTTTAGAGATTTGTGGAGGAACAAGGTATTCAACATTTATTCTGATTTTGTAAATGGATTTATTTTGTCAAGTTTATTCCAAGTCATTTCTAAATTAAAATCTGTTGAGGAAACAAAACCTTATAACAATATATTTTCAAGAAGCACAATTTCATAATTATTTGGATTAAAAAAACGCTTAATAACGTGGCCAACTTGATAAAGTTTAACAAGACATTTTGCACCAGTCAGTTCATATTCTAGCAGAACAGAGTGAGGTTCAAGGTAAACAGTTTCACCTGGTTTAATTTTGAATTACGAATGAGAATGTCAGCATGTAAATTAGCTGGTATTTTAACACTACACTCCTTAATATACGGGCAAGACCTGTGTTAATTTCAATTGTGTAGAAATTCTCACAATTGTCTTGATCTCGAAATTGCAATAAATTCTTATTAAGATCTAATTCGCTACAAGAAAAATCATACCCAAGAACATGACCTTTTGAAGTCGAGGGAAAATATGGAAATCATGAGTTGAAATAGTACTTCCTGCGCAAAACTATAATGTTACATTTCGCCTAAATTGGTTAACTTAAAGTATTTGCGAAGAGCTTATGAGTAATTAAAAGTCGTATTTAAAGTACAACGCAAGAGCGAATATATACAGATAAATGTGCAAATTTGCTACGAAACATTAAGAGAGAGAGAGAGAGGAGGGGGCTTAACAAAATAATAAAAACAATTACGCATATTTATAAAATAGAATTAAAACTCTAAATTAAAAGAAAAAATAACAGTTACTCTTTCCGTTACATATAAAATGTACAGTGCGTAGGAGAAAGACTAATAAGCTGCACACGAGCCGCGACATATATTGTATGTAGGTGCGCAAGGATAACCTCTGGTATTACAGCTATATAAACAAAAAGCTCGCCGAATCGTCAGTATAAATTTTAACTTGTAACATAACTAAACAGCATCTGATTCTAAAAGCATTTATCAAGTCTTCTTTAAATTGTCTATGCAAACTGATAGAAAAAATAAACCAATAGGAACAAACTGATCCAACTTTATTTACCCAGCCACCATTGCATCTCGGGTAAAAATCAAATGGCGTAATCAACTAAGTAATTGAAATGATTTACACCTATATAACAGAGATGCAATGCACATCAGTTGACCATTAAACGAGAAAAATTAGCTTGGTAAGTAATAATTACGGTAAAATTGAAATGAATCTAGCCTGACAAGTTCACTTAATTCTCAAAGCATATTAAAAAGAGAATGTCTGATATTTTATTTGTGTTCAGCTGCACAAATGACACTTGATATCGGTCATACTGTAGCTTGAAATTCAAGTTGAATACGTGACGGGTATACGTAGGGTAATACATTAGAATGGACCAGGAACCAAAAACTTTTCTCAATATTTTCTTGACTTAATACAGTTTCACCACAGTCCAAGAATTGCTTGGTATGTTAATTAATCTAAATATTTTTTTGCTTGAAGACTGTTGTCAAAGCGGTACTTGGTCTTACCAAAATTCAAGGTTATAATGCAACAGTACATATATTGAGCTACTATACTGCTTGCTAACCGATTCTGTTGTATGTATTTATTAATGTGACCTAAGAGGTGTCTTTATATTGTTCAAGATGATAAGGACAAATTGTTTATTAAATTTGAAAACCCTTTTAGGGGGATCAATACATGGATATATTCGCTTGATATTTAATCAGTAGTTCCTAACATTTGTGAAATGATTTCAAAACAACTTTGTAAAAGTTGTATAAACTGCTTGAACATAAAATATGTACATGTACTTGTAATTTACATATACATGTTGATTGTGTTTTTGTTTTTCTTATAGAATGTGTACCTGATTACTGTATGTAAAATTGCAAAATAAGAATCTGACAAGCCATTGTGACATTTAATCAGCTTGAATTGACACATCCGTTTTATTTGCATATTTCCAACTCATAAATATAGAGCAATATAATATCATGTTATCTACAGTACTAAAGAAATAACAGACTGACTTTAAGTTAAGTATAAAATAAATATTAACTTTTGTAAATTGGAAATTTATTTAGTGAAGATTTCTTTGTGACAAAACTATATTCTCTTGGTTTTATCAGATTTTGGAGACACTGCTGAGGGTTGTGGGTTCAGAATCCAGTCAGGCTTTGTGTCATGATATCACATTGCTTGATTGTATCCAGCTGCAAAATTGATGTCAGATACTGATGGTTTACCAGATATTGTGTGATAGGATTTGTCATTGGTATTCCTTTTGAAGGGAATCTTGTACTTCTGGCATTAGTCACTTCATGTCACAAAAACTTGGATAAGTACCAATTTGATAAAACCATAGTCTGGATTCTGGAGGTTTTAACATCAATGATACAGTCATTGGAAAAAAAGTGCCGTATAGTCAGTGGGATCCTAAGTCTTTAGTAAGGACAATGTTACTATACAGACAATCTAGTTTACAATGTCATCTGTTTAAATGGAAGCCCCATTTGGGACCAGTTTGTGATAAGAATATATCTGTTAACACAGATTGGTATAACAGAGATCAGATAAACTTTTTCAGACTGCTAGGCACTTTGTCAAAAATAGTGTAAATAAATATATGTATGCTAAATATGTATGTCATCTTTTATCAATTTTCAATAGCATACTTATAACAACATGATACATTTTGTTTTTTAATTTTAGATTTGCATGTGTATATCTGAGTGAGTATTCCAGTCAAAGGAGCATTGTCATTAAAAGAACAGATGGCAGATAAAAGATGTTGTCAAAATATGATTTATTATATGACATCTAAAAATAGACTTTTGTGCATATACAAATGTACACATTTTTCGACTAGAAAACCACTGGATGTTTGTTGTTGTTCTTTGACTGGTAAAAACCATCAGACTTTTGTGCATATACAAATGAACTTATTTTTCGGATAGATTATATCTCTTTAAAAATAGATTACACTTTGCTAGAAAATCACTGGATGGTTGTTGTTGTTTTTTGGTAAAAGCCATCAGAATGAAAAGCATGACAAAGCTTATATCTGTTTGAAAACTTCAATCTTCTCCTTTGAAAGAGGGGCTTTGGTTACAAGGCAGTTAAGGCATCTTTCAGCCTTGGTTTAGATTCCCAATCAACTAAAATTGTTTACCTTGCGTCAACAATTTTTCAGCTATTTTTGACAAAACAAATAAAATATTGTTCATCTCAAGTATTGGTCGTAGAAGAATTTTACTATGTATATGATTACATAAGTATTTATGAGCTGCATTGTACTAGTGCATTCTCAAGTGACTTTTAGAGAGTTTAACTTGTCTACAAAGTTGAAGATAAGCATTGTAGCCCTACAGTCCATATGCTAGTACCAAGCTAGGCAGTAGAGGCCTATACCAAGAAAAACGTGATAAATTTCAGTCAACTTTTATGGATTCCAAAATGGAGAGATGCTATAGATTAAGGCTTATGTAATTGTTGCTGTAACCACTTGGACTCTGTGGCCAGTGACTAAAGAAAAAGAGGATTTATCTTCTAAGCATTCTGTAATGAGAATAAGCCTGTGGTATTTGATAAAAGTTTTATAGATGTTCCATATCAATGGGTATTAGATAAGAAATAACTATTCTTTCATTAAAGCAGCAGATTTATGCAAATTATTCCACCTTATCTAATATGATGTCTCTTTTTAAGACAAACCATCTTGCATAAAGCAATAAAACTGAAATTAACTTGTCTTTGTAAAGTATGACATATATGTACTCTCTTAATCATTGTTGATATTTTAAGATTTGTTAAAGAAACATATTAAAAGTTATTGTTTTAATTCACTATAACTCCTAAAGGTAAAATAATTATCAGAAAATATTAGTCAGGTTTCAAGTTGAGCCTTGAGTGTATGCCTTATTGTCCATTTGGAATCCTGTGTAATTCAAGTATGTCAATAATTTTGGAACTATAGATTCATTATTTTTCAACTGTTTGGCTTATGTATTTTATCTATCAACTTTTCGGCCCCTAGTGTCACTGATGACGGAATGGTTTTCCGAAATGTGCACATATGGCACATCAAAATTTAGCAGGTATTTGTTATCTATATATTACTTTTCAGTAACAATACATGAGCTTTTTCTGAAAGATAGATCTCTCAAAAGATTCCATTTCTTGTGATTCAAAATTAAATCCAAAGTGGATAGTTTTTTAATCAAATTATCTCTAGTAATATACAACAAGAGGCCCATGGGCCTTAACGCTCACCTGAGGATATGTCCAAAATTGTTTGCAAAGTGCAATAGACAATATATTCAGTACAGAAACTTTACAAGTTTTCTCAAGTTAAGAACTAACACAAAACTTGATCTGAAATATATCCAGTAACATTTCATTTATAGGTAGCTTATATAATATGCATGAAGTAACTGTAGTGCAATGATTAATTTCCAAATCATTAACTAATTTCAGTATACTTATGCAACTATGTCCTTGACCTTAGAACATATATGACCTGGAACCATATATGAATCAATACCTACCATATTCTAATATACATGCCTATACAAAAAGTTAATGGTTTTCAAAGATAATTAGCAATTTAAGTCTTCATTTGCAGCTGTGACCTTGACCTTTCAACATATGACCTTGTATCATATGTCAAAATGATCATTGTCCCAATACCTACAATACTTTATTATACATGCTTATAAAAAGTTAATAGTTTTTAAAGATAATTAGCAATTTAAGTCTTGTTTTGCAGCTGTGACCTTGACCTTTCAACATATGACATTGAACCATATATCAAAATGATCGCCATATCAATACCTACAATATTCTAACATACATGCATATACAAAAAGTTAATAGATTTCAAAATAATTAGCAATTTAAGGCTTCTTTTGTGGCCGTGATCATCACCTATCAACATATAACCTTGAAGCATATATCAAAATTATCGTTGTCACAATACCTACAATATTCTAATATACATGCCTATATAAAAAGTTAATAGTTTTGAAGATAATTAGCAATTTCAGTCTTCTTTTGCAGCTGTGACCTTGACCTTTGAACATATGACCTTAAACCGTATATCAAAATGATCGTTGTTGCAATACCTACAATATTCTATTATACATGCCTATACAAAAAGTTAATAGTTTTCAAGATTATAGCAATTTAAGTCTTCTTTTGCAGCTGCTGACCTTGACCTTTCAACTTATGACCTTGAACCATATATCAAAATGATTGCCATGTCAATACCTTCAATATTCAAAATGCATAAATGATCGTTGTTGCAATACCTACAATATCCTGACATACATGACTATACAAAAAGTTAATAGTTTTCAAGATAATTAGCAATTTCAGTCTTCTTTTGCAGCTGTGACCTTGACCTTTGAACATATGACCTTGATTATATATCAAAATGGTCGTTGTTGCAATACCTACAATATTCTAATATGCATGTCTATACAAAAAAATTAAGTTTTCAAGATATACTGACAAATACATAATTTTAAGCAATTTCCCCACTCAATTTCCCCAATTTCCCTTACCATTTCCCCATTTTGAGCCCAATGAATACCATTTGTGCAAATCTGAAACTACATGACCTAAGGATGTTATAAATGAAATAACTAAGGTATATCTCTTGTACATTCAGAGAAGAAGATTTATAAAGTTTTTCACTATTTCCCCCATATGGGGCCCCAAGGGGACAGAACTCTTTCATTTGTGCAAATCTGAAAGGGCTTCACCCAGGCACTTGGTTACCGAGTTTCATTAAATTTGGACCAGTGGTTTTGGAGAACAAGATTAAAATGTAAAGTTTACGCACGATGGACGACGCACGACGAAGATTGATAGCAATAGCTCATCTGAGCTTTCAACTCAGGTGAGCTAAAAATGTCGAAAAAGCAGATATTGAAAATATTAGGATTTAAAATGAAACCAGATGATTACATCCATTTTGGCACATATTGCTTGTTAGGCAAATACTAGTTGGGACAACTTTTTAGAATCTTAATGAAGAAAATTATCCAGTTGTTAATTCAGAATTTATATTTCAAAACTGGAAGTTGGCTACGTTTTTGGTCAATTAAATCACATCAAATAATTTTTTAATCAATACTTGATCCCAAGTCCTTTAATGGAACTGGTTAAACACGATTTCTTAGACAATTTGGGAAATAAAACGACTGCACAACAAAAAAAATATATCCAGCTTACTAAAGTAACAAATGGCGAACGAAATCGGGTAGAAATAAATAACATATATGGCAGTGACCAACCTTTTCATTGCATTTTCGTGCGCTCTTTGATAATAATAGCACAACAAATGATAGAACAGTTCTCTAATTGATAAAACCGAAATTGTATTGTGGCAAACACAATTCTTTGAATTAATCGCGGCGCATGATCTAGTGGACTTATTTGTTTAGACGTAACCCGTAGTATCGGAAGTGACCTTGAGGAATTTTGTTACATGCCGTAGACACTTTTTATCTTCAAAGATACGAGAGCGCGTAACCCGAAACATTCGTATTGGCTCCACGTTAATGTGCTGAATTTCAGCTGACTCTTATTGTTCTTGGTGCTGCGGAGTGACAGAATGTGGCGGTTGCAGCTTGAGGCTGATTTAATAAAGTTGTTGAGTGTTGCTTTCGATGTTTGGTGTGTGGTAAATAATTATTGAATTTTCACCCTGTTACTGATTCTGCATTTGGTAGAGCTAAGAAAAGATGATTGAAAACAATAAGTTTAAGTTCTTTATAATGTTCGGTTAATTGATCTCGAAAACTCTTCAGATGACTGTAGACATGACAGGTATTTCGCATAAATTACACAACGCTTATTCTGTACTACTCGTTACATAAGGCAATAACATTTTATGATCCTTTATATATATAAAGAGTTGTTTTGTTTAGTCGCGTAGGTTCAAATTCTGCTGAGAGTGAAACTTTTTTTTCATTGTTGCATGTCTTGTATTTACCCCATGATAATATCATGTTTAAAATTTTTTTAATCATTTTAAAACATTTTACGATATTTTTTAAATTAAACCAAAAAAGTGTAACCAAAAACGCCTAACCTTTTTTTGGACAAATTCACGATTTATACAAACTATATACTTAAGACACTGTAGAAGCTAAAAGTAAAGTCAATTTTAGTCTACCAATGTGCAAGAGAAAAGGAGTTTTAGTGTTTTGCTTTAAATATAAGTTACAGTGACCTACTATCTTCAGCTACATCAAGCAAAAGTACAGATATGAAAAGCACTCAACCCAAAACTATCCATGTGAAGGTTTTGTTTCAAAATTGACCTGGTAGTTTTAAAGGAGATGTTGAAAATATGTCACACACACACACACACACACACACACACACACACACACACACTGCACATTGACATAAGCTTACATGACCTGTAGGTTAGGTGAGCTAAAATAGTTAGTAATTGTAAACTAATTATAAAAAGACTGTAGAAGATAATTGATTCTTCTGAATCAACATCACATAACGTCTCTGAAAGATTATGGACAGAGTTCATTGATTAAAAAGATAGATAGAGTTTCATGAGAGTCATTAGAACTCCCCGTAGTAGTAAAAACTGCATTTTTGTTATAATATAGATTACGTACGTTCGACATTTAGAAGGCAACTGTTTATCCATACTAAAAGAAGCAAATTAGACGGAGTCTATGATGCATTTGATCCTTCACATTATTACATGTGGATTTGATGTTTGTCTTGATGTTGTATTTACAGTTAATTTTACTAAAATTTATAAGACATGCGAGCTCATTTTTGTTCTACTGACTGATCTTTATCATTTTTATTTTATCATGAATTATAAACGTAAAATTAAGAGGTTTGGGGAAAATGTCATTCTGTCCTCTGGGACAGATTTCCTTTCAGTTCTAATTAAAGTAACTTCAATTTATTATGAAAATTTATTTATTTACATTAAAGATTAAGTTAAGAATTGTTTTTCTTGTCTTGTCTACATATGGGTAAAAATCACTGAAGTGAAAAATATTCTATTTACATTATCCCAACTAACCTGTGTTTTAATTTCAATAATGCATGTGTCAAATACCACTTTTTTAATTTAATCATAAAAATGCATTAAAAAAGTTGTATATTTTCTATTGCCATATAGCATAAATGTATTTTTATGATTAAATTCAAAAAGTAGAATATGACACATGGGACAAAAGGACTGATTTATTGCGTTGAACGCTTATTACAATTCATGCATGCTGGACCGTCAAACATGAGGACATGTTGATTCGCTTAAAAAGTGTCAGTTACTTCTTGGATTGTTTGTTGCGTGCCTATCGGCAGTTTCGTCAAACAACTTTGAAAAATAACCTTTTTTCAATAGTAAACAGTCAATAGCTAAACTATATAAAACACCTGATATATAGTATTTGATAATATAAATGAAGTGAAATAATGTTTTGAGCCGCATCAGCAATTTTGCAGCTATTCGCGGCTAGAAAAGCGTAAAAGATACAATAGTATCAATAAAAATCTAAATAAAGGTAAATCCATTTGTATAATAAAATAATAACTTAAAGTAAACTAATAAATACCAGTAATATCAAAGACAAATTATATATAAAACTATCTAAAACTATGGAAAATAAATAGAAAAACAATTAAATTTTACCAAATAAGTTAATTTCCCGAAGGAAGTTTAAAAGTTTATGTCCAAAGAGTATCCATTGAATCTGCAAAGTCAACACAATCCAGCAATATGTGCTGAATAGATAGTTGACTTGACAAGGGACACATTGTGGAGGTTGTTCACCCTTTAAAATAAATGAGTGTGTAAAATAACCATGGCCGATTCTACAGCGCCGAAGAACAATACTATCACGCCTACTGTACTGGGATAAAGGTATTTATCCCAGACAGGGCTGAATTGAATAAAGCTTATTGTGTTCTTGGCTATTCCAATGACTTGACCATTGATCTTTGATATAATTGTATATCAATGGCTTTAAATCAGTATAAGGAACAAAAGAAGTAGTTATTTGTTTGGATAATTCTGCTTTAGCAGCTGAATCGGCTTTACTGTTGCCTTTTTACCAACATGGCTAGGCAACCAACAATAATAAATAATTTTATTAAAATCTGAAACAGCATATGTAATAGATGTATGCAGTTCCAGAATTTCACGAATTAGGGGGTGATCTAATTTTCTGCTCTTTATTGTCCGAAGGACCGATAAGAAAGTCAGAACATATTAAAAACTTAGTATGAGGTGATTTTGAAAGATATTGTAAAGCAAAAAAAATTGCTTTAGCTTCGGCTGTAAATATAGAACTTTCATTTGGAAGACGAATATTTATTGTTTCGTCTCCAACATTGGCAGCAGCAGCTACTCGACTACTATCTTTTGATCCATCAGTATATATTAAAAACCATTCTCGAAGTTCCTGTCTAATAACAGCAAGAAGCAGTTGTGTATATCTATCTTTAATCATAGCGAATTCCTGCTGGTAAACTTCTTCACTTGTTTCCGACTTTTTAAACTTTGTGAGACCCAGATTGACTTCCGGTTAATCCAGAAGCCAAGGAGGATCATCTGGTCATTTTTGCTTTTGAATAAGGTTGAGGTGTAAACAACATTCCACCAACTTTGGTTTTAAACGAAAACCTAAAGGTGCAAAAGCCTTGACCTTTTTATCGTAGAGGTCTTGATAAGGAGGATGAAAAACATAATCAAATGCCGGATTAGTTGGATTTGCATATAATTTTGTAGCATACTGCAGAGATAGTTTAATGCGCCTTAAATGTAATGGAGGCTCATTGGCCTCAACATATAAACTATCAATTGGAGACGTTCTAAAAGCTCCCAAACAAATACATAGACCTTGGTGATGAATTGCGTCAAGGTCTTTTAAATATGATTTCGAGCAGATCCATATATAATGGATCCATAATCAAGTTTCGATCTAATAAGCGATCTGTACAAATGAAGTAATGTAGGTTGATCACCACCCCAATTTGTATCGGATAAAACTTTTAAAATATCTATTGCCTTAAGGCATTTAGCCTCAAGGCTTTTAATATGAGGGATAAAATTTAGTTTTGAATCAAAAAGGATTTCTAAAAACTTAGCTTCTTTTACAATTTTGATAAGGTTGTGATTGATGTATAGCTCCGGGTCATTATGTATTTTGCGTTTGTTGCAAAAATTCATGCAACATGTTTTAGATTAAGAAAACTTAAAACCGTTTTCCAATGACCATTTTTGAATTTTGTTGATGCAAAGTTGTAGTTGCCTTCAATAGCATGCATATGCGTCCCTCTACAGGAGATGCAAAAGTCGTCAACGAAGAGAGACCCATCTATATTATTTTTTAAAACACAGTGATCTTTACTAGGCTTGAGATAGAAATAACAATTTCTTTATGCCAAAATGATGGGAAAGCATCACTCTGCCAAATATCATTAAATATATCTGACAGAGTGAAAAGACATTGAGGTGACAATTTTTAAGAAGTTGATAATGCATGTACTTTTGAAAGTGCAATTGGAAGTTCATATGAAAATATATCATTATATTGCTTAGAATTGTCCGATTTAAAGGACAATTTATTTTGTTTTTGGATCCTTTGATATATTTGGAATTCTGAGGTGTAATTAGCTGAAAACGAATTTTTTATATCGTCTCAGTAATTTTGTTAGAAATGTCTTTTTAGATGTTAAAATTGTATAATTTATTTTAAGGTGTTCAACATTCTCGGAAGAACCTTTACCTTTAATTTTACGCACCATATTCCAAACTTTATTTAATGGGGTGCGAGGATTTGATACTTGGAGACATAATTTCTCCAAGAATCTCTTCTGCACTTTTTAGCAGTTCTTCGAGCTTTTGCACGAGAAACGAACAACTGTAAATTATTTTGTGTTGGAGACTTATTGAATTGTCTCTCAGCTTGCTTCCTATTTTTGCTAGCTTGTTTGTATTCCATATTATACCATGGTTTATGGATTTTAGGATTTGCAGAGGTCTAAGGAATGCCCTTATTAGCTATGTCTATGAGGATGTCAGTAAAACTCTGAATTTTATCGGTTTCATACTCATACTTTTGTTAAAAACTTTCTCGAAAATCGAGAATTCCAAGTTCGTTTAGGGTCCACCTTCTCTGATGTTTTCGAGCAACATATGGGGGTCTGTCAAGGTAGTATTTTATCAGTTATTCTTTTTAGAATTAAAATCAACAGCTTAGCATAAATTTTAAAAAATAATATAGATGGGTCTCTCTTCGTTGATGACTTTGGTATCTCCTGTAGAGGGATACATATGCATGCTTTTGAAAGGCAACTTCAGATCTGCCTCAATAAAATATAAAAATGGTCATTGGAAAACGGTTTTAAGTTTTCAAAAACAAAAACTTGTTGCATTCACTTTTTCAACAAGCGCAAAATGCATAATGACCTGGAGCTGTACATCAATGACAGACTTATCAAAGTTGTAAAGGAAGCTAAGTTTTTGGGAATTCTATTTCATTCCAAATTAACTTTCATCCCGCATAGAAAATGGTTTAAGGCATAAAATATTTTTAAAGTCTTGTACAGTACATATTGGCGTGGTGATCAACCTACATTACCTCATTTAATATACAGATCGCTTATTTGATGAAAACTTGATTTTGGATCTATTATATATGGATCTGCTCGCAAGTCATATTTAAAATGGATTGACGCAATTCATCACCAAGGTCTACGTATTTGTTTAGAAGCTTATAAAACGTCTCCAATTGATAGTTTATATGTTGAGGCTATAGAACGTCCGTTACATTTAAGGCGCAATAAACTATCTCTGCTGTATGCTACAAAATGATATGCAAATCTATCTAATCCGGCATTCGATTGTGTTTTTCACCCTCCTTATCAAGAACTCTACAGTAAAAAGGTCAAGGCTATTGCACCATTAGGTATTTGTATAAAACAAAAATTGGAGGAATGTGGTTTAAACCTTGATCTAATTAAAAAAACACAATTAACAAATGATCCTTCTTGGCTTCTTGATAAACCAGAAGTGAATCTAGATGTTCCAAAATATAAAAAGTCAGAAACAAGCGAAGAAATTTACCAGCGGCGATTCGCTTTCATTAAAGATAACTATGCACGGTTGGTTTCTGCTGTTATTAGACAGGAACTTCGCCACTAGTTTTTAATATATTGTGATAGATCAAAAGATGGTGATCAGGTAGCTTCTGCTACCATTGTTGGAGACGAAACAATAAAAATTCGTCTTCCAAATAAAAGGTCTATATTTACAGCTGGGTAAAGCAATTTTACTTGATTTACAATATATTTCAAAACCGCCTCATAACATTCCTTTTTAATTTGTTCTGATTCTTTGTCAGTTAATCGGGCAATAAAGAGCAGAAAAATAGATTACCCCTTATTCGTGAAATTCTGGAACTGCATACATCTATATCATATGCTGTTTTAGATTTTAATAAAATTATTGATTTTTGTTGGTTGCCTAGCCATGTTGGTATAAAAGGCAACGGTAAAGCCAAATCATCTGCTAAAGCAGCATTATCGAAGCGAATGACTACTTGTTTAATTCCTCATACTGATTTAAAGTCATTGATATACAATTATATCAATAATCAATAGTCAAGTTATCAGAATAGCCAATAAACTTCATTCAGTTCAGCCCTGTCAGGGATTTATACCTTATAAATATCCTTTTATATCCCCAGTACAGTTGGCGCGATAGTATTGTTCTTAGGCGCTGTAGAATCGGCCATAGTCATTTTACACACTCTTCTATTTTAAAGAGTGAACAACCTGCACAAAGTGTCTCTTGTCAAAGTAAACAATCTATTTAGCACATTTTGCTGGACTGTGTTGACTTTTGCAGATTCAAGGGATACTTTTTATAAAGCATCATCGTTGCAAGATCTTTTGAGTTATGTCCATGGACATACCATTTTAAACTTCCTTCGGGAAATTAATTTATTTGGTAAAATTCATTTGTTTTATTATTTATTTTCCAGTGTTTTACATATAATTTCTCTGTGATATTACTGGGTTTTCTTATCAGTTTACTTGTTGGTAATTATTTTGAATTTTACATGTATTAAGATTTTTATTGATAGTTTTGTATCTTTTAAATTTTTCTAGCTGCAACATTGCCGACGCGGCTTAAAACAGTAACTGACTTACCGACTCACTTATTCCAACCTTTGTTCCTCACTGTCTGTGCACTGCACCGTAGTTGTGATGTCAAAAAATGATTACGCAAATGTGATGTCTGTATGTGGCGGTCAGACGCAGGAATTGTGATATATGGCCTGTCAGATCTAGGAAGTTAATTGAATGATTCATTTAATCTGTATGGCTTTACAAGTTGACTAATAGTCACTCGAGAAACTCCATTAAGATGAGAAAAGTAATTTTGACGTAAACTCGCATTTGCCCTAAGTCTCTGATTTTGATCAAGTGTAGGCATTTTGGGGAGTTAAAATTTAAAATTTCAATACCTATTCAACATATGTGTATAACATAAGTCATTTGTACCTGTTAATGCATTGTTTAAATCATAATACCGTCATGCATATGCAGTAACAAAATTGAATTCTACCATTTGACGGGTCATTGATTATGGTTTTCACCCTTTAATAGTGTTATAGAACGAGATATAATAAAAAAAGATATCAACCCTAATGACTGTGTTGAGAAAAAAAGAAAATATTTTAAGTTTTGTATCGTTCCTTTTTTGGCTCAGGCAATATTTTCACAACTACATTTTTACAATCAATTACTAATGGACTAAGGACCGTCCGGGCGAAAACCAAAGATAAAACCAAATTAGATTAAAAAAACAAAAACAAAACTTGTGTACGATGGCAGGTGTCAACAGCTCCAAAAAATTTATTGAAACCCATTCTTTTATTTTATTAGTTCGGTTATATGAAGACAGGATTAATACTTGACTTAGAGTTACAAAACCAATTATCCATACTTGTGAATGAAAACTCACCCTCGTGTTTAAACACCCGTGAAAGCATGCTATATATAGAGGTGTCTAATCATACTTTGCAACGCGGGAAAATAAATGTCCACTTTCCACTTTTACATGATCAACACAGTTATGCATTGCCAGTTGAGCTATAGAAAAAACGTTCAAAATAAAGGAGGCTTAATCTGATAATTATGAATGGTTAAAATATAATATAATACCAAAAACCCAAAGATTTTCTGACACCTAGAAGATTGTCTAAAGGATCCTTATCATATCCGTCTTTTGCTTTTTCCAACAGCGATCATTTACACCTGAATTTACAGGTGCGGCTTGCATCCCCTTACCTAAGTGAATGCAAACCTAAGTTAGAATTGCACATAACAGGCCTCAATCTAGTGACGATACACTTAGGCTGTAATTGCGTTGCGGATGTGTGTATTTAAGTCGATTTCTAAAACAGAAGAAAACTGAAACAAAATTAAATATACACTTAAATCTACCTGAAATCTTTCCTAATTGCTAGTGAATAAAATTTTGCTTGCTTCTTAAAATACCATTTTGGCCTCTACATCTAATAGTAATATTTTATTTGTATTTTATAATACCTTTGACAAATAAAGGAAAATGAGAATCTTCAATTTCAATTCATGGCCAAAATGGAGCAGATTTCCATTTTGGAATGATGATAGTACCGGTACCTTAAAATTTTTATACTTCAATCTTATCGAATACTTTACAAATAAGCCTGGCTGAAGGGATTAGCCAATTATTATCTAGATCTAACTTTTGATTAACAGCATTGACGGCTTCTGAACCTATGCACAACCATCTATAGTTAAATCTGACGCATTGTATTGTAATATGTAGCCAACCTATTTATAGTATGAGACTTAGATACTGTTGACAAATACAATTCAAAAATTACAGTTACCGGAATTTAAAAATGCAGCTGAAAGTTTTGTTTGGTACAATAATGATATTACTATAGGAAACAATATCGTATATATCAGAAAATTATACGAAAAGGGAGTCATATTTATTAATGATCTACTAGATACCGATGGAAAATTAAACATACAAGATTTTATTAGAAAATATAACTACAACATATTTTTTTCGATTATAATGAATAATTGAATCAGTAAAACAAATGCCGAGAAAAAAACAAAGAATATTATTTGTCGAAATCTGAAAATCAAATACTTTCATTCCAAATATCTTAAAAATATTTTTCAAAAATAAAAAAGGCTCAAAAGGTATGCAAAATATATTGAAACAAAGCCATACTTTACCGACTTCACAACAAAAATGGCAAATTATTTTTGGCAATTTAACAGGAAGTGGTTGGAAACAAACATACAGAATCATTTACCATACGACTTCGAATTCGAAATTACAGTGGCTCCAATACAAATAGTTCAAAATATAATTGGCACAAACTTTCTTCTGTACAAAATAGGTATCAAAACAGTCCTTTATGTAGTTTTTTTGTAAACAAGCAAAGGAGACAGTTATTCATCTTTTTTTGGAATGTAACTTAGTACAATCATTTTTAGAAGAATTGGAAAATTGGCTCTTATCAAATAAATTTTATTAGGCATAACAAAATTGAGCATGGATTTTTGGAAATTTTAGATCTTTTAATAAAGTTAAAAATCTTATGCTAATGCATATCAAATATTATATTGATAAAACTCGGTTCCTTGGTAAACATTTATCTCTTGAGAAGTTCAAGCATATTTTAAAAGAAATATACTATATTGAAAAAGATATTGCAGTAGGTAAAAATAAATTATATATATATATATATATATACGTATATCTGCTCAATACTTCCTTAAACACTTTTGACCAATTCTGATAAACCAAACAGCAACGCATCAATTCTATCTTGTTATACTTTTAGCGTGTTAGATTCTAAATTCCATTGCTACCTAGCCATTCTGTGAGTGGAACCGGCTGTCAGCTACATTTTCCCATGATAGCCTAATGAACCTGATTTGCTTACCTCATAAAATATGTCTAACTTATTAATTTCAAAATGAATTACATTTCAATCCTTTCATGGATAATAATATAGTTAAAAAACATATTAGATTTGATCATGTTGTTCATTTTTGCAATTTATTTTTATCATCTATCTAAAATAGTTTTCAAGAAAATAGTCCAAAACAGCAAAATTAACGAAAAATTTATATTTCAGGGGCAAAAACTCTTACATGGATTATCATATAAATAATAATCTTGCTACTTTGTTAGATCTGGTCATGCTTTGCATTTTTGCAATTTATTGTTATTATCTATCTATTACAGTTTTCAAAAAAACAATGGTCAAAAACAGAAAATGTGCCAAAACATTAGGATTTCAGGGGCAACAACTCTTACATAGGTTAACATATGGATATTAAACTTGCTACCGTGTTAGATCTGGTCATGCTGGGGGAAACAACTCTTACATGGATCATTATACAGACATGAAAATTAGATTTTGTCTTGTTGATCATTTTTGCAATGTATTATTATCAACCTATAATAGTTTTCAAGAAAATGGCAAAACACGGGCACATTTCTAAGAAAAATCAATATTTCAGGGGCATCAACTCTTACATGGAATAATATATAGATATGACACTTGCTACGTTGTTAGATCTTGTCGTGCTGAACATTTTTACAATTATTTATTATAAGTTATCTATGATAGCTTTCAAAAACTGATCAAAAACAGCAAAAATTGCGAAAATAAATATTTCAGGGGCAACAACGCTTATTTTGATTAACATCAGATACAAAACTTGCTACCAGTGTCAGAACTGGTCATGTTGATCATTTTTGTTAAAGTTGTTATTATCTATCTATAATAGTTTTCAAGCAATACCAAAAGACAACACGTCAAAAACAAAGTACTTGCTTTAAATCGAAACGCGGGAAAATAAAAATATTGGCAGACCAAGTTAAAGATAGACAACTCAAATAATAATTTTTAACAAAAATTGTGATAGACAATAACAAATATCATGTTCGGAAAATAGATTACTTGCTAATGATTTTACTGGAAATGTTCAGTTAATTCGACCATTCAGAAATCTTTAATGCCACTGTTTTTGGGTTTCACAAAAAACAAAAGAATAATAATAATAACAAAACCACTGGTTTTGTAGCACCAAGTACAATGCACAATACAACGAAGAAGTAGTATTGTATCACTGGTTCTATAGGACCAAGTAGAATGCACAATACGACAAGAAGTTGTGTGCTACATGTACCCGTACAGAGTAAAGTGCACAATGCGACAAGAGATAGTGTTATAGACCACTGGTTTTATAGGACCAAGTAGAATGCAGAATAGGACAAGAAGTAGTGTGCTACTACTGCTTGTATAGAAACGAGTAGAATGCACAAAACGACAAGAGGTGATGTGCTACCACCGGTTCTGTTTGACCGAGTAGAATACACAAACGGACAAGAAGTACTAGATCACTGATTGTATAGGGCCAAGTAGAATGCACAATACGACAAGAAGTAGTTTCCTACCACCGGTTTTATAGGACCGAGTAGACTGCACAATACGAGAAGAATTAGTGTGCTACCACTGGTTTTATAGGACACAGTAGAAAGAACAATCCGACAAGAAGCAGTGTGGTACCACTGGTTTTATAGGACCCAGTGGAAAGCACAATCCGACAAGACCTACATTGTAGTGTGCTAGAACACTAGTTTTATAAGACCAAGTTAAATGCACGAAACGACAAGAAGTAGTATGGTATAACTGGTTTTATCAGACCGAACTGCAAAATACGACAAGAAATACTATAGTATCACTGGTTATTAAGGGCCAAGTAGACTGCACAATACGACAAGAGGTATTGTGTTAGATCATTGGTTGTATTGGACCAAGTGGAATGCAGAATACAACAAGAAATAGTATGCTACTACTGGTTGTATAGAAACGAGAAAAATGTACAATACGACATAACCCTGTAGCATTTTGTCTTCAAGAAACATATGTTAAAGAATCGGATACCGAGTTAAAATTCAGATATTATAAACAGCATCATTCTTTTTCACCAAATACCGAAAGAGCTTCCGGAGGTGCAGCAATTTTTGTACATAATGGCCAATTACTTTGACAACAAATTTCCAAGCAGTGGCAGTTCGCCTAACGCTTCTAATTACCATAACCTTATGCTCAATTTATATCCCTCCATCTTCTTCGTAACAGCTTGCTGATATGCAAAACTTAGTTCAGCAGTTACCTAAACCATTTCTTTTAGTTGGTGATTTTCATGGTCATAATCCTCTTTGGGAGGGTACTCAACTTGATAATAAAGGAAAAATAATGGAAACATTGCTTTCAAATAATGATCTTTGTATATTAAATAATGGATCAAAAACATATTTATCTGATGCGACGGGAACTTACTCATCAATAGATCTGTCAATTCTTGATCCAGATATTTTAAAAGATTTTTCATGGAAAGTTTATGATGATCGTTGTGGAAGCGATCATTTTCCAATTATATTAGAATATACACCTGGGGCAAATGATACTTAATCCCTAGATGGAATTTTATCAAAGCAGATTGGAATCGGTTTTTTGTCGGGAGATTTGAAAATCAACCGATAAAATTCAGAGTTTTACTGACATCCCCATTGACATAGCTAATATGTGCAATCCTAAGACCTCTGCAAATCCTAGAATCCATAAACAATGGTATAATGAGGAATACAAACAAGCTAGGAAAAATAGGAAGCAAGCTGAGAGACAATTCAATAAGTCTCCAACACAAAATAATTAAAAGTTGCTCCGTATCTTTCGTGCAAAAGCTCGGAGAACTGCTAAAAAGTGCAGAAGAGATTCTTGGAGAAATTATGTCTCCAAGATCAATTCTCGCACCCCATTGAATTAAGTTTGGAATTTGGTGCGGAAAATTAAAAGTAAAGGTTCTTCCGAGAATGTTAAACACCTTAAATTAAATGATAAAATTTTAACATCTGAAATAGACATTTTTAACAAAATTACTGAGACGATATAAAAAAATTCGTATTCAGCTAATTACACCTCAGAATTCCAGAACTCTTAAAGGATCCAAGATCAAAATAAATTGTACTTTAAATCGGAAAATTCTGAGCAATATAATGACATATTTTCATATGAAGAACTTCAAAATGCACTTTCCAAAGCACATGATAAGGCAGTTGGTCCAGATGATGTGCATTATCAAAAATTTCCCCCCTCAATGTCTTTTCACTCTGTTTGATATCTCTAATGTTATTAAGCAGAGTGATCCTTTCCCATCATCTTGGCATAAAGCAATTGTTATTCCTATTCCTAAGCCTGGTAAAGATCACTCTGACCCATCTAATTATAGGCCTACCGCCTTAACTAGCTGTGTTTGTAAAACCATGGAGAGGATGAGTAATAATAGACTCGTTTATTATCTTGAGTCTAACAAACTTGTCACTCAGTGTGGATTTAGGCACAACAAGAGTACATTGGATCACTTAGTTCGCCTGGAATCGCCTGTTTGTAATCTGCTTACTACTGTCAGAATGGCTTAAATGTCTTCTTTAGAGTGGCCGTAACAATTATAACAGCAACATAACAGTTACAGTACAACGATTTATTAAATTAAATAAGTAAATTTAGCATGTCAAGAACTGGCCTTCCACACTTTCCTGTTGCCTTGCATTAAAATGGTAATTTCTAAAAATTGAGTCTCTAGTGTAGTGGGGAGATAGCATAAAATGTTGGCTAAATTGGCCTAAGATGCAGTGGTAATACTACGTTGCTTTGGAACTTTTCTTGTTGTAAAAATATAAATATAAAAAACTGTATTCTTAAATAAAAAGGTTTTTATCACTGTAGATTCTTAATAAAAATGCAAAAAGGTATAGGTGGTAAGTAAAAGAATTAATATTATTGACAAAATGAATTAATAAAAGATAAGATTTTCTTTTACCATTATTATTGACAAAAAAAATGCCTATTATTTCACTGGGATGCGACTAATGGCTGACTTGAGCTTTCTACAGCAAAGGTAAGAATTTAAAAATATACTTTTTTTACATAAAAAATATTTGTTACTATGTTCCAGCACTTTTATTACTTTGATATATTTATATTATTAAGTGCCATTTTAAAAATGATAGGTACCTCTATCAATTGACAAGTAAGTCAAGTCTGTACCAAGCAAAGTAAATGCTTTGAAAGCCAAAAGCTATCTCCCCGACATTTTGAAATTGCCCGCTTTTATAACTTTGTAAAATATCACGTGACGCCATTTTAACCAATCACAGTTTGTCCTTATTGCCGGACAAGGAACCTGAGTGCCGGACAATATGTTTAAAATGTAATTACTTTTCCTCCATTTGTCCAGTTTTGGCTTAAATTAATAACAAATAGTTCATTAACACATTAGCAAGTTCTTGCTTTAAAAATACAAGAATTAAATAAACTAAAATTTAACAAACATTAACATTGAGATTATAGCCTCGACACCCGATCAAAAAGGATATCTCTCACATACAAAAATAAACCATCCATTCTCAAGCATTTATAAAAAAGTAAGATTTAGTTAAATACTGTATTATTTGATTTTGATGTTAATTATCACATGTCCACTTTATCATAATATAAAGCTGATATTAACAGTCCCTGTGTGTTTCGATTGTAAGCAAAGATGGCTGTCCGCGATGTATTCGAATGGTTGATATTCCGATCAGTCTGCAAATAACGACACAATACAGTTCTTAAACATAAAATAAGGTAAATTCCATGATTCCATGAGTCAATATGCTTTCTAAATTATATTTAAGTCTATATCCATATTCTCCAGATGTATGAAAAAGTAAAAACAAGCTAAAATCTCACCCAGACTTTCACACATGTTCTCACGCTTATACTTCAAAATTTAACGGTGAACCTCTCAAACTCTAACTTACTGACTCAGTCTATGATTATGAGCAAGATACACAAACATACACAACACCATTTTACTGGCATACAGCTTTTATGTATAGAAATCACTCACTCAAGCACACACCATTCAAGGCCATTTGTTATGCATTATAATTTTATTACACCACCTCCAACCCAAAATGTCAAAAATTCACCTGAATTTTGATGTGTTTAGTTCCACTTGCAGGACAATGTGGTTCCCTCATGGATCCTTAGTTGAATACCCTGTTGATCAATTAGCTTTAGAAGTGTGTCCAATGATGTGTCTCTTGTCCTTGAAGCCGACTCAAACATTTCTACAATGTTCATCTGTTCTTTGAAGGGTTTTTGGAGTTTGCTGCTAACCGTAACAATTCATAATTATAGAACCTTGCTTTTCTACAAGCGATATTCATGATTGGAAAGGCTGTTCCAGGGAGTGCTAGCATATTATATTTGTCCAACAAGTCTCCTCTGGAAGACGTTATGTTGACTTCCTCTGGATTGAGAGCATTCTCAAGCCTCAATGCAGCATATTCCCAGGTCAAAAGTTTCCTATCTGTAGACAAGGTCTTCCAATTTGTTGGTGGCCAATTAAGACTACATCCGGGTGAAACTAGAGTTATTTGCTTCTCTGTCCATGATCTGCGGGCAGGAGGCAGAAGTGGCATGCATCCTTGTTGAAGGATATTCCTGGCTTTATTAGAATGTGGAGTTTGTGTGGAGTTACCAAAGACAATGTTTCTGGTGTCAGTCATTAAGGTTGATATTTGTTCAACTAAATCAGGTGTAGATGGCACTTCTTGTTGTTCTGTTACTAATGTTGTGGTAGAGATTTTATCTGGAGTGACTGATACAAATGGTATGATGGGCTCTTCATTGAGTGAAATGCTGACATCAGGTTCTTGTCCAATATCTTCTTCTGAGTCAGCTGTAAAAGACATCTGGTCATCTAAAATAATGTAAGGCATCTGGTGTCTCTTTGTTCGTATTAGTGGAGAAATTAACCAAAGAATTATCTTCAAAGGTAGGCCTACAGTATTGTTCCAGATTAACGATATATTTCTCTTGAATTCCTAATGCCATTGCTGCTTGCTGCTTCAAAGATAAACTTGAGATAGTAGTATATGCGTCTGGTGGTGCTATCAGTGGTGGAGTTTGGATTGTGGATAATCTGCGGGTAAGGCTTGAAAAAGCTGGTCCCTATGCTGTTATGGACTTGTTAATGCACACTCTTATAAACAGATCACCATTCTCGTTAAATAGTTCTGCCACAAATCTATCTCGTCCCAGGTTCAGATCACTGATGGACAGTCTGCGACAAATTTGCGGTCTGGAGGGAGCGTAAACAGATTGTATACATGTAGGTTGGGTGGATGCTGGCAGTGATGAATCATTCAATTAGGCCTCTTTGATATGGGTTTTTCAGAATCTGATATAAAACCTGAATCTGCTGGAGGTGGTCGTTCAGCTGTTTTTTCAATATTCCATTCCCGTTAAAATTGCGCCTTTGTCATCTTAGTCCTCTTGTTGTTTGTTATCCAGAACAGCACATCTTAGCATAACTGCGGGCAAGCAGTCTTTCTCAGAAGGTATGATGAGCCTTCTGTAGTCTATTGGTTTTATAGCGAGCCAGTAACCATTGATTTCACTGAAAATCCCATCTGGCATATCTTTTAGTTCCCCTTCATGATGTTTCTGGCAATGTGGTTTTAATTCTGACACTCGTCTGAATATCCTCTCTGTTGAGTAACAAAACGGACATATAACTTGTAATACAGAATGTGGTGAGGACATCATGTGGTTCTTTAGATTTCTGTGTGTAGCAAAAGTTTCTGCCTGGGCTGGGCACAGCCAAGAATGGAACGTCTTGGATACTATGGATGATGCCATCTACAAATAGATTGAACAACAGGAAATAGAAAAACAGGCTGTTGATACACATGAGTAACATGAAGAAACTACAGTGATATGCAGTGTTGCCTAATTGTCCTTAATTGCCTTCAGATCTTCAAAAAGAGAAAAAAGGGCTGGAAAATAATCATCTTTCACATTTAATGCTATTCTGTGACAAGGAGTTGGTATTGGAAAATCAATATCACATACTTTTCATCACCTTAAATGCAAGTCAACATCAAGACTGGAAGACATCAACAAAATGTTAGTAAGACAATAAATTTAAAACAAAACATCTTATGGAAATCATATGGTTCTTCAATGATGTAGCTGGTATCTCTATGTTGCTAACAGTATCCAAATCACACAGAGTTTGGCATCTTAACAGTGTCTAACATAAATACTATATTTTTCACACAGAATACTCAGAATTCACACAGAATTCTCAGGATATCTCACTGGGTGATCAGGCCAGTTCATATCCACATCATAGTCGAGGGCCCTCCTCTTCTAACACAAGGTTCTGCTACCCATTAAACTTAATCTATTTCCTTCCATATATATACAGTTCAGGTAAAAATAATAACAATAACAAAATGAAAGAACAGAATTGTAGATGCTTAATCATTTGTAACATTTTATCATTGTGTTGTTAATCTGTTTCAGGTGGTGATGTTTTCTTAAGTTTTTGTAATATCTTTTTGGTCAAGGTTGGTATGTTCCTTCCTTTGTATGGCATAAGCCGATCAATGTGATATCATTTGGTTCCTTGCGAGATGATCTTTTCACACTGTAGGGTGTATCATCAATTTTTTCTAGGACAATGCATGGGCCTTTCCATGGACAAGTCAGCTTCTTGCAGATTCCAGTTTTTTAGTTGGATCATATAACCACACCAGTTGGCCAATGGTTAACATAGTTTTCTTGGTTTTGATGTCATAATGTCGTTTCTGGTACTCTGCACTGCATCTCAAATTTTTACGAGTTATCTCATGTATGCTTTTTAGTTTCTTTTGTAGACAAAGAACATAGTCACTAACATCATTTTCATCATCAACATCTGTTGGCATGCCAATTACAGCTTGTATTGGTAGAGTTATCTCCCTTCCAAAAACCATCAAGTTAGGGGATTTGTGAGTACTACTATGAACTGAAGAGCGTTAGGCCATCATCACTTGTGGCAAGTATTCATCCCAGCTTTGCTGATCATTTTCACAATACATAGTTAACATGGCACCTAATGTTCTATTAAACCTTTCAACATTTCCATTACATTGTGGTCGTCTACTTGTTGTTCTGGTTTTGTGAATTTTGAGGAATTTACATATGTCTTGAAAAATTTGTGATTCAAAATTTCGACCTTGATCAGAATGAAGTTGGAGTGGCGTACCATATCGACAAACAAACTCATTGACAAATGTTTTAGTCACAGTTTCTGCCTCTTCGTTAGGCTAAGCATAAGCCACAGTCCATTTAGTGAAACGGTCACATATAACCAAAATGTTTTTGTTGCCTCTTTTTGTAAGTGGCATGATGTCTATTTCTAATCTTTCCATTGGTTCTCCAACAATTTATTGTCCTAAAGGTGCTCGAGTTCTTACAGATTGGTTTTTCCACGCAACACATCTAATGCAAGTGCGACAATAATTTTCTACTGACATCTTCATATTTGGCCTATTAAACAAATTCTTTATTTTTTCCAGGGTTTTGTCTATGCCAAGATGACCTGCTTATGGTATGTCATGGTTATATTTTAATACATCTAACTTCTTCTCTTGTGGCACTACTAGTTGCAAAATTGAATCTCCATTGTCTGTCTTCCAGCGTCTATAGAGCATGCCACCATGAATTTCAAGTCTATCCCATTGTCGCCATAATGTTTTAACATCTACTGAAAAGTTATAAATATTTGACCAGCTGGGTTGATCAAGGTTATCATCTAAAGGAGTCATTATAGGTGAAATATTTAGATCTTGTAGTTGTAAATGTCTTATCTCATCTGGCTCCCACCCTTCAAGAATGTATTGATTAAATGATATCTCATCTGCAATTTTCACATCTTGAGACCGTATGATGGCATTCACATGCTCGACAAGTAACTGACTTTCCTGATCTGGTTGATTCTTAGAATGAGTTTCTTGGATTTGTCCATCTTCATCAATGTTGCTCTCTTGTTGACGTCTGCAAACATTACAGGGATTTCTTGACATGGCATCAGCATTAGTGTGTTTGTAACCTGGTCTAAACAGGTCTACAGGTCACAAACTTCCTGTAGTATAAACATAGCCCCAAGAAACTTCTAACTTCTTTAACACTTTTTGGTGTTGGCCAATTTGTACAGCTGCTGTCTTCTCTGAATCTGTCTGGATGCCTTTTTCAGATACAATATGGCCAAGTACTTTAACTTGCTTTTGTAAAAAGGAACATTTTGATGGTTTTAATTTTAGGTTTGCATCTAGCATTCTGGTAAAAACATGTTCAAGGCGAACAAAAACTTCTTCAGTTGTGGCACCTGGGACTATTATGTCATCCATGTAAATGATGCATTCTTCCCATTGTAGACCTCGAAGTACATTTTCCATTAAACGTTCAAATGTTGAAGGACTGTTTGCTAATTCAAAAGGCATCAACAAGAATGAAATAACCCTTGACTGGTTGAGAATGCTGTTTTGTCTTTGTCTTCTGGAGCCATACCTATCTGCCAGAAGCCTGAGTTTAAATCCATACAGTTGAACCACTTTGCACCAGAAAGGGTTTCCAAAAACTCATCTATCCTTGGTAGAGGGTATGCATCCTTCACAGTAACGTCATTTACTTTGCGACAGTCAACGCATACGCGTGTGGAGCCATCTTTCTTTGTAACAAGGACAACTGGTGAGGACCAGGCAATATTGGAAGGTTCGATTACTTTGTTTTTTAACATTTTTTCAATTTCAGCTTTTTCAATTTCTCTTTTGCCAAATAGGAAGACGTCTGGGGGTAAACGTATCGGAGCTGCCATACCAGTATTAATTTTTTGCTGTACCTTATATGTCTGTCCCAGATCATCTGATGATCGAGAGAATACATTCTGATATTTTATAAGTAGATCTGCAAATTTTTCTTTTTCACTTACTGATGGATGTACTGAACTTTTTTGTAGCATATCTTGTAAGTATTCAGGAAATGTGAAACTTTTGTCAATAAATGTTTTTGAAAAAATAGACCGTGTTACTTCTTTTTCAGGTGTCATGTCATAATATGATTCACATCAACAAAATGTTAGTAAGACAATAAATTTAAAACAAAACATCTTATGGAAATCATATGGTTCTTCAATGATGTAGCTGGTATCTCTATGTTGCTAACAGTATCCAAATCACACAGAGTTTGGCATCTTAACAGTGTCTAACATAAATACTATATTTTTCACACAGAATACTCAGAATTCACACAGAATTCTCAGGATATCTCACTGGGTGATCAGGCCAGTTCATATCCACATCATAGTCGAGGGCCCTCCTCTTCTAACACAAGGTTCTGCTACCCATTAAACTTAATCTATTTCCTTCCATATATATACAGTTCAGGTAAAAATAATAACAATAACAAAATGAAAGAACAGAATTGTAGATGCTTAATCATTTGTAACATTTTATCATTGTGTTGTTAATCTGTTTCAGGTGGTGATGTTTTCTTAAGTTTTTGTAATATCTTTTTGGTCAAGGTTGGTATGTTCCTTCCTTTGTATGGCATAAGCCGATCAATGTGATATCATTTGGTTCCTTGCGAGATGATCTTTTCACACTGTAGGGTGTATCATCAATTTTTTCTAGGACAATGCATGGGCCTTTCCATGGACAAGTCAGCTTCTTGCAGATTCCAGTTTTTTAGTTGGATCATATAACCACACCAGTTGGTCAATGGTTAACATAGTTTTCTTGGTTTTGATGTCATAATGTCGTTTCTGGTACTCTGCACTGCATCTCAAATTTTTACGAGTTATCTCATGTATGCTTTTTAGTTTCTTTTGTAGACAAAGAACATAGTCACTAACATCATTTTCATCATCAACATCTGTTGGCATGCCAATTACAGCTTGTATTGGTAGAGTTATCTCCCTTCCAAAAACCATCAAGTTAGGGGATTTGTGAGTACTACTATGAACTGAAGAGCGTTAGGCCATCATCACTTGTGGCAAGTATTCATCCCAGCTTTGCTGATCATTTTCACAATACATAGTTAACATGGCACCTAATGTTCTATTAAACCTTTCAACATTTCCATTACATTGTGGTCGTCTACTTGTTGTTCTGGTTTTGTGAATTTTGAGGAATTTACATATGTCTTGAAAAATTTGTGATTCAAAATTTCGACCTTGATCAGAATGAAGTTGGAGTGGCGTACCATATCGACAAACAAACTCATTGACAAATGTTTTAGTCACAGTTTCTGCCTCTTCGTTAGGCTAAGCATAAGCCACAGTCCATTTAGTGAAACGGTCACATATAACCAAAATGTTTTTGTTGCCTCTTTTTGTAAGTGGCATGATGTCTATTTCTAATCTTTCCATTGGTTCTCCAACAATTTATTGTCCTAAAGGTGCTCGAGTTCTTACAGATTGGTTTTTCCACGCAACACATCTAATGCAAGTGCGACAATAATTTTCTACTGACATCTTCATATTTGGCCTATTAAACAAATTCTTTATTTTTTCCAGGGTTTTGTCTATGCCAAGATGACCTGCTTATGGTATGTCATGGTTATATTTTAATACATCTAACTTCTTCTCTTGTGGCACTACTAGTTGCAAAATTGAATCTCCATTGTCTGTCTTCCAGCGTCTATAGAGCATGCCACCATGAATTTCAAGTCTATCCCATTGTCGCCATAATGTTTTAACATCTACTGAAAAGTTATAAATATTTGACCAGCTGGGTTGATCAAGGTTATCATCTAAAGGAGTCATTATAGGTGAAATATTTAGATCTTGTAGTTGTAAATGTCTTATCTCATCTGGCTCCCACCCTTCAAGAATGTATTGATTAAATGATATCTCATCTGCAATTTTCACATCTTGAGACCGTATGATGGCATTCACATGCTCGACAAGTAACTGACTTTCCTGATCTGGTTGATTCTTAGAATGAGTTTCTTGGATTTGTCCATCTTCATCAATGTTGCTCTCTTGTTGACGTCTGCAAACATTACAGGGATTTCTTGACATGGCATCAGCATTAGTGTGTTTGTAACCTGGTCTAAACAGGTCTACAGGTCACAAACTTCCTGTAGTATAAACATAGCCCCAAGAAACTTCTAACTTCTTTAACACTTTTTGGTGTTGGCCAATTTGTACAGCTGCTGTCTTCTCTGAATCTGTCTGGATGCCTTTTTCAGATACAATATGGCCAAGTACTTTAACTTGCTTTTGTAAAAAGGAACATTTTGATGGTTTTAATTTTAGGTTTGCATCTAGCATTCTGGTAAAAACATGTTCAAGGCGAACAAAAACTTCTTCAGTTGTGGCACCTGGGACTATTATGTCATCCATGTAAATGATGCATTCTTCCCATTGTAGACCTCGAAGTACATTTTCCATTAAACGTTCAAATGTTGAAGGACTGTTTGCTAATTCAAAAGGCATCAACAAGAATGAAATAACCCTTGACTGGTTGAGAATGCTGTTTTGTCTTTGTCTTCTGGAGCCATACCTATCTGCCAGAAGCCTGAGTTTAAATCCATACAGTTGAACCACTTTGCACCAGAAAGGGTTTCCAAAAACTCATCTATCCTTGGTAGAGGGTATGCATCCTTCACAGTAACGTCATTTACTTTGCGACAGTCAACGCATACGCGTGTGGAGCCATCTTTCTTTGTAACAAGGACAACTGGTGAGGACCAGGCAATATTGGAAGGTTCGATTACTTTGTTTTTTAACATTTTTTCAATTTCAGCTTTTTCAATTTCTCTTTTGCCAAATAGGAAGACGTCTGGGGGTAAACGTATCGGAGCTGCCATACCAGTATTAATTTTTTGCTGTACCTTATATGTCTGTCCCAGATCATCTGATGATCGAGAGAATACATTCTGATATTTTATAAGTAGATCTGCAAATTTTTCTTTTTCACTTACTGATGGATGTACTGAACTTTTTTGTAGCATATCTTGTAAGTATTCAGGAAATGTGAAACTTTTGTCAATAAATGTTTTTGAAAAAATAGACCGTGTTACTTCTTTTTCAGGTGTCATGTCATAATATGATTCACATCAACAAAATGTTAGTAAGACAATAAATTTAAAACAAAACATCTTATGGAAATCATATGGTTCTTCAATGATGTAGCTGGTATCTCTATGTTGCTAACAGTATCCAAATCACACAGAGTTTGGCATCTTAACAGTGTCTAACATAAATACTATATTTTTCACACAGAATACTCAGAATTCACACAGAATTCTCAGGATATCTCACTGGGTGATCAGGCCAGTTCATATCCACATCATAGTCGAGGGCCCTCCTCTTCTAACACAAGGTTCTGCTACCCATTAAACTTAATCTATTTCCTTCCATATATATACAGTTCAGGTAAAAATAATAACAATAACAAAATGAAAGAACAGAATTGTAGATGCTTAATCATTTGTAACATTTTATCATTGTGTTGTTAATCTGTTTCAGGTGGTGATGTTTTCTTAAGTTTTTGTAATATCTTTTTGGTCAAGGTTGGTATGTTCCTTCCTTTGTATGGCATAAGCCGATCAATGTGATATCATTTGGTTCCTTGCGAGATGATCTTTTCACACTGTAGGGTGTATCATCAATTTTTTCTAGGACAATGCATGGGCCTTTCCATGGACAAGTCAGCTTCTTGCAGATTCCAGTTTTTTAGTTGGATCATATAACCACACCAGTTGGCCAATGGTTAACATAGTTTTCTTGGTTTTGATGTCATAATGTCGTTTCTGGTACTCTGCACTGCATCTCAAATTTTTACGAGTTATCTCATGTATGCTTTTTAGTTTCTTTTGTAGACAAAGAACATAGTCACTAACATCATTTTCATCATCAACATCTGTTGGCATGCCAATTACAGCTTGTATTGGTAGAGTTATCTCCCTTCCAAAAACCATCAAGTTAGGGGATTTGTGAGTACTACTATGAACTGAAGAGCGTTAGGCCATCATCACTTGTGGCAAGTATTCATCCCAGCTTTGCTGATCATTTTCACAATACATAGTTAACATGGCACCTAATGTTCTATTAAACCTTTCAACATTTCCATTACATTGTGGTCGTCTACTTGTTGTTCTGGTTTTGTGAATTTTGAGGAATTTACATATGTCTTGAAAAATTTGTGATTCAAAATTTCGACCTTGATCAGAATGAAGTTGGAGTGGCGTACCATATCGACAAACAAACTCATTGACAAATGTTTTAGTCACAGTTTCTGCCTCTTCGTTAGGCTAAGCATAAGCCACAGTCCATTTAGTGAAACGGTCACATATAACCAAAATGTTTTTGTTGCCTCTTTTTGTAAGTGGCATGATGTCTATTTCTAATCTTTCCATTGGTTCTCCAACAATTTATTGTCCTAAAGGTGCTCGAGTTCTTACAGATTGGTTTTTCCACGCAACACATCTAATGCAAGTGCGACAATAATTTTCTACTGACATCTTCATATTTGGCCTATTAAACAAATTCTTTATTTTTTCCAGGGTTTTGTCTATGCCAAGATGACCTGCTTATGGTATGTCATGGTTATATTTTAATACATCTAACTTCTTCTCTTGTGGCACTACTAGTTGCAAAATTGAATCTCCATTGTCTGTCTTCCAGCGTCTATAGAGCATGCCACCATGAATTTCAAGTCTATCCCATTGTCGCCATAATGTTTTAACATCTACTGAAAAGTTATAAATATTTGACCAGCTGGGTTGATCAAGGTTATCATCTAAAGGAGTCATTATAGGTGAAATATTTAGATCTTGTAGTTGTAAATGTCTTATCTCATCTGGCTCCCACCCTTCAAGAATGTATTGATTAAATGATATCTCATCTGCAATTTTCACATCTTGAGACCGTATGATGGCATTCACATGCTCGACAAGTAACTGACTTTCCTGATCTGGTTGATTCTTAGAATGAGTTTCTTGGATTTGTCCATCTTCATCAATGTTGCTCTCTTGTTGACGTCTGCAAACATTACAGGGATTTCTTGACATGGCATCAGCATTAGTGTGTTTGTAACCTGGTCTAAACAGGTCTACAGGTCACAAACTTCCTGTAGTATAAACATAGCCCCAAGAAACTTCTAACTTCTTTAACACTTTTTGGTGTTGGCCAATTTGTACAGCTGCTGTCTTCTCTGAATCTGTCTGGATGCCTTTTTCAGATACAATATGGCCAAGTACTTTAACTTGCTTTTGTAAAAAGGAACATTTTGATGGTTTTAATTTTAGGTTTGCATCTAGCATTCTGGTAAAAACATGTTCAAGGCGAACAAAAACTTCTTCAGTTGTGGCACCTGGGACTATTATGTCATCCATGTAAATGATGCATTCTTCCCATTGTAGACCTCGAAGTACATTTTCCATTAAACGTTCAAATGTTGAAGAACTGTTTGCTAATTCAAAAGGCATCAACAAGAATGAAACAACCCTTGACTGGTTGAGAATGCTGTTTTGTCTTTGTCTTCTGGAGCCATACCTATCTGCCAGAAGCCTGAGTTTAAATCCATACAGTTGAACCACTTTGCACCAGAAAGGGTTTCCAAAAACTCATCTATCCTTGGTAGAGGGTATGCATCCTTCACAGTAACGTCATTTACTTTGCGACAGTCAACGCATACGCGTGTGGAGCCATCTTTCTTTGTAACAAGGACAACTGGTGAGGACCAGGCAATATTGGAAGGTTCGATTACTTTGTTTTTTAACATTTTTTCAATTTCAGCTTTTTCAATTTCTCTTTTGCCAAATAGGAAGACGTCTGGGGGTAAACGTATCGGAGCTGCCATACCAGTATTAATTTTTTGCTGTACCTTTTATGTCTGTCCCAGATCATCTGATGATCGAGAGAATACATTCTGATATTTTATAAGTAGATCTGCAAATTTTTCTTTTTCACTTACTGATGGATGTACTGAACTTTTTTGTAGCATATCTTGTAAGTATTCAGGAAATGTGAAACTTTTGTCAATAAATGTTTTTGAAAAAATAGACCGTGTTACTTCTTTTTCAGGTGTCATGTCATAATATGATTCACATCAACAAAATGTTAGTAAGACAATAAATTTAAAACAAAACATCTTATGGAAATCATATGGTTCTTCAATGATGTAGCTGGTATCTCTATGTTGCTAACAGTATCCAAATCACACAGAGTTTGGCATCTTAACAGTGTCTAACATAAATACTATATTTTTCACACAGAATACTCAGAATTCACACAGAATTCTCAGGATATCTCACTGGGTGATCAGGCCAGTTCATATCCACATCATAGTCGAGGGCCCTCCTCTTCTAACACAAGGTTCTGCTACCCATTAAACTTAATCTATTTCCTTCCATATATATACAGTTCAGGTAAAAATAATAACAATAACAAAATGAAAGAACAGAATTGTAGATGCTTAATCATTTGTAACATTTTATCATTGTGTTGTTAATCTGTTTCAGGTGGTGATGTTTTCTTAAGTTTTTGTAATATCTTTTTGGTCAAGGTTGGTATGTTCCTTCCTTTGTATGGCATAAGCCGATCAATGTGATATCATTTGGTTCCTTGCGAGATGATCTTTTCACACTGTAGGGTGTATCATCAATTTTTTCTAGGACAATGCATGGGCCTTTCCATGGACAAGTCAGCTTCTTGCAGATTCCAGTTTTTTAAGTTGGATCATATAACCACACCAGTTGGCCAATGGTTAACATAGTTTTCTTGGTTTTGATGTCATAATGTCGTTTCTGGTACTCTGCACTGCATCTCAAATTTTTACGAGTTATCTCATGTATGCTTTTTAGTTTCTTTTGTAGACAAAGAACATAGTCACTAACATCATTTTCATCATCAACATCTGTTGGCATGCCAATTACAGCTTGTATTGGTAGAGTTATCTCCCTTCCAAAAACCATCAAGTTAGGGGATTTGTGAGTACTACTATGAACTGAAGAGCGTTAGGCCATCATCACTTGTGGCAAGTATTCATCCCAGCTTTGCTGATCATTTTCACAATACATAGTTAACATGGCACCTAATGTTCTATTAAACCTTTCAACATTTCCATTACATTGTGGTCGTCTACTTGTTGTTCTGGTTTTGTGAATTTTGAGGAATTTACATATGTCTTGAAAAATTTGTGATTCAAAATTTCGACCTTGATCAGAATGAAGTTGGAGTGGCGTACCATATCGACAAACAAACTCATTGACAAATGTTTTAGTCACAGTTTCTGCCTCTTCGTTAGGCTAAGCATAAGCCACAGTCCATTTAGTGAAACGGTCACATATAACCAAAATGTTTTTGTTGCCTCTTTTTGTAAGTGGCATGATGTCTATTTCTAATCTTTCCATTGGTTCTCCAACAATTTATTGTCCTAAAGGTGCTCGAGTTCTTACAGATTGGTTTTTCCACGCAACACATCTAATGCAAGTGCGACAATAATTTTCTACTGACATCTTCATATTTGGCCTATTAAACAAATTCTTTATTTTTTCCAGGGTTTTGTCTATGCCAAGATGACCTGCTTATGGTATGTCATGGTTATATTTTAATACATCTAACTTCTTCTCTTGTGGCACTACTAGTTGCAAAATTGAATCTCCATTGTCTGTCTTCCAGCGTCTATAGAGCATGCCACCATGAATTTCAAGTCTATCCCATTGTCGCCATAATGTTTTAACATCTACTGAAAAGTTATAAATATTTGACCAGCTGGGTTGATCAAGGTTATCATCTAAAGGAGTCATTATAGGTGAAATATTTAGATCTTGTAGTTGTAAATGTCTTATCTCATCTGGCTCCCACCCTTCAAGAATGTATTGATTAAATGATATCTCATCTGCAATTTTCACATCTTGAGACCGTATGATGGCATTCACATGCTCGACAAGTAACTGACTTTCCTGATCTGGTTGATTCTTAGAATGAGTTTCTTGGATTTGTCCATCTTCATCAATGTTGCTCTCTTGTTGACGTCTGCAAACATTACAGGGATTTCTTGACATGGCATCAGCATTAGTGTGTTTGTAACCTGGTCTAAACAGGTCTACAGGTCACAAACTTCCTGTAGTATAAACATAGCCCCAAGAAACTTCTAACTTCTTTAACACTTTTTGGTGTTGGCCAATTTGTACAGCTGCTGTCTTCTCTGAATCTGTCTGGATGCCTTTTTCAGATACAATATGGCCAAGTACTTTAACTTGCTTTTGTAAAAAGGAACATTTTGATGGTTTTAATTTTAGGTTTGCATCTAGCATTCTGGTAAAAACATGTTCAAGGCGAACAAAAACTTCTTCAGTTGTGGCACCTGGGACTATTATGTCATCCATGTAAATGATGCATTCTTCCCATTGTAGACCTCGAAGTACATTTTCCATTAAACGTTCAAATGTTGAAGGACTGTTTGCTAATTCAAAAGGCATCAACAAGAATGAAACAACCCTTGACTGGTTGAGAATGCTGTTTTGTCTTTGTCTTCTGGAGCCATACCTATCTGCCAGAAGCCTGAGTTTAAATCCATACAGTTGAACCACTTTGCACCAGAAAGGGTTTCCAAAAACTCATCTATCCTTGGTAGAGGGTATGCATCCTTCACAGTAACGTCATTTACTTTGCGACAGTCAACGCATACGCGTGTGGAGCCATCTTTCTTTGTAACAAGGACAACTGGTGAGGACCAGGCAATATTGGAAGGTTCGATTACTTTGTTTTTTAAAATTTTTTCAATTTCAGCTTTTTCAATTTCTCTTTTGCCAAATAGGAAGACGTCTGGGGGTAAACGTATCGGAGCTGCCATACCAGTATTAATTTTTTGCTGTACCTTTTATGTCTGTCCCAGATCATCTGATGATCGAGAGAATACATTCTGATATTTTATAAGTAGATCTGCAAATTTTTCTTTTTCACTTACTGATGGATGTACTGAACTTTTTTGTAGCATATCTTGTAAGTATTCAGGAAATGTGAAACTTTTGTCAATAAATGTTTTTGAAAAAATAGACCGTGTTACTTCTTTTTCAGGTGTCATGTCATAATATGATTCACATCAACAAAATGTTAGTAAGACAATAAATTTAAAACAAAACATCTTATGGAAATCATATGGTTCTTCAATGATGTAGCTGGTATCTCTATGTTGCTAACAGTATCCAAATCACACAGAGTTTGGCATCTTAACAGTGTCTAACATAAATACTATATTTTTCACACAGAATACTCAGAATTCACACAGAATTCTCAGGATATCTCACTGGGTGATCAGGCCAGTTCATATCCACATCATAGTCGAGGGCCCTCCTCTTCTAACACAAGGTTCTGCTACCCATTAAACTTAATCTATTTCCTTCCATATATATACAGTTCAGGTAAAAATAATAACAATAACAAAATGAAAGAACAGAATTGTAGATGCTTAATCATTTGTAACATTTTATCATTGTGTTGTTAATCTGTTTCAGGTGGTGATGTTTTCTTAAGTTTTTGTAATATCTTTTTGGTCAAGGTTGGTATGTTCCTTCCTTTGTATGGCATAAGCCGATCAATGTGATATCATTTGGTTCCTTGCGAGATGATCTTTTCACACTGTAGGGTGTATCATCAATTTTTTCTAGGACAATGCATGGGCCTTTCCATGGACAAGTCAGCTTCTTGCAGATTCCAGTTTTTTAGTTGGATCATATAACCACACCAGTTCGCCAATGGTTAACATAGTTTTCTTGGTTTTGATGTCATAATGTCGTTTCTGGTACTCTGCACTGCATCTCAAATTTTTACGAGTTATCTCATGTATGCTTTTTAGTTTCTTTTGTAGACAAAGAACATAGTCACTAACATCATTTTCATCATCAACATCTGTTGGCATGCCAATTACAGCTTGTATTGGTAGAGTTATCTCCCTTCCAAAAACCATCAAGTTAGGGGATTTGTGAGTACTACTATGAACTGAAGAGCGTTAGGCCATCATCACTTGTGGCAAGTATTCATCCCAGCTTTGCTGATCATTTTCACAATACATGGCACCTAATGTTCTATTAAACCTTTCAACATTTCCATTACATTGTGGTCGTCTACTTGTTGTTCTGGTTTTGTGAATTTTGAGGAATTTACATATGTCTTGAAAAATTTGTGATTCAAAATTTCGACCTTGATCAGAATGAAGTTGGAGTGGCGTACCATATCGACAAACAAACTCATTGACAAATGTTTTAGTCACAGTTTCTGCCTCTTCGTTAGGCTAAGCATAAGCCACAGTCCATTTAGTGAAACGGTCACATATAACCAAAATGTTTTTGTTGCCTCTTTTTGTAAGTGGCATGATGTCTATTTCTAATCTTTCCATTGGTTCTCCAACAATTTATTGTCCTAAAGGTGCTCGAGTTCTTACAGATTGGTTTTTCCACGCAACACATCTAATGCAAGTGCGACAATAATTTTCTACTGACATCTTCATATTTGGCCTATTAAACAAATTCTTTATTTTTTCCAGGGTTTTGTCTATGCCAAGATGACCTGCTTATGGTATGTCATGGTTATATTTTAATACATCTAACTTCTTCTCTTGTGGCACTACTAGTTGCAAAATTGAATCTCCATTGTCTGTCTTCCAGCGTCTATAGAGCATGCCACCATGAATTTCAAGTCTATCCCATTGTCGCCATAATGTTTTAACATCTACTGAAAAGTTATAAATATTTGACCAGCTGGGTTGATCAAGGTTATCATCTAAAGGAGTCATTATAGGTGAAATATTTAGATCTTGTAGTTGTAAATGTCTTATCTCATCTGGCTCCCACCCTTCAAGAATGTATTGATTAAATGATATCTCATCTGCAATTTTCACATCTTGAGACCGTATGATGGCATTCACATGCTCGACAAGTAACTGACTTTCCTGATCTGGTTGATTCTTAGAATGAGTTTCTTGGATTTGTCCATCTTCATCAATGTTGCTCTCTTGTTGACGTCTGCAAACATTACAGGGATTTCTTGACATGGCATCAGCATTAGTGTGTTTGTAACCTGGTCTAAACAGGTCTACAGGTCACAAACTTCCTGTAGTATAAACATAGCCCCAAGAAACTTCTAACTTCTTTAACACTTTTTGGTGTTGGCCAATTTGTACAGCTGCTGTCTTCTCTGAATCTGTCTGGATGCCTTTTTCAGATACAATATGGCCAAGTACTTTAACTTGCTTTTGTAAAAAGGAACATTTTGATGGTTTTAATTTTAGGTTTGCATCTAGCATTCTGGTAAAAACATGTTCAAGGCGAACAAAAACTTCTTCAGTTGTGGCACCTGGGACTATTATGTCATCCATGTAAATGATGCATTCTTCCCATTGTAGACCTCGAAGTACATTTTCCATTAAACGTTCAAATGTTGAAGAACTGTTTGCTAATTCAAAAGGCATCAACAAGAATGAAACAACCCTTGACTGGTTGAGAATGCTGTTTTGTCTTTGTCTTCTGGAGCCATACCTATCTGCCAGAAGCCTGAGTTTAAATCCATACAGTTGAACCACTTTGCACCAGAAAGGGTTTCCAAAAACTCATCTATCCTTGGTAGAGGGTATGCATCCTTCACAGTAACGTCATTTACTTTGCGACAGTCAACGCATACGCGTGTGGAGCCATCTTTCTTTGTAACAAGGACAACTGGTGAGGACCAGGCAATATTGGAAGGTTCGATTACTTTGTTTTTTAACATTTTTTCAATTTCAGCTTTTTCAATTTCTCTTTTGCCAAATAGGAAGACGTCTGGGGGTAAACGTATCGGAGCTGCCATACCAGTATTAATTTTTTGCTGTACCTTTTATGTCTGTCCCAGATCATCTGATGATCGAGAGAATACATTCTGATATTTTATAAGTAGATCTGCAAATTTTTCTTTTTCACTTACTGATGGATGTACTGAACTTTTTTGTAGCATATCTTGTAAGTATTCAGGAAATGTGAAACTTTTGTCAATAAATGTTTTTGAAAAAATAGACCGTGTTACTTCTTTTTCAGGTGTCATGTCATAATATGATTCACATCAACAAAATGTTAGTAAGACAATAAATTTAAAACAAAACATCTTATGGAAATCATATGGTTCTTCAATGATGTAGCTGGTATCTCTATGTTGCTAACAGTATCCAAATCACACAGAGTTTGGCATCTTAACAGTGTCTAACATAAATACTATATTTTTCACACAGAATACTCAGAATTCACACAGAATTCTCAGGATATCTCACTGGGTGATCAGGCCAGTTCATATCCACATCATAGTCGAGGGCCCTCCTCTTCTAACACAAGGTTCTGCTACCCATTAAACTTAATCTATTTCCTTCCATATATATACAGTTCAGGTAAAAATAATAACAATAACAAAATGAAAGAACAGAATTGTAGATGCTTAATCATTTGTAACATTTTATCATTGTGTTGTTAATCTGTTTCAGGTGGTGATGTTTTCTTAAGTTTTTGTAATATCTTTTTGGTCAAGGTTGGTATGTTCCTTCCTTTGTATGGCATAAGCCGATCAATGTGATATCATTTGGTTCCTTGCGAGATGATCTTTTCACACTGTAGGGTGTATCATCAATTTTTTCTAGGACAATGCATGGGCCTTTCCATGGACAAGTCAGCTTCTTGCAGATTCCAGTTTTTTAGTTGGATCATATAACCACACCAGTTGGCCAATGGTTAACATAGTTTTCTTGGTTTTGATGTCATAATGTCGTTTCTGGTACTCTGCACTGCATCTCAAATTTTTACGAGTTATCTCATGTATGCTTTTTAGTTTCTTTTGTAGACAAAGAACATAGTCACTAACATCATTTTCATCATCAACATCTGTTGGCATGCCAATTACAGCTTGTATTGGTAGAGTTATCTCCCTTCCAAAAACCATCAAGTTAGGGGATTTGTGAGTACTACTATGAACTGAAGAGCGTTAGGCCATCATCACTTGTGGCAAGTATTCATCCCAGCTTTGCTGATCATTTTCACAATACATAGTTAACATGGCACCTAATGTTCTATTAAACCTTTCAACATTTCCATTACATTGTGGTCGTCTACTTGTTGTTCTGGTTTTGTGAATTTTGAGGAATTTACATATGTCTTGAAAAATTTGTGATTCAAAATTTCGACCTTGATCAGAATGAAGTTGGAGTGGCGTACCATATCGACAAACAAACTCATTGACAAATGTTTTAGTCACAGTTTCTGCCTCTTCGTTAGGCTAAGCATAAGCCACAGTCCATTTAGTGAAACGGTCACATATAACCAAAATGTTTTTGTTGCCTCTTTTTGTAAGTGGCATGATGTCTATTTCTAATCTTTCCATTGGTTCTCCAACAATTTATTGTTCTAAAGGTGCTCGAGTTCTTACAGATTGGTTTTTCCTGGCAACACATTTAATGCAAGTGCGACAATAATTTTCTACTGACATCTTCATATTTGGCCTATTAAACAAATTCTTTATTTTTTTCCAGGGTTTTGTCTATGCCAAGATGACCTGCTTATGGTATGTCATGGTTATATTTTAATACATCTAACTTCTTCTCTTGTGGCACTACTAGTTGCAAAATTGAATCTCCATTGTCTGTCTTCCAGCGTCTATAGAGCATGCCACCATGAATTTCAAGTCTATCCCATTGTCGCCATAATGTTTTAACATCTACTGAAAAGTTATAAATATTTGACCAGCTGGGTTGATCAAGGTTATCATCTAAAGGAGTCATTATAGGTGAAATATTTAGATCTTGTAGTTGTAAATGTCTTATCTCATCTGGCTCCCACCCTTCAAGAATGTATTGATTAAATGATATCTCATCTGCAATTTTCACATCTTGAGACCGTATGATGGCATTCACATGCTCGACAAGTAACTGACTTTCCTGATCTGGTTGATTCTTAGAATGAGTTTCTTGGATTTGTCCATCTTCATCAATGTTGCTCTCTTGTTGACGTCTGCAAACATTACAGGGATTTCTTGACATGGCATCAGCATTAGTGTGTTTGTAACCTGGTCTAAACAGGTCTACAGGTCACAAACTTCCTGTAGTATAAACATAGCCCCAAGAAACTTCTAACTTCTTTAACACTTTTTGGTGTTGGCCAATTTGTACAGCTGCTGTCTTCTCTGAATCTGTCTGGATGCCTTTTTCAGATACAATATGGCCAAGTACTTTAACTTGCTTTTGTAAAAAGGAACATTTTGATGGTTTTAATTTTAGGTTTGCATCTAGCATTCTGGTAAAAACATGTTCAAGGCGAACAAAAACTTCTTCAGTTGTGGCACCTGGGACTATTATGTCATCCATGTAAATGATGCATTCTTCCCATTGTAGACCTCGAAGTACATTTTCCATTAAACGTTCAAATGTTGAAGGACTGTTTGCTAATTCAAAAGGCATCAACAAGAATGAAACAACCCTTGACTGGTTGAGAATGCTGTTTTGTCTTTGTCTTCTGGAGCCATACCTATCTGCCAGAAGCCTGAGTTTAAATCCATACAGTTGAACCACTTTGCACCAGAAAGGGTTTCCAAAAACTCATCTATCCTTGGTAGAGGGTATGCATCCTTCACAGTAACGTCATTTACTTTGCGACAGTCAACGCATACGCGTGTGGAGCCATCTTTCTTTGTAACAAGGACAACTGGTGAGGACCAGGCAATATTGGAAGGTTCGATTACTTTGTTTTTTAACATTTTTTTCAATTTCTCTTTTGCCAAATAGGAAGTCGTCTGGGGGTAAACGTATCGGAGCTGCCATACCAGTATTGATTTTTTGCTGTACCTTATATGTCTGTCCCAGATCATCTGATGATCGAGAGAATACATTCTGATATTTTATAAGTAGATCTGCAAATTTTTCTTTTTCACTTACTGATAGGCGTACTGAACTTTTTTGTTGCATATCTTGTAAGTATTCAGGAAATGTGAAACTTTTGTCAATAAATGTTTTTGAAAAAATAGACCATGTTACTTCTTTTTCAGGTGTCATGTCATAATATGATTCACAAGTACCAATCATCATGTTAAGGTAAATAGTCAATGCAGCATTTTCAAAATTAATAACAGTAGCAAGTACATCTTCAGTTCGTGTATCTATAACACCAGGTACACGCATTTAACCTCTAGAATTTATAATGTGTCCAGGTGTCTCTAATAATCCATTATTTGCTAAATATTTCGACTGTGATATTGTAATTGGAATTGTCATCTGATAGAATGGAGGAACTTCAATAGTTTCTGAAAGTAACTCTGCACTTCATCTCTGCTTCTCCACCAAGCCAACAGGGGATATCACAATAACCGGTGCATTATGCATACCTACTAAAATCTATACTTTTTACATGTTGCAATAAAAAGTCTTGTCCCAAAATAGCATCAACAAGTAGATCACAAACAATAAATTGAATTTTGAAAATGGTACCATTTAACATCATAGAAATGTTTGTCATTCCATAGTTTGGAATTTCATCATTGCTAACATCTAATAAAATACGTCTCGTAGGTGTAAGAGGGTAAGTTACATGAAGTTCTGCTTTTTCATATGCTTCTTTAGATAGTAAGGTGGCAGTTGAACCAGTATCAATTAAAAGTTTAACTTCAAAATCACAAATGGTTCCGTGTGTATATAAACCATTGTCCCATAGCAAAGAAATGCATAAAGTCCTTTTTTTTTTTCATTCAAAATTGAACATGTCCGTTGAGTTTCTAAGTCCAAACTAATTTTCGAGTGTAATTTAGCAATGTTTACACGGAAATTGTACACATGTTCAATTTTGAATGAAAAAATGGACTTTATACATTTCTTTGCTGGCATTTGATTTTTTTTAAGATTCAATGAGTTCAAACTTCTATGGTGTGTTTATGTTCGTTTTTAACACTTCACCTGTAACTGTCAAATAAGTTGATATATCTGTACATTCTGGCTGTCCATTCGGTTAGTTAATGTACAGATACTTTAACTTATTGGACACTTATAGGTAATAAATGGCGATTAAGCCAGTTAGTGTACAAAAAAGACAAAGGATAACGTCATGGCAATGTTTTAAGACAAAATAATACATGTTATCGCACAAATTTATTTTCCGATGGAAATTAAAATTTTTATGTCCATGACATAACTTAAAAGATCAAAGATCGATGACGTCAACACAATCAAGCGAATTTTGTTGGACAGATTGTTAACCTTGACGAGGGACACACAGGGGAGTTTATTCTCCCTGTATTGGACAGATCCAACAAGTAATATGCTAACACTGGTTGTTTTGGACAATCCGACTTAAAGTAGTAAGGGACGTTACCAATGATTGTATAAGACTAAATTACAAATGTAAACTAAGTGAAAGTGCAGTAAAACCTGTTATGCAAATGACATTCGAACAGGGGATTAAAAAAGCAGCTCAATTTCTAGAAACACCTGCTAAATATAATATATGTTCTAGTCGGGCTGTTATGTCACATACATTATTTCAGATTCATATTATCGGTATTCGTAATTTTTGAGAGAAAAAAGTACATTCATTATTTAGTACCTGGCTACCCCTTGCAAAAAAGAGCATAACTGTATAGTATTTGTTGAAAGTGTGATAAAAATTTTATAAGACAGACCGTTCTTATGGCCGAGGGATCTGGTACAAATGTCATTTTATAGTCTCTTTTCTTGCTAGGTGGTTTTCTCCAGCCACACTGGTTTCCTTACCATTCCAGAAATGACTGTCTCAGTGTAAGTGAAATAATCTTGATTGAGGTGAAAAACACTAAATCCATCCATTTTTTATTTATTTATTTCTTTTCTTTTTTTTTTTGTTTGTCCACTTGGCTCTGAATTCGGTAAAAAGCTCCTCAGAGCTTATGTTTTACTGAAAGCCGTATTCAAATAAAGTTTTCTTATCTTATTATCTTCTTATAAATACCGCCCCTTTCTGAATATCTGTAAAATTACTCTAACCATGTTCATAATCTAACTTTTCTGAAATTAAGACATTACTTTTGTATCCTTTACATGTATATGTGATCCAAAATAATTTTGTAAAATATCAATAAAAATACATTATGACTGTGTTTATTTATTATATCTTGTAATATAATTTATCATATACATATGCCAGGTTGTTGGTCATTGGTTGAAGAAGCCTTTTTAGGTAGTGTTTTTAGGGACCATTGGTTGCCAAAAAAATGGAATTATTTTGGCCTACAATAACCACTTTTAACAACACAATTATATACCATTTTAGCATACCAATTACAAGTATCTGTGATTATCTTGTTTTCTTTTATTGATTCTACTGATTTTGTTTGTCTAAATTACAAACAACATTTTGGCAGTTTCTCCTGGTGTATATGGTCAAAATTTTTCAATTTGTCAACAAAATTCCCAAATAATTAATGATAAAACTGAAAAAAATGTTCTTATATTATAATGTCACAAAGCAACATCCATTTAATGAGGATATTAGCTATTGTAAGCATATTATAAAGTGCCACTGCAGTATCTTGGTAGAGTGTCTGATCTGTAAGGTTGGGTTCGAACCCCAACTGGGTTTGACCCAAGACTTGAAAGTGGGGTTCCACTGGATGGGATCTAAAATAAATGAGGTACTGTGTTATGGTAAGAGTGGTATGAAAAAAAATAACCTGATGTTTTTGCACAGGCGAAATTTCCCACTTTCGCCTATAGCTGGCGACATCTCAATATAAGTGAAATATTCTTGACTGAGATGTTAAACACCATTACTCAACTCAACTCTCCTGTCATAAAGTAATTTCATATTTTTTAAGAACTTCAATTTTACCAATTTCTGAAAAGTTTAAATTTTGGCAATATGGCAGGGCAGAGGTTAGTAATTAATAAATGTAACAAAATTGTGGATTTTGTTTGTTGTTTTTGTCATTAGTTACATTGGCTATACTACAGTTAAGTTCATATTTCCAGCTACATATAATGCTACAAACTTTGTTGCCAACCAAACTTCTGGAAACAAATACATGTACTCTAAATCTTCATACTTTAACCTAATTATTGGTTAGATCCTGTTGTATGCAAACTATCAAATTTATTTACAATCATTTGTAAATTGAGTAAATTTGATAGTTTATCCAAATTCATCAAACTGAAGCACACATGTTAAAACAATTGATTTTATAATTTTACAAAGAATTTTATTTTGTCTTGAATTTATGTTAACCATAATCAAACTTTAAGCTTTAAATAACTAGGCCTTGAAGATTATGTAATAACTTCTTGAAAAGGTCATTACATATTATACATTTTATAGCCAGTCAAATTTGATCAAAATCCATTTATTGATGTAAAAGTTATGGAGCTGACATGATTGTACATGAACAGTCAAACCTACATGACAAGGTGATGCATATATAACCCCACCCCACACACTAAATTCATGGGGATATAATAATACTATACAACAAAATTTATCAAAATTTTAATTCTTCTATTCACTATTAAAATACATTCTGAAATTTTGTTCCCATTGCTTCATTTGTCTATCATGTACTAACTTTGCTTTCTTACTTAGAGTTCTTGCACTCAGCTTTCTTTCTGTTTGTTTCTTTGGTTTACTTTTGACAGAATTAGTATCACCTGGTCCAAAGTGTGTAATTCTTGGTTTATTAGTTTTACAAGTGTCATTTCCAAGGCATTTTCTATCATGTTTTAGCACTGTCTTTACAGGATATTTCTGCCCCTGACCAGATACACCAAGTCCTTTTTCACCATCCCAGCCTTTCTTTTTCATCATCTGATAACCAACATTAGTTGACGGTAACAAAAATTGATCAGGTTTAGGTTTTATATTCAAATTAAATAAATGAATAGTTGAAGTTTCGTGTTCTTTTTTTGTGCAGTTATTAAATTCAGATTTACAAACTTTACAAAAGAAAATATTTGAGATATCTGAAAACTGGTTGTCTTGAGGTTCTGTTGACTGCAATTTTCTGTGTTTATCAATCACTTTAAGAACAGATTTATGACCCTTTTCACTAGCAAGTGAGTATGCTGTTTTATTTTGACCATTACAAATATTACATTAGCGCCATGCTCTAACAGACAGTCTACAATATCATAATGACCTTCGTATGCAGCACACATGATAGCTGTCCATCCGTAACTATCACATACATCAACTGGTATTCCCCTTTCTATTAATATCTTCATCTGTTTTAATTTTCCACATTGGGCGCATTTTAAAAACTCATTTTTATTGAATCTCTGTTCAAGATTGTTTTGCTTTTTAGAACTATTTTGTTTCAAACATATATCATCATAATTACTGTTACTCTCCTGTGATATTTTCCTTTTTATTTTCTGTTTCGAACATGAACTGTCAACTGTCAATTTTCTTTTCTTTTTCTGTCTATAATAATTATTGTCTGTACATTTGCTTATTTCCACTTTTTCATCTACAAAAAGACTTTCATAAAATTCTTTAGCATCCTTGCCAGACAGATTTGAAGTTAGGTGGTTGGTGATTTCCTTGCTTTTTTTGGTAGATTCTTCCCTCCCAGCTGGGATAAATCTGATCAGATCTGTGTAGTCTCCTTGAAGCCTAAGCATGATGAACTTTTGCACTTCTTTAATCTGAAAATAAAACAAAATGTTTACAATTACTTTGAACCCAAATAAAACCATCTTATTTTTTTCTCTACAATGTAATTTTTAACAATATACCGATAAGATAGTTGAATTTCATCCGACCCTAACTTACTTTAAGCTTGATGTCTGCGTGTAGAGTTAGGACAATTTCTGAGTGTTTCTATATAAAAAGCCAACTGGTGTCGGACAAGATGCTTCCTCATTTCGCTTTTGTTAATATTAGCGGAAATGTTGAAAAATTATGTGTGTGCCGCAGTAAACGTATGCTTGATGCGATGATTGGTTGGTTAAGTCTAAATCACTGAAACAAACATGGAATAACTATGACAGTACATCGGAACAGTTTCAACTTAAACTTATATTTTAAACTTTGAAAAAAAAAACCAGAATTTATGAAATCTTTCTTCAGACAGTTTGTAGATCAACAGCATTTAAAACGGTCCGTTTAACTTGATGATATCGCAAGTAAAATATACAGCTTTATCCCCAAAACGCCTAACTTAGTGGTAGTATCAAGTTCGTGGCGGTTTGTTTCATGAATAATGATTGTAGGCACAACCTATGTAGCCGAGAGCGCAGCAAATTGTTTTATGCACATTTTTCCACTTATGACGGTTCATTATATTTTTATAATTTAATATTTTATTATTATTTCATTTCACTTATTTAATTAGACTACGTACTTATCATTGACAAGACAAAGTCGCAATGTAGAAATGTTTCAATTAGATTTGACTGACAATTTCCGGAAGAATTACTCATATCTGAACTTTTCTGCACTACTATTTTTTATATTTTTTGACACTAAAATACATCATCTTGGTTGGAGTTTTTTAAAATCCTTACGAGGATTTAAAATATGGTAAACACAGAAACACATTCTATCATGCTAAATACGGAATGCTTCCACGTCCGTTTTCGTAAACCGATTTAGCTACTAGTATCAATAAAAAAAATTAAAGCAGATATTTCAGGTTTTGAAAGCTCGATAAACTCGTATTTTTCTAGAATCAAAATATAAAAAAATTATAAAAAATATAACCTACTTAAAAAAAACCTGTTCATTTAGAACAATTTATTTCGGAACATTTCCATAGTTACCCTAAAACAATATGGCGTCCGCCATGGATGAACGGGAAGATTCTCTTTTAGAGGCCCACAGAACATCACTTTTAGAAGTTATTGAAGACAAAAACAGAGCTATGAATAAGGTTTCTATCACCCTATTCTTACTTTTTCAAATCGCTCTTATTTATATATCCTTAAAATTAACAAAAATCACTTTAGTATACAGTCCAAATGTTGTGCTACCTGCGAAAATACAGATTGTCAACGTCTTTGTAATAAAGCGATACAAAGATTTAACTTTATGGAGTATATGTGTACAAAAGAACCCTTTAATATTGCAAAATCCATTGAAAAAAGAAAAATCAATAAAACCACCTAGGGCATATAGTTCATATGATTTTTGTCGCAGTGCTAAAAAGTTAGATTGACAATTATAACTTGTCTAAGTTTAAACATCGTAAATTCAATTCTGTCCATGTATTTTAGCGCTTTTGTACTCATGTATTCAATCAATTGGCTTCACCTACTCTACCATTTGGACTATTTCTAAAGAACTTTTGTTTCACATAAAAATAAAGATTAAGCCTACATTATTTGCACATACAGTAGAATAACACATGTTGTTGGCTGGCATTATTTCCATGTACGTATGTGCAATACGATAATTATATCAGCCGTATACGGATAAAGTTTGTGTTCAATGATCGAAGTATAACAGACAATTTAATATGCTTAAAATTTTAAATCAAACAATAAAAATTTTTTAAAAAATAAAATAAAATTTATTAATTAATTAATTAAAAAGGTACTTAATTAATAAAATAATACAACATTTTACTTTTAAAGAAAATGGTTAATACGATAAATAAAATAATATCTATATATTTATATTATAGCTATATTATAGCCAGGAATAAAAAATTAACACTACATGTATTTAAGCACTATTGCAATATGATAATTTTAAAATGCATTTTAGAAATACATCTCCAAGACACGGAACTGGTCAGTACTTGTCTGTAGAAAGCAATATAATTACAAATTATATCTATTACCAATATTTATATGATTTTAACTTTAATGTCTAAGACTTTTAAGAATTATCATGAGGAAAGTTTTTGTTGTTGAATCTTACTACATATCTTCCATACAATTTGCAAAACTTTTTATTCATTCTCTTACGAACATGCACTTTAAAATAAACTTGATTAACACCTGGCGATTTTACGAAATTACTTCTAAGAATTTCACCAACATACATTTCTTTAACACCCATTGATTTCAAATTATCCACTAGCTCAAAACAATTTACTATCGATGCTTTCCGCTCTCATGCCGCCTTTTCCGAAACAACCAATATTCACCAACAGACACCTTAAAATCACCCTTGCACAACATGTCAATTCTCTTCACATAACTCAATCCCAAAACGCTAACTCGTGTAATACAACTATCACACTTCTCTCTTAGCGACATTAACATTTTTCCAAACACTTTCCATCACCATTATCTTCCACTCCCGCAATACACATCGGCCACTGATATATATAATCATTCTATCTCTACTATCTATTAGATATCACGCAAACACTTTCACTTGTTCAAACTTCATATCCAACAGTTCATCCTTAATTTTTCTTTTACTCTCATGCCAAAAACGACATTCTGCACAACACATTCAACAAAAACTTTGCATATTTCCAGTTCCGCAACTCTTAATCTCACTTGCTAAGTCTAAATAACCATGGTCCACAGCCTTCTGAACATCGATATGCATGTTCAACATATTAAAAACTTGTCCAATATAATATATTTTACACAGATAAAAATTAGACAACTCTCATTATTATTGAGATCAGGAATAATTGACACCTATAACAGGTGTAGCATCCTATGTTGATAGGTACTTCATTACCTTGGCACAAGCGGTCAGTTATTACTCATCATCATGTGATAATGTCCTTAATTGCATTATGTGATTAACAGAATCCTGTGATCTTACCTTCCCGGTAATCAAAGCAAAAATCGCATTAATTAGTTGATTCGCTGAACACCATTCATAAATCTTTTTTTTTTTTTCGAACCCATACACTCATCTGATATTGATTATAATAATAATCATAAACTTTATTTGCAATAAAGTACAAAATACTTGTAGCAAAACAAATGACATTTTTACAATTTGACAAAATGACAGAAAACAAGTAAATAACAGCTTAATCACAACTATTATTAGAATGTATAATGAACCTAACATAAGTATTTAATTTTACTTTTATTTAATAAATTTTTATTTTTTCATAATTGACTATAAAAATTTAATATTAATTTTACCTTATAATTAATAAATAAATAGTTTTTAATTTTATATAAAGCATTCTGATATCGGCTGCAACATGTTGTTATCAAACTTTTTAAATTAAATAATCATTTTATCTTAAATGGTTTCCTTAGTTTGATATGTTATTTTACGTAATCTTATCTAAATTAAGTTTCATGTAGCCGATATACATCATTGATCAAAATGATCGTATTAAATCGCTGGACCATATGTCAGATATACTTCATTGAACACAAATATTGTCGGTATATGGTTGATATAAGTTATCGTACTGCACATGCATACATGTAACAAATGCCAGCCAATAACATGCGTTATTCTACCGTAAGTGCAAATAATCACTCCGAAAAGATTATCATGTTTACAAGAAAACATTGAATTATGCTATCCCGAATTGTTCTGCATAGATAATAATAATAATAATACAGGAATGACAATAATAATAATAATAATAATAATAATCTTTATTTTAATACCAAATTACATACAAACACTATCCAGTACATGTATGAGACAATAGTGATCTCCTTACAAATAAAATATGCACATATACACAGACACAATTATTGGCATTAGCTGTTCTCAATTCTATAGCATGTTTCAAAGATGATAAAACTCTGACATAAATGTATATATATTTATTACAAAAAAGTATGAAGTGACTTTCATCTTCCACTACAATGTTACAAAATTTACAGATTCTTTTTGAATGTTCAAGTTTAGTATATCTACCAATTATAATATGTAAAGAGTGAGAAATTTTGTAATAAGCAAATAAGATGGAACCTGTACGAAATGTATGACACATACCCTGGCTGTTCTGGAACCGTTCTTTATATTCAGAAGTCTGGCTGGACTTTTGCTATTAACCATTTAAGGAAAGTCCAGCTAGACTTTCATGAATCTAGCTTGATATTGCTCTAAATATTTAAATGAGCAGAACTATTGTTAAAAAGTCAAGCAAGATCTCAGAGAAGTCCAGCTGGACTTTTTAGCCATTCTTTTGGAAAGTCCATATGGACATTTGAACAGTACTTTTTCCAAAAGTCTGACTATTTTTTTTTTACAGTAGATTTTTGAAAGGACCAATTAGACTTTTGAACGATACATTTTAGCTCACCTGGCCATAGGCCATGTGAGCTTTTGGCATGATACGACATTTCCTGTGCATGTGATACTTCATTGATGCCTGGTCAGAAGCATGTATGGGCCTGTGCTTTGTTTGTGATGTTGCCATGGCTTCAAAAACTAGGTCAAGGTTACCTAGAGTTGCAAAAATCTTAAAAATCTTCTTCTCCTAATCTGATGTGATATTTGGCTTTTTTACAGTTTAAAGCTATTTTCTTGAAAACTATAAGAGATAGATAAAATCAAAACATTGTTATAATGTTCAGCATAACAGAATTTAACAAGGTACCAAGTTTCATAACTATATGATAATCCATTTAGGAATTTTTGCTCCTAAAATGTTAATTTTTATTATTTATGCAAAATTGTGCATTAGCTTGAAAACTAAAAAATTTTTGAATAAGGATGAATATAAAAATATTGTAGGTAATGATATGACAATCATTTTGATATATGGTTGAAGGTTATATGTTTAAAGGTTAAGGTCATAGCTAATACATTATTATGTTTTCATGAGGGGCCTGTGCTACTTTAGTATAGTGCCTGGGCCACAGGTGAAGGCACTATACTCTCAAAACAATACTAAAGTAGCATGGTCCTGAGGGGAAAAAAATGTTTTTAGTATATCATATGAAACTACATGTATAGGTTATAGTACTTATAGCCATATTTGACAAATAAAAAAGACAAATTATTCACATAGAAATCAAAATTCGTATCTTGCTCTGTCATATCTTTATATTTATATCTGCAAAATGTAAGGTGTTGTTTGCAAATGGCAGACTCTTCAAGGGGGAAATAAACATTTCTAAGGTGGCACATGCTGGAGTATAGTATGTGTCTGGAAAAACAAAAGTACCATACTGTCAGAGGCACTTTTGTCATTTCAAGAAATTCCAAAAACTATATATTAGAAAAATTATAGAAAAACCTTGTTAACACTCTTAAGGTCCTTATTTTAGACCTAACTTCATCAAACTTGCTCAGAATGATCCTGTTGACAAAAAGCTCACACAATTTTGTATATAAGCCATGTTTGGACAATTAAAAGTAGGTCACTAGGTCAAACTTATTTTCCTTAATTCAGTTTCTGTTGTTTATTTTAATGATGAAATTGTAACTGAAAATCATATCACAAGTTACAACAAACTCAACAATAAGCACTATATCCTGAATCAATGATAAGTATGGAATAGCAATATGACTTCTTTATCCTGTTTTAAGTGGTTTTTGGGTTTCATATTCATAGAGCTATATGCATATGTGAATATATGTGTATATATAAAGAACATGTTTGTCTCATTTTTATATATGAAAGGGCAAATTTTTAATGTGTTCCAGAATAATTTCTCACAATTAAGCATATGGATGTATACATGTATTCAAATTATTTTCATTTGTTTTGAAATATTTTTACATAAATTCATGCCAAAAATTGCATTTCTGAAAATGTTTTTTAATTAAAAAACCAGATTCACAGAAAAATGTTGGAATAATTAAAGTTGGGAAATACTGTATGAGTATTTTTATAAACATGTATTATATTTGGTGCGCCTGAGGATCTCAAGCATTTAGCGTGTATTAATATTGGCACTGTCATTGTTTTCCCTTAGAGGTTAGCTAAAATTAATGTTAAAGTTTATTAATATTGGCAGAAATAAATAAATTTAATGCCAAAAGAGCCAATATTAATACACAGCCCAAATAAATACTTATACAGTAGATACTAGAATAGATGCTGTAAATACCAGTTTAGTATAATATTGAAAACTATATAAAACAAGAGGCCCATGGGCCTTAACGCTCACCTGAAGATATGTCCAATATTGTTTGCAAAGTGCAATAGACAATATATTAAGTACAGAAACTTTAAAAGTTTTCTCAAGTTAAGAACTCCCACACAACTTAATCAGAAATATATCCACTCACATTTCATTTATAAGTAGCTTATATAATATGCATGAAGTAGCTGTATTGCAATGAATAATTTCAAAATCATTAATCAATTTCAGTATACTTATGCAGCTATGTCCTTGACCTTTGAACATATATGACCACGAACCATATATGATTGTCATGTCAAAACCTACAATATTCTAATATACATGCCTATGCATGAAATTAATAGCTTTCAAGATAATTAATAATTTTAGTATTCCTATGTTGATATTCCTTGACCTTTGAATATATAACCTTGAACCATGTATCAAAATGATCTTTGCTGCAATACCTATAATATTCTTATATACATGTCTATACAAAAAGTTAATAGTTTAAATTAGCAATTTAAGTTTTCTTTTGCAGCTGTGACCTTGACCTTTCAACATATGACCTTGTACCATATATCGAAATGATCATCATGTCAATATCTACAATATTCTAATATACATGCCTATACAAAAAGTTAATACTTTTCAAGATAATTAGCAATTTAAGTTTACTTTTGCAGCTGTGACCTTGACCTTTCAACATATGACCTTGTACCATATATCGAAATGATCGTCATGTCAATACCTACAATATTCTAATATACATGCCTATACAAAAAGTTAATAGTTTTTAAGTTAATTAGCAATTTAAGTCTTCTTCTGCAGCTGTGACCTTGACCTTTCAACATATGACCTTGATACATATATCAAAATGATCGTCATGTCAATACCTACAATATTCTTATATACATGCCTATACAAAAAGTTAATAGTTTTTAAGTTAATGAGCAGTTGAAGTCACAGCTGTGACCTTGACCTTTCAACATATGACCTTGAACCATATATCAAAATGATTGTCATGTTAATACCTACAATATTCTAATATACATGCCTATACAAAAAGTTAATAGTTTTCAAGATATAGTGAAAAATATATAATTTTTAGCAATTTCCCCACTCAGTGCCTTACAATTTCCCAATTTGAGGCCCATGGTTACCATTTGTGCAAATCTGAAAATAGATGACCTAAGGATGTTATAAATGAAATAACTAAGGTATATCTCTTGTAGCTTCAGAGGAGAAGATTTTCAAGTTTTTCACTCCCCCCCCCCCCCCTTATGGGGCCCCAAGGGAACATACCTCCTCCATTTGTGCAAATCTGAAAGGGCTTTACCCAGGCATGATAGTTACCAAGTTTCATTAAATTTGGCCCAGTGGTTTTGGAGGAGAAGATTAAAATGTAAAAAGTTTACGCACGATGCACGAAGATGGATAGCAATAGTAAAAAGGGGACAGAAAAAAAAAACGTTATAGCAGTTTGAATAATAAGTAATAATTTTTTTGTGAATAAAAGTAAAGATTTATAATAACATCATAGGAAAATTGAAAATTCAAATCTAATGAAATTAAATACCATAAGTAGATTAATTCATGCTTTATAAAAGACTAGTTTGGTTGACAGTGACAATTTTATTTTGGCCGAAATGTTATACAAATGTTATTTTGTATTATTACCTGTTGAAATTAAAACAAAGTACATGTACCATATTCTAGCCCCGTAGCCATATAACATCATACGGCAGATTGCAGGTCAGCATTTAAGTTGAATTGAATTTTGTATTTTTAATTGGGACATTTCATTCTCTTGGAATTTAAAAAAAAAAATATTTCGTAATAAATAATGGAATTTTAATTCAGACATTTTATTGTTTGACCTTTTAGTTTATTTACATGTACAACAAATTTAAAGAAAAAAAAATATTTCGTAATAAATAATGGAATTTTAATTCAGACATTTTATTGTTTGACCTTTTAGTTTATTTACATGTACAACAAATTTAAAGATTCTTTGATTGTCGATAAACATGGGAACCTGAAACTCCGATCATATCTGGATGTTCGATCGCTCGAACCCCCCGATGGCTCGAATATTTGGTCAAAGTCCCTTGGACTTCGAGCCATCGAAGTTCTACTGTTTAATTATTATTATTATTATTAATGACATGAAATCATAAAGGAAATAATTTTTTTATAAATTTTTTAAAAAATCTTACTTTGGAAAATTCAAAGGATTCACCGTTTGCTTTTATATATACAAATTTTTTGAAGTGACATCCTTATTTTGGACAAAAGATGTTTACCAAATAATTTTTTTTGTCTTGATCCATTGCAAGTTGTATTATTGTATATTACCTAGAAATAAAGATAACTCTATAAACACCATTAAATCAATTTTACAAATTGTAAATTACATCCTGTTGGTTACAGATACAGGCCTTAATCTTAGGAAAGTCTCTAATAAACAAATGGATTAATAATAATCTAAATTATTGGTAAGTATCAGTCGGTTGTAAGTTTCACTTCATTAAATAACTTTATTGTAAAACATTTATAGAATGTTCATCTAAGTGTTCGGATTTGTCTTATTTTAGTAGTTGGAAAATAATATCCTGTTGGGGGTATGTTACTGTTGTGATGTCACTAAACCTGAGCAATTGGCCTTTTTGATTTTGAGTTCTGGAGATGTATTTATAGAAATTCACCAATATCTTCCTTATTTATATAAGTTTTTCACTTAGCCATATTTAAGTATGATGAATAAAATATGTAAACACTGAAAATTGTTACAGGTACTCTTTAAAATTTAATTTCTAAAGGTATTTTACCTTAAATAATTTTTTTGACCCAGCTCCTCTTGTACCAGAAAGTGATAAAAGAAAGTAATGTTACATGTTATCAATAATACTAAGTATGTAATATTTTCATTTACAGTGATGTATTATAAACATGTTGCATTTTGTTGAAAATACTTTAACTTTCTTTTTCAATTAGTACAATTACATTGAAATAATATCATTAATAAATAGTGAATTGTAATGGTACATCATTATAATTATTATTATCGTTAATATTATTTTTATTTTTTTATTTTTATTATTCCAAAAACTGCAGGTAAATGGTAATTAATTTGTATTTTTATAATTAGCAGTAGCATATCATTTGGCAGTGTGTGTATTTAAAATTAAATTCTATTAGCACAAATGGAATTGATACAATTGCATTATTTTTTTAAAATGATAAATAAAAATAATAAATATTGGATGAAAAAATCTTACCGCTTTCTGGAAAAAATTCAAGTACTGAAGCTATATTTTAGTTTTAACTGATACAAGTATACAAGTTTAAACATTTTACAATGTAATTTATTGATCTGAATGCAGTATATCAATTTGACTACTTCTAAATGCCAAGTGTATACTTAAGTAAATAAAATAAGTAAATATATGATTTTATCACTGCCTATAAGAACTCCAAAGTTTCTGTAGTTTGATTAAAACATTGGACATAATAAAAAACTGATAAGTAGCAAATTTTCTACCTATTTATCAATATCTGTCAGCTATTTGTTATCAAACTTAATCAATACCTTGGTTAACATACACTGTTTACAAATTTATATTACTTAGCATTTTGTAAAATACCCTAAATAGAAAGCTTTATTGACGCTGTTTCAAATTTTATGTGCAGGTGCCGTATTTAATATAAATAACACCAGAAGTCTTTGGGGTAGTCAAGAGCTATTATTCTGATTTATTGTTCTATTTTTGTTTTTCTTTTAAATTGTAATACCTGGTTTCATTTTTTTGTAAATTTACATTTACCATGTATAAAATAAATTTGAAAAAAAATTCATAAAACATTGTAATATTGTAACATTGTGAATTTGTTTTAACAAAACATTAAATAAACATAAAAATTATATGAATAGAAAAAAAAAAGAATTAAACAAATAAATAAAATTAAGTATTGATGATATTTCTTAAAATTTCTAAATCTGTAAGACAAAGTTTATGATTCATTTTTTTTACTTTCTCATCAAAAGCAGTTGAAAAAGGTAAACAATTAGTAGATCATGTATCCAGGTCTTTGGAAACATTAATTTAAAACCATTTATTTATTTGGACTTCTGACCACTAAATTCTGTCCCACACTGCATTATTTTATACCTACCAAATCTGTTTAATCATGCAGACATAGAAAAATTCCAAAATGTTTTTACAGACCAATATATAATCATTTATGTCATATCTTTTTCTCAAGTCAGACATATTGAATTTCACTACTAATGTACATGATATATCTGCATTATAAACCTTTTTATTAAAAATCCACAAGAAGTAACATTAACACATGCAAACCCTGTTTCAAAATTGTAGTGTTTGTGTTTAATAACTAATTTATACTTTATTTCTTAACAGTTAAATGTTCATATATTTAGATGCTTTTAAAGAAATTTTGTAACATCTTTGATGCTTCAAAAGAAATCAATAAACCTTATATATTATTTAAGAGAAAGCCATTATACAGCCATTGAATTAGATAACTTTTCTTGAGTAAAACAAAAATAGATTTTTATCTCTATAAATGCAATAGTATAACCAATATTTGTATCTTTATAGATGTGTAAAAGTGGTGACAATTATGTTAAGTATGGTAATTTAACTTTCATACCAATAGTATTTGAGTCTGTTCTTAGTAACAATAATAAATATCACTATTCAGTTATTGATAAATTTGAATTTTAAACACTGGTAGTTTTCTGAACTTAAAATTTCAAAATGGCAGACGTTGGTTTTGCAACAGATATTGAAAAAGATATTGAAATTGCTGAAGGCAATGTAGAGGAAGAAGATGGTTCTAAGTCTCCATCAACAGAGAGAAAAAAAATAAGAAAAAGTGCTAAAAAAATTAAAAAACCAAAAGAGTGGAAATTTGATTGGCCTAAAAAGAATTATTTTGAAGTCACACGAGAACAAGGAGTTGGTTTGGTAAATATATTTAGTGTTGAATATTTGGTTAAATTGGATTGGGTTTGAAGACTATAAAAGCATGTTTAAAATTTTGTTCTTTGCCATTATAATGTATTACAGATGTGGCTTTAAAGAGTAACTTAAAAGCACATTTTACATAATATTTTCAGAAGTACTTGGTACACAGATTTGTATATATAGCTAAGCTGAGAGATAATGTAGGTGACAGAGATGGAGTTGGAGGTAGGTGATTATTATATTCTTATTGTAAAGTTGTGTTTTACAAGACTTAAAATGTAATTGTTGTTTCATCCACCATTTTGTCTTGGTTTCTTTAAATGGTATACAGTAAAAACATTACTTTTCACAGTGTTAAAATTTCATGGTTTTGTAATTTATAGAAAAAATGTTTGGTAAAATTAACTTTCCCAACCCCAATGTTCTGCTGCATTCTTGGTTTTAGTGTAATTTTCATTCATCATACCAGTTATAGCTATTTTGCTTAAAAAAATTCATTTGGTGCCAGAATAGTGAGACTAGGGGGTGGGGGTGGAATGCTCTTTTGTCGCATGTTGACCTGGTTACCTAGCACTTTAACAAAAAGACCCTTGAGTGCATGTTAGTACAAGGCAGACATAATACTCACTCCCACTTACATAAATTTGTTTTTAGATTAGAGATAAATAACCTTGTTTTCTTCACCAATAGCTGAACAGTTGCTGATGCAGTGTTAAACAACATTACAACCAACAATAATCCACATAAGTGATAGAATCTTGATTGAAGCATAAAAATGATTTTTCACCTCCACTCCTTTCTCTATTTTGCTCAATTATTTTAGTCTAAAGAGATTTTAATGTGGGTACAAGGAATGAATTGAACCTAAGAATTAGATAAAATTATTTTATGTAATATATGTATAATGCTAATGTGTGTTATTCCATTTGCTTGCAAAGTTGTTGCCTTCATACTTACAATAAACATCACTTTAAAACAGTTCATTTGTTAAAGCTGCATTAAGTTTTCCGGTGCTAATCTAATAAATGATGTTCCTTATGAACAATGTTACACTTGGTTCAACGATAAAAGCTCGAATAAATACAGAAATTACAGTATTTACCCAGCGAGATGCAGCAGTTGGGATCTAATATTAGAACATGGTTACGTCATCAAAACCCAGGTCATTTAAACACAACTTTCAAAATGTTGAAATACGATAAATTAAACATGGAACTTCGTTAAATTTGTCATTTGTGACTTAGTAAGGGAAAAATAACACCATTTCAAATACATCTGGATATAAATGAAGGACAATTATTGCAATCTGTTATGTTTCACTTTCGATTCTAGGCTTTTCCGTACATCCGTGCGCATGCTCCAAGCTCATAATTACCATCGTAGAACACTGACCAACCGGTCAGAGGATTCCATTTATTTACAGCTAAAAGAAATGAAATTTTAGAAAATGAATGTCACGGATCGTGGTTAGACGATATCTACTTTTAAAAAAATATATTTTTAGAAAATCAATAATTGCAATAATTGCAATTCTGCAATAATTGTCCTTCATTTATATCCAGATGTATTTGAAATGGTGTTATTTTTCCCTCACTAAGTCACAAATGACAAATTCAACGAAGTTCTGTGTTTAATTTATCGTATTTCAACATTTTCAGAAATTTGGTAAACTTAATGCAGCTTTAAATAAAACATGTATTTGAATAAATGGTGTAAATGATTGGTAAAAAATTTACAATCATTTTCATGAATAATTAATATTTCTTTAAATTGTTCAAATTGATTTTTTGTGACTTGTATGGTTATGTACAAATATAATAGGGTTGTTGAGAATGACATTACTTTGAATAGGTTTAAGGTGGGTGGGATACATGTAAACTAGGTTGGGTGGGATACATGTAAACTAGGTTGAATAATAATATTGGTCAATTTTTTAACAATGTAAAAATGAATAAAATAAATGTTCTGCTTTATTTTTTTTTATGAGCAGCAATCAAGTAAAGTTAAATTAAAATCAAATACAATCAATGAAACAGCCAATGGAAAAATCATTTATTAGTTATAGTCTCACACATGTGCAGCATTAATTTTTTTCATCCAATTGAAAAACTTCTATTTTCTTTAATCTATGCAGGAAAAATCTCTCACTGCTCTATGGAATTTTTTCTTAATTAGTTTGATTCAATTTTTCAGATTACTATGAAAGATTACTTAAGAATATACAAAACAACACACAAACAGAACCAGTCACTGGTTTATTACTGGTGTACATGAAACACCTGGTTCATATTGTTGAGGTATGTACTATAATATAGAATTAGTTACTGATGTACATAAAAAACATGGTTCATATTGTTGAGGGTATGAACTGTAATGTAAAATTAGTTACTGGTGTACATGAAACACCTGGTTCATATTGTTGAGGGTATGAACTGTAATGTAAAATTAGTTACTGGTGTACATGAAACACCTGGTTCATATTGTTGAGGTATGTACTATAATGTAGAATTAGTAACTGGTGTACATAAAACACCTGGTTCATGTTGTTGAGGTATGTACTATAATGTAGAATTAGTAACTGGTGTACATGAAACACCTGGTTCATATTGATGAGGTAATATAATGTAGAATTAGTAACTGGTGAACATGAAACACCTGGTTCATATTGTTGAGGTATGTACTATAATGTAGAATTAGTAACTGGTGTACATGAAACACCTGGTTCATATTGTTGAGGTATGTACTATAATGTAGAATAAGTAACTGGTGTACATGAAACACCTGGTTCATATTGATGAGGTATGTACTATAATGTAGAATTAGTAACTGGTGTACATGAAACACCTGGTTTATATTGATGAGGTAATATAATGTAGAATTAGTAACTGGTGAACATGAAACACCTGGTTCATATTGTTGAGGTATGTACTATAATGTAGAATAAGTAACTGGTGTACATGAAACACCTGGTTTATATTGATAAGGTATGTATTATTATGTAGATTTAGTTACTGGTGTACATGAAACACCTGGTTCATATTGTTGAGGTATGTACTATAATGTAGAATTAGTAACTGGTGTACATGAAACACCTGGTTCATATTGATGAGGTATGTACTATAATGTAGAATTAGTAACTAGTGTACATGAAACACCTTGTTAATATTGATGAGGTATGTACTATAATGTAGAATTAGTAACTGATGAACATGAAACACCTGGTTTATATTGTTGAGGTATGTACTATAATGTAGAATTAGTAACTGGTGTACATAAACACCTGGGGGCAGGTTTATGAAACTATCGTAAGATATGTTATAAGATATGTCCTTGGACATATCTTACGACCAACATAAGATAATCTTATGACATGTCATATCTTGTAAATCAAAAGTATCTTAAGTTTATTTTAGTAAGGACATCATTACGATATCTTAATATCATCTTAACTTTTAGATATAAAATAGCTACAAATATTTTTCTCAGCTAAAGAGAATTTAAAAAAATTAAATCAAATAAGAAAAATTAAATATAGTTTAATTATAAAAAAATATATATATATCAAAAATGCTTTATATATATATATATATATATATATATATATATTCTCAGAATTTGTATTATTTTTTTATTTATTTATTTATTTATTTATTTATTTATTTATTTTCAACTTTTAATTTCGTTTTGTGTGACATATTTTAAAAAATAGATTCGACCAATCACTGGCTAAAGGGTAAAATTATGCTTTAAACACTCAAAAGTGTATAAAAGCTCACGTGATTTCACGGTTTGAAAATGAGTAGGAAAAGAAATCCAAATTTTTCAGAGACTGAAATTCAAACTTTAGTTGCTGAAGTTGAAAAAATAAGGAGTGTTGAAAAAATTTGCAAGAAATGGACCGCTTATGCTAGCACAACAAAGAAGAAAGTTTCGTTAAATAGACCGGAGGCACAAAGGACGGATGGTGGTCCACCTCCGAAACAATTTCTTCATTGGAGAATAAAGTTGTGGGTGTCATAGGCGATAATGTTATTAGAGGTTTAGAAGGCAAAACAGATACCGGAATTGATGAGGAAGATGATACTGGCATTTGCTACTTTTGAATTTTTATAAAATAATACAATTCAAAAGTAGCACATGACAAAACGATGGCCAAATCTACAAATCAAATCTCATCATCCCTAAATAGTAAGTGTGCTAATTGCATTACCTGAATATACTCATGTCCCTGTCACGTGCATAATTTTTAATTCTGCATGTTTTAAATTATTTGAAACAAGAGACACGATTACACAATTATGAACCAAAGTGAAACAAAGAGACACTAATAAATTAAAAAGTAAAAATAACAGTAGATGTAGCTTAAATATGTATTTCGAAATTTAAATATTAATTAAACTGCTTAGAGAGAATCCACCATTTTAAAAATACACCAAGACCAATAACGTTTGTATGTACTCCTTATATGATTTTTAAATCCTGTCCAGTTTTCAAAGGATCTAATTGTCCCTTAACCATTACATAAACCTTAAGGTTTGTTTTATTGTTGAGATTTAATGGAATTCAGATGATATGATACGTAATATGCATATCTAAAAATACGCATATTTAATGTAAAATTTAAATGTACATGAACTCAACTTATAAAGTATTTATGACAAATTAAACATTGCAAAAATGAATGAAACGGATGCATTTAATTATTACAAATTTGAAAATGAGCTATGTCAAAAAATATGTTACAATTATCTTAAGATTGTCTTTAGACACCTAACTCACTGTTGTAAATTTAGGATAGATTTTAAGACATGTCGCAAATTGAGACACCTTTGTAAACATGACTTAAGACTAAGATATGTCGTCAAACCATCATAAGATATATCTTAGTGCTAGGACACTTTCATAAACATACCCCCTGGTTCATATTGTTGAGGTATGTACTATAATGTAGAATTAGTAACTGGGGAACATGAAACACCTGGTTCATATTGATGAGGTATGTACTATAATGTAGAATTAGTAACTGGTGAACATGAAGCACCTGGTTTATATTGATGAGGTATTTACTATAATGTAGAATTAGTAACTGGTGTACATGAAACACCTGGTTCATATTGATGAGGTATGTACTATAATATAGACTTGGTAACTGATGTACATGAAACACCTGGTTCATATTGATGAGGTATGTTACTATAATGTAGAATTAGTAACTGGTGTACATGAAACACCTGGTTCATATTGATGAGGTACTATAATGTAGAATTAGTAACTGGTGTACATGAAACACCTGGTTTATATTGTTGAGGTATGTAGTATAATGTAGAATTAGTTACTGGTGTACTAGTTTTGTTATTTAAAAAAAACTAAAATAAATTCAAAATAAAAAAAACAATTAGGTGTATATTGAGTTTTTGTAGTTAAGTTTTTTGTCACTTTTACTGATGCAATTAAACCTGTAAAAAAGACAAATGTGTTAGTTTTGTGGCCATACTTAGGTCTAAATTAGACTGTTGAAAAGATGTACAACCATTTAAATTCTATAATAAGGAATGTTTTTAAATTTTATGTCTAATGACACTTAATCCTAGCACTAGTGCAGTTTCTGTAAAGGGCTAATTTATATTAATGCGCGCGTGTGTGTGTGTGTGTGTGTGTGTGTGTGTGTGTGTGTGTGTAAAAACCTACTATTTGTAAATACATGTATAATAAAATTTGCATTTTAAACTGTAACTGGTTTTGTCTCAGTGTAGGTGAATATAATTCTTGATTATTATACATGTATATGCATCAATATATGATACTTATTTTATACTGCAGAGTACACACACACACACACACACACACACACACACACACACACACATATTATTGCTCAAAATTAACAATTTGTGTAGGTGAAATATCAGGATTTAGGCATATAGTTCAGTTGCAGGGTTAAAATTACAAATATGTCTAGCATGCAAATGAAAAATTATGATGGTAGTCAATTGAAACATTTGACAAATACAACATGTAATTCTATTTTTTTGGAGAAGTTAGTCTGAAAGCTTACTAGTAAATTTACAGACACCTTTTTTTATTTGTAGACATCTACAGATGTCATCACTGAGATTGTCCAAGATTTAAAGGAAAGTGAAGAATCAGTTACTGGCATAATAGCTACATCAAAAATACTTGTTATATCACATGATATATCCTTTTATACAAATATTTACATTATAATAGCCACAATATCTTAATGTCCTGAGTCAGTGTATAGACTGGAGTGCCCTAGATAGGTGATAATATGTGTCTTGGTTAAGGTATCTATTCATTTATTGTTTCCTGTACTCCTTTGGTTGAATGGCCTAGTGAAGTTAACATCATTATAATTATTTCCTTTCATATCTTTGCCACCATCTGAGTGGCTCAGAAGTAGAGTGTCTGCCCTGCAAGTAAGAGGCCTTGGCTTCAAACTCTTGACAGATCAACCATAAGACTTAAAATTTAAAATATTGCTTCCTTGCATGATGCTTGACATTAAGAGTACAAAGTATCAACTGGTTCACCCAGTTTTAGGGTTATGAGACCATGCAGACTGGTAAAGTGGTATGCTTTTAGCTAGCATCTTAAAAATAGCCCTTGAGAGTCTATTAATACAAAGCAGACCATAATGCACATACCCATATCTCAACATCTTGCACACACATACTTGTTCTTTGATTAATCCTATATTATTAACCTATAAACTTGCTCTCATTATGGATACCTGAATAGTTGCAGATGTAACATTAAACAACATAAAACCAACCAACCAACCAACCTAATGTTGTCAAAATTAGACTAAACAAATGGTAGTGATAAAGAGAATCTATTACGAGTTTGAGTTCAAGATGGGAAAATTCTGATCAAGTTGTCAGATTTTGCATCTCAAACAAGGCTGTGCTGATATTGGAATTTCCCCATCTCAGTCTCAGTTGAGTAATTGATTTTTTTTCTCGCATATAATTTACAAAAAATACCAGAAACACTACTATTACGATGCATATGAATAAAGACATGCAACAATAACAAATAACGTTTCACTCACAAGCAGAATATGAACCTATACCACAAATCAATGGTTTCTCTCTTTAAATATATATATATATATATATATATATATATATATATATATATATATATATCTTTAAGTAAAAAATATTATTCATCATAAAAAATAATCTTTTTTGTTGTTTTCATATAATTTTTTTCCACTAAATTATGACCCTTGCTAATTGAAAGAAAGTAGTCCCCATTAAGTTGAGATAGGCTACATGTGTGCACACAGTGTGCAATATGGACAAAAATATAGTACCACCAATTCAGTGAGATAAATCTATAATACCCGGTACTTTTAACTACAAAAATAACATTAAATAATACCTTAACCAAACTCACATACCACAGAGACTGTACCAGCAATGGAGCTTCAGAACATTGGATATACAAGCTGCCAGAATGGAGGCATATGAATCATCACAACCAGCAGAGCAATTAGTACTTGATTTATTAACACAGGTTCTCAAGCTAGGAAACTTCCTGGCCAAAACACCAAAAGTAAGATTTTAATCCTCTACTATAGTGTTTTTTGTATTTGATTTCTAAAACAGATATAATTCTTTAATATAGTTAAAAGTAAGTTAAAACAATCATTATTAGAAGTAAGTAATGGATACCATAGAACCCTTATAATGAACATTTTACATAGGTATTAATTGGTACTTATTCAAAAAATTTCTTATAATGATCTTGTTAAGAATTTATCTTAAATGTTTATCATATATGATGCCATCAGAATGTGGCTTTTTCCTATTTTGACAAGAAATCATAAAAATGGCACTATCATTATGTAGTTTTGTCTTCTAAACATTGTGCAGTTTCTGGCTTCAAAATAATTTAGTTGAATGTATGATAACTTTTGTAACAATATGTTATAAAGCTGTGCTGGCAGAATGGAATGCACTATCTGAAAATGGCATACATTTTTCCATTTTGTTAAAAAATATCACTTACGGTAGTTTTTATGATGTAAATATAATTATGACATCATGAATGATGCATTTAAAACTGAACTGACCACTATCATCTCTAGAAAAGCAATAAAATTCACTGTTTTGTAAATGTCATTTGACAGTTAAATAAATAATTATTACTAACATGAATATTTAGTTCATGCTTTATACATTGAATTAAAAATCATAAAGCCCATAGAAGAACTAAAAATTTTAAATTCATTGTGGACATTTATGAAGTAAGAAAACATTTTTTATATATTATATTTTTAATTTTTAGTTCAACAGAGCTTCAGCTAAGTTAAGCTAATGCGATCATTCTTTGTCTGTCATCCCTGGTGTATTATACATCATGTGTTGTCCACCGTGTAAAATTGACCTCTTGTTTACTATATATGTTGAATCAGTTACTGGTATATTGATATGACAAGTTTCTGTAAATACAGTTATTGTTTATTGTTTTTTGCAAATGATTTTTGGGGTAAGGCCCATGGACCTCTCCTTTTTTTTTTTTTTTTAATTATTTTTCTTTTTAGCATTTATTAATTGCCTTTAAAGATTAAAAGGTGCTCTATTTTTTGTAAAATTCAAATTTTCTTTAATCTTACATTTTTTTTTTCATTTTTGCACAGTTAAACTTGAAAAATGTTATGGATTCTTTACACGAGAAGGCACCAGATTTACTACCAAATCAAGGTATGTTACAGGTGTTTGCAATCATAAAAAAGTTTATGATACATAATAACAAACTGATTTCTCTCTTTCTCTCTATCATTATGGTTTTTTTTCTGGAAAAGGACTGGCAATAGTTTTGTGCATGGTATATTGACATGATTTAATAAACATTAAACTTAATTAAAATACTTATCATCACAGAGTTAAAGTAAATTTTGAAGTGTTCAAATTAATTGAACTGTGCTTCAAGAAAAATATTTTGTATACTTTTTTGCAGCAATAGTTAATTATTTATTAGAAGAGAACGATAGCTGTATGGTCAGACCAGAAGAATACTTAAGTTTATATGAAGAACCATATGATGTTGTTTTAGACAGTGGTAAGTAAAATCATACTTAACCCATAATTACTGTGATTTCAATCCTTAATTTTTCTGATATCTCAAATTTCTTTAATTTTTTTTTTTTTTTTTTTTTGATAGATATTCTGATCTATGTCTTTACCTGTAAACTATAGGGTATATATTACAAACTTACTTCCTTTGTAGTCCTTGGTGCCTATCCTGAGATTTTATCCTTGGGACTTTAGCATCACCCATGTTGGCACTCCAGAATAGCCAGTGGTGAGCTAGGAAGATGAACCATCATACACCACCATTAAAACTAAAAATAAAAATCAGAATATAGTTCAAAAAGATTAAGAGAAGACATTGTTGATGATAATTATGATTTCAGTTTGTTGTTGTTAAGTCAAGTACAGAAGATAAACTAAAAAATCAGTCCTTTTGTAGTACAGAAATCTTAAGTGGTATTGCTGGCAGTGTTGTAAATAATAAAAATTATGTTGAGGCTCATAACTTGCAAAAATGCAAAAATAGGCAACAGTCATTCAGCCTATTAGTTGCAAAGGTAACTCCACACATAACATTAAATTATAGCAGGGGTATTATAAGAGACCCTGGATGAATTATGCCTGATATGACTTAAAATGAAATTGCAAGTGAGTTAAAACAACAAGGTGATACTCATGTTAGACATTTTACTATTAAAAAGGAGGAAAAAGTAATTAAAACAAATATCTACCTTCTAACTTTTGAAATATTAACACCACCACAGGGAATTAAAGCTGGCTATTGTAACACCACCACAGGGAATTATAGCTGGCTATTGTAACATAGCAGTGAAAAGTATATTTTTTATTCACTAAGATGTTATAAATGTCAAAAATATGGGCATGGTTCTCGTTCATGTAAAAATACAGTTACATGTTGCCATTGTAGAATGAAAGAAAATTCTGATGATGGCTGTACCTTTGCTCCAAAATGTGCAAATTGGCATCCTCCAGGGGCTGTTCAATATGGAAAGGAAAACATGAAATTCTCACAATCAAAGTTAACAAACACATTTCTTTTGGTGCAGCAAAAATCATATATCTGAAGGAGCAGAAAAAATACCTGGCACATCTTATGCTATGATAACATCAGGTGCTGCTTACAAAACATTCTAAAGTGTTGCCCGTCAAACGGAGGCTATCCTGATGAATACAAATATAAAAACCACTCAAAACAATGATCAGTTTTAATTTAAAGAAAGAACTACATGTATATCTTCATGTGCCACATCTCAGACAGATAAAAATATAGTTAGTAAAAATATATCTTCAAAGGAGGAAAAACTTAGATCACTGAAACAAATTAATTCTGTTTCTTCTGCTGCAGAATCCTTTAACGATAAAACTGCAGTAGCATGTGATCAGGATAAACCTGCATCAGAAAGTTATAAACAAAATAAAAAGTAATATTTTAATCATTACTTTCCTGATAAAGACAGTTTCACACCCCTAAAGTAGAAACACTCTATTCATCGACTACGAGTTCTTGTTAGGACAAAAGGATTTGTTTTCAGATGAAGAGATAGAATGCTTTTCATCCTCACAGGCAATATCACTTATAAGGACACCAAATAAAAATAAATGATGTAAATATAATTCAATAGAATTATAGAGGTTTTAGAAACAATTTGGATGAAGTTGCACTGTTAGCCTTTAATTTAAACCCAGTACCATTTAGTCTCCTAGCTATTTGTTTGATAAAGATGTTTAAAATATTAAATTTTGTAATTATAATCAACATAATTCTTTCTCTCCCAATACTTACAAATCTTTAGGAAGTGCTGCAGTATTTGTTTGTAATAGAACTTTTCATAGCCCCATTGCCCTATCCACTAATATCCAAGCAGTTGCAGTATGACTTACACTACAAATTACCATAGTATAAGGTTCTAATTATATTCCTGTGCATTACAGCTTGCTGATTTGTAAAACCTAGTCCAGCAGATATCTCAACCATTTCTTTTAGTTGGTGATCTTAATGGGCATCTATGGGGGAATTCTTTCCTTGACATTAAAAGAAAATGACCTTTGTATTTTAAATAATGGTTAAAAACTTTTTTAACTGATGCAACAGGTACTTACTCATCAATAGATCTGTCAATTTTCTTAATGATTTTACCTGAACAGCCCATAATGATTGTTGTGGAAGTAATCATTTTCCAGTTATATCAAAGTATACGTATAATCTGGCTCAAATGATTTACTATCCCTAGAGGGAATTTTGCCAGTATGTGACATAAAGGAGAATTTAGTTTTCAATAATCAGTACAAATTTATAGAACACTACAATTAGGTTAATATTATTTTTATTTCAAGTACTTGTTAACCCAGAAACTTGCTGTATCAATCAGACACTTTTTCCTTTTCTTCTCACAGCAGATTGTTAAATTTTTTATGTTAATTTTCTTTCTTTCTTATTTCATAAGGATGTTCTTAAAACTAACCACCTTTTCTGAGAGTGATGACATTTACTTTGTCCCTTCCATAATCTAATTTATAAATACAATGTATTTAAAACATAATTTTTTTATTACAGAATTGGTTTGGCCACTGCCTACAAGAATGTTCCCATACAAATAAAGACAAATGATATTGGTTTAGAAACTTATTTACAGGCACTTCTGTAATATTTGTGACTCAGTTTACAGGATTTTAACAGAGGGTGTTGATATTGAACTGATTTTCATTCTCATCATCAAGTCATGTTTTAAACTCTGAACTTCTGATTTGTCACAATATATATTTCAACTATGCTGGATCAATTTTATCCAAGAGATTGATCATTTCTAAAGCAGGTCAGTTTTCATAAGAATTAAGTGACAGGTTACTTAAATGTTTTTTAACAAGTGTACTGATTATATGTTATTACAATTTGAAATTGCACAATTGTGTGTGACAAATTTTCAATTTGTACTCAGTATAATAAAAACTATAAAATTGTTAACTAATATACATGTATGATATTGTTCTTAATTTTATCTTTTAACTTTTTATTTAAACATTGCAATGATATTTGGGTCAAAATAATATAGGTCTTACTAGGTTTGACTTAACATTTTGAAAATAAAACATTCAGTACTTTATAAGCCAAATCTATATCAGACTTTTGCAGTAAAACAATATGTCTGACTGAGTACTTTGGAAGTCAAAATGAGGTTTACCCAATACTTTGAAAGTTAAAACTAAATGTGCATCACTAGGGCATCCTCAATTTAATGACATGTTCTTTATGTGTCAAAAAAATAGATTTTACTAATTACTTTTGCAATGCAAATACCACCTATTACTCTACATAAATAACTTAGGCTAAAGTTGGTGTTTTAATTTATAAAGATAACTAGCACGTCTGCAGGCTTTTACATAACTTTTCCAAAATGTAGGTTTGTGAGACTCTAATAAAAAAAAAAATAGGTTCAGACTTACATATTTGGGTCAAATAGTTGGATCAATATAAACTATTATTTATCATTTAAACATGTATAATCATTATCAACTTTGTCAGAATAATGAAATTGGGACAGTTGTCACCATTATTGCATTTAAAAACTTAATACAATTCTCAAATTTCAGTATACATTTGAAAGACTTCAAATTATTTCTAAAAATGCAAATAGTGCCATTCATCTTTGAGTGTCAAAAATGTGATACTATTCTAAGAGATGGTCTAATTGATTCCTACCGTACTGTTGTGTTTCCTGATCAGTGTCAGGGTATCTATAGAGGTAGAACATTATGCCAAAACATTCCAAAATTTGTAGCCCATTATCTAGAAATCTATCAATCAGGTTGGCAATGAGTTTACTGGATTTATATTTTGTAGATAAGTAACTGATAACTGATTACTGATAACACTGCAATCTTTGTATATATTTTTCTGACCTTGTAGAGGAACAGAACCCAATGCTCGTAACACCTTGTGAACCCTGTTAGAACCATATTTCATAGCACTTCTTATATCTTAAGTGGTATTCATACATTGCCAAATGTAAGAAAAGTGTAGTCTTACCTAGCATACATTTCAGATTTTTTATCTACAGGTAAGTATTATCATGTATGCTAGGTGAGACTTGTGGATCTTTGTGAACCACTGAGTGAAGAATGAAAATCAATAACAAGTAAACTACAGTCTGTTTCAAATTAAAACGTACCATTCTTGATACCTTTGGAAGCAACCAAATAAAACCAATGCTCTGATAGTTGCTTCGAACAACCACTTTATTAATACTTAATGTAATGGAAATATAAATTTAACAAAAATACGTAATCTTAGAAAATGGTGATGTAAGCCAATATGTTTCATAGTAGAATAAACAGTAAACTGGCATTGGACTGACTTAATTTTGTAACAAGAAGTCAGATGATAACGTGGCTAACAGATTTTGGTAAAATATAACAAGTATGTAAATTTAAACAGACAGATAAATTTCATATAAGTTTATATTAATACTTAATGGTATTGAGAAAAAATGGCAATTTATAGAAATACAAGATTTTGTTCACGAACATTCTGATAGGGCAATTTTCAATGTTAAACTAAACGTATAAAAACTCATATCGTTGACTGGAAGAAGTACCATTAAAATACACTAGAAAATTGTTCTTTTGTCCCCCAACAGTGGAAAATTAGCTCAACGTTTTAACATTTTGTTTGTAAACATTCTTTTTAACTAATCTGTAAATGTATAAATTGATAAAATTTAAAAGGATGTTAAAACTTTAAATATCAGAATTGATAATACATAAGAGAACAATAATAATTGTAATATAATTAAAATTGAATGTTTTTAGTTTTGAGTGTCAAATATGAAAAAGTAAAAGATAAATAAACTGAATTATAGTTATCAAGTGATATTAAGACAATGTATAAAAATAGAAATGAAGTGTACATTACAAATTCAATAAACGTGTCTGAAGAAAGAATTTACTTTTTCGAAATTAAAAACAAAATAAAACTATTTTAACGTAAACAAGTTTGTTATTGTTAATGTTATTAAATACATTTAATTGCACTGCAGTGTTCAATTTTGATTATTATTAATAAAAATTATAATAATAACATAAAGAGCAAATATTTTAAGTAATGAATTTCAACAATCACCAGCTCTACCGGCAGCGGTTGTCATTCTTAAGAGAAAGATCAATTGCGTCTTTACAGCTGCCTCCACAACCCCCTGACTTAAGTAGGCTCAGTAATTTGCTCAGCATTACAATATGAAGGCTCCTGTAGTTAACTAAACTTATCACAACGGATACTTGAATATGAGTAATATTTGTAAATTGAATGTATTGTAGTATGATATTTTTTTTACAATACTCAATATTTTTCATGTCTTTGTAGCACATGCCAATTGCCATATGCTATTTTAATGCATTATTAATAAAATCAAATCTTAATTGTACCTTTTTTTTCTTAAAATTTATTAAGTATGAAATATGTGGTGAAAAACATCAATTAGTTGACACGAATGTAGTATGAACAATCTCAGGCAGCGTCCTCATCAATTACTCTTATCACGTGGCGAATAGTTTTGGACAAGAAACTTAAAAGGGTCATAACTCTTAGGGAATTTACAAACCGATTTGGATTAATTATATAAAAATCTCAATTTCCTGTTGATGTTTTTACCAATTTTTATGTGTAATGTTGTTGATGAATAGTTTTTAGAAGTTCTCCGGACAAGAATTTTTCATAAGTCAAACTGATTCTCTTAAATCACGCAATAACAAAGTCATACATCACTTATATTCATACCAAATTTTGGCTTTAAAAGGGAGGAATAGAGTGTTATTTCTTACAAATTATCTGCAACTTTAAAAGCTACAGTTTTTTGCTACATATAACAGAACCTCTATTACATATAGCGGAAAAGTTTACTACATTTGACGTTCGTTTCTTACTACATCTAGAGTTGCTACTACATATTGCGTAGTTACTACATAGGCGACATCAGTTCCTAACTCAAACACTTAAATTAATATTTTCATTGCGTATTTCCTTGCCAACCAACAAATCAATTAAAGATGTTCCAATGCCTGCTACAGTACTGTCATTTCTCTAAAATGCAGTTTCAGCCTTACCATTAACAATAAATGTTGCATAAATGGCTTTTTTGTGAACAGTAATATCATAACCGGCTGTGTTCAGTACTGTGTAAAAGTGTTTTTACAGAACATTTTCAATTGTGTCTTTCCATTCCATCAGAAATATACGGCCCTTTATAATACTGGCACTCAATGGTATCCAAAACCCGACATTCAATCAATTATCAATCATATCACAAGCAATGTCACCACATATACCTTCTTAGCTAAATGATGTAATTAATATACTTAAAAGTTCTTCTGTGTAGCGACCTTACATGATCTTTCAAAGGATGTTTGCAAATGAGAGTTTAAATAGCTTTTTTATGAAGTTTCAGGTCCTGATGAACCCATAATGTAGGATTTCGAAAATTGACACAACCAATATTACACAAATACCTGTTAAATTTTGATGTGACATATGTGCACATTTCGGAAAATCATTCCTCATCATTGACACTAGGGACCGAAAAGTTTGATAGATAAAAAACATAAGCCAAACAATTGAAAATTAATTAATCTAAAGTTCCAAAATACTATGAATCCAAATCCAGTTAAGGAATGCTTTGCATCAGGGAACAAAACTTAGTTTTAAATAAATTTAAATAAATGTTAAATCAAAGTAGTAAACAGAATTTTTTGCGTCCTGATAATTTATTTCGAAGAAATGCACGTTTCGTTAAATCTTGAGTCTTAATAATTCTATACTCTTTAAAGTCAGGTGTTTTTACTTGCATGGGACTTTTACCTTTTATCTATTGCACTCAAGTCTAGTATTAGAGGTGATATTAAAACTTAAGGTTGCAAGCAAACAAAATTAAGGCCTGTGTTAAAAAGGGAAGTGTATTTCAACACAGGTCAATAACAATTCCAGACTTAAAGGAATACACATTATCTTCCATTCTTTATTAGTTGAAGATTTGAAAAAATGCAGCTGCAAAATATATTTGACAACAACCAGATGCAGACCCATCAATGACGGTCTACTACAATTCATTTCTCAGGGAAAACACAAATGCATTTGTATCGAACCGTGAATTTTTGTTTGACCAGAACCATTTACCAATTAAAGGGACCTAAAAATGGGTTAACTGTTTAGTAATTACAATATTTGGGTTTAATGACAGGAACAAAAACATGTGTAAACGTTCTATTTTTCTACAATGTGCCTCGTTACGCAAAATGCTTGTCATGAAAACAAAACATTAAATCAAACTGCATTTAAAAACATCTCATTTATATATTTGACTTACAATTTTTATTAGATTTAGATTAAAACATCTGATAATAGCAATTCAATTTAGACTCTATCTCTTTGTGATTTACTATAACTAATTCATTCACCTATTAATGCAAGCCAATTATCTCTCTTATCTTACTAATAACATCGATTGTATCCGCTAAAAGCTGCTGAACAGTAATTAATGATGATGGAATATGTGAGAGTTACCATAGAAACAGCGTATTTATGTTTTAATACAGGTATTGAAGTCCATTTAGGTACAAGTAAAGGACAAAATGTTTAAATCATAGATACATCTTATACTATTTATCTAATCAGAACAGTTTTGTTCACATTGTGATGAGGTGATCTGAAATAAGTATACGCAATAAAATACAGCCATGGGGTGTAGCTCCATTAAAGCTGTGCGCCCGTGCAAAAGTTCACAGAACAGAGTCCAAACGCCAAGTAATATATCAAATTTGTTAATTGATTACGGTAAAATGCATTCATCATTTGTGTTTAGTCAGATGGAATATACAGATCCATGTGGGAAAGAAAGGAACGAAAAAAGAAGTAGCAAATCAGGAAACAAAAGTATCAGTTTAACAATGAAAGCTGAAAAATGTCCTATTGATAAACTTACAAAACGTTCAAGGAGAATAGATAGTACTGTAAATTTAGTGTCCAATATGACGCCTATAGAGGTCTGAAGAAGTAATGCAAATTATGAAAAATGCTGAGGAATAAATGAATGGATGTAATTTTAATCTGGTGTAACTTGTCACTTTCAAAATCTTAAAAATCGTGCGAATAAATTTCATTTTGGAGTTAAAATCTCAAAAATTCACAAAACGGTCAATGAGAATAGATAACAACGCTTTTGTGGTAAAGTGTATTTTTTTCTAAGTTTTTGTTAACAAATGCGATTTTGTTAGCAACTGCGTTATCAACACTACTTATCTGGAGTCAATCGTAACACATTAAATCATGCATACATCAAGTGGGCCTTGCTGTGCATTTTGATATAGTAAAACTTCAGAAAACGACCAGGACGGAAAACAGAACCACTGTTTTTGGGAAACAATATTACATTTTAGTACACTAAATTACTCCCATGGAAGAGCGAGTGTGCACGTGAGAAACGATAAGTTGTTTTGCACAGGTTTAAAAACAGCCAATTTCATTGGACAATTAATAGAAAGGCGCATTTATACCGTCTTATTGTGTTTTAAGTCCCAGCAACTAAAGCGACAAGAGTTCGATTGATGTAGACTGTAAGGTGACTTTTGACTTTGAATGATCTCGGGTCAAAAACATTGTCCTTGTGTCAGAATTTCGCCATAACAACAAGAACGTGCACCGAGAACAAAATCTCACACTACCTATATATATAGCAGGAGTGTAGAGAACAAAGATGGCGGCAAAGTGGTAAAGTCAAATTAAGTTGAAAACTCTTTGGGTACTGTGAGAGTTTTAATAATGTCTTTAAAACATGTTACAAACCTAATGCATAGTCAAAATATGTATTCATGTATATACAAAAATTCAAAGTTGGAGGATTTGTCCGTCCGGCCCTAATCTGCCATTTAAATAATGTTTTTTTCAAGGATACTCTCGATCTTTGTCTTGCTTTCATATCATACATAGGACTAGAAGAACATAATTTCAACGTAATTTTCATTATATGACAGGAAAAGGCGTTGTTTGCATGTTGTTTACTAATAAAAATGTTCCGTAAGTGTAATGGTAATTTTACAAGAAAGCAACTATCTCGCTACTCTACAGTTTGAAAATACATCTCGCCAAGACACCCAAAAGATCGTGGATTACTACTTATTTGAAATTTTATGAATGATATGTAGTTCTGCTGTTTGCATAATATGTGCTGAAATATTTGGATTATTTCACATTTTGAGTGTAAAATGTTAATATCAGACGCACGTTGCTTTCAGATAATACGTATCACGAGGTGAATTACTATATCGCCAACGGTTTCAAAATCTCGGATTTGTTTATATGACATGTGGTTGAAGGTTTTCTAGTTTTAAAACATTAAAAGAATTGTGTCACTTTAAGCGTAACAACTATATTTTTTTTATAATTTTGACATATTTGCTGTTTTTCGACTTTCATTGATATATTAGTCACTTATTGCAACACCTTATAATCTCGTATGACGTGAATGCCTCTTAGCTAATCAGATCCCAAGTTGTTACCTTTTTTATTTGATTTAATTGGTTAAACAATGTTCACCATTGTACATAAAATAGGATAGCAATATTTAACATAATAATGATAATAACTTTATATCTCACATTGTCAATACAATAAAGAGAAACATATTATGACATGTTATATACATATTAATAACAGTATAGAGTGGTCTATAATATACTAGCGGAAAAAAGGTAACTGTGCATGACTGAAATGTGGATTATAAAATAATTTGAAAATTCAAAGCAATGAATAATTTCGTATTTGTTTATTAGATATTTCTTTACAAATTCATGTCATTGAAAAGGTTACAGATACTGTTATTTCATACGCAGGGGACTAGAAACATAGCAGATAGTAAAAGTCAGTTCACAAGATCAGTATCGTGTGTGACCACCATTAGCATTGACAGCAGGACTGACAGCGACGCCTCATAGGGTTGATTAAATGCCTAAAGAATGCTTGAGGGATGTTGTCCCATATCTGGTCTAACGCTTGGGCCAACCCTTGCAATGTAACAGCTGATTAGGCAGATGATGTAATCGGCGTCATACGTGTTCACTTGGAGAAAGGTCGGGTGAAACGGCTGGCCACGGTAACACATTGACGTTATGCTGTGCCAGAAAATCCATTGCAACCCGTGCGACGTGTGGTCTCGCATTATCATGCTGAAAAGTGACGTTACGTTGCTGTCCTTAAATGAATGGGATAGCATGGGTCTGTAGGATTTCATCACGGTACCGTACACCGGTCAAATTCCCGTCGATAACATACCAGAGGAGTTCTGTCATTCGCTGTGAGCACCCAAACCATTACACTGCCCCCACCGAACGAACGTCGTTCCACCACACACGCGTCATGGAAACGTTCTCCAATGCGCCGATAAACTCTGGAGCGTCCGTCACTTCTGTCCAAGTGAAATCTGGACTCATCGGTGAACATAATCTGTGCCCAGCCTCGTCGATTGAAGCGTAAATGTGTTCTGAACCATGCAAGACGAGCTGTGCGATGACGTCGTTGTAGAATTGGACGGATTGCCGGACGTCGTGGGCGAAAATGTCTTTCCCGTAAACGATTCCGTACTGTACTGAGCTGATTGGGCGTAGTCCAGGAATGCTCCGGGCAGTAGTACTGGCAGTCTGGAAACGGTTCCGGAGGTGCACAAGCTGGATATGGTTGTCTTGTTGACGTGTCGTTACGCGTGGACGTCCTGAACGAGGGCGGTCTCTAGTGGTGCCAAACTGTTGGTGCATCAACAGTGTTTCTGTGGACACCAAAATGTCTAGTGACAAAGCTTTGGGTCAAACCAGCCTCAAGCATACCAACTGAGCGGAGGCGATCATTTTCATTTAGCCTAGGAATTACACTATGGAAGCTTTCAACCGAATAAACTTGCTTTTCTGGTGTCCAAACAAACAAACAACAGTAAATTATTCCCAAAATATTGTCACACTGAAATGCTGGGCGACAATTGCGTGAAAACCGACCCGTGCGCATGAGGCGTAAAAATCACAGGCAATTGATGCAATGACCGAGCGATATGGTAGAGGTATATACACTTACCATTTGTGCAAATTTTAAGATTTATACATTCAGTAATAATAGCGAAATTATAAATTCTATTGATGCACAGGTTACTTTTTTCCGCTAGTATATATATATATATATATATATATATATATATATATATATATATATATATATATATATATATATATATATATATATATATATAAGTGTTAAATTATGCATTAAATTAACCTGGAGAGCTTGTTCTCTCGAATATAATTTTGATAAACTTACATAATTTTCTCAGTAAAAAAATATTTTTAGTTGAAAATAATTCAAAAAACTTTAACAGTCTTTTTGTAATTTTATCAGGTATAAACATTTGTCTTCCATCAATTAAAGCAGTACACTTGATTACATATATAAATATCTGTATTCACTTACAATCTTTTCAACAGAAATTATATAATAAATTCTGACGTTTGATCTTTTAAAAAAAATTGGAAGATAATTCACGAGAATCTTAAAGACATAAAACTTGATGTTACCTTACCTGAAAATGTTAAATAATACGTACTGTCTGATTCACGTCGGACGTAGCACTAGGTTTTAGAAGAAAAAATTTAGAAAAAAATTTGTATCATGCCACATACCGTTAACACGTATGCATTTTGTCGTAATTAACTGACACCAAAATAAATGCCATCTTAGCTGAAGTATAAAATGCTGAGCTTTTTAAAATCCTTACAGGGATTTAATATGGTAAAACACACAAACACTAATTCCGGAAATATATCGCTGTAATAACCATGCGGGGAGCCCCGGGTAGAAAACTCTAGAATAGTCCACTCAGCTGTAGGTAAGATCGCTTTTGTTAAAACCACAGATTATTCCCTTTTGCTGTCAAGCTAGCAGACGATATTACCTGGCGAGCGAAAATGAGAAAGTCTGTCATGCGCAGTTCTTTTTCTTAACCCGTATGGTTTTTCAGCGATGTATTTCCGAAATGACGTATGAATTTTGTCGTATTCACTGACACCAACTAAATGCCATTTAGCTGAGCTTTTTAAAATCCTAATGGGGATCGATTTAATATGGGAAAACACGCAAACAATTTTTCCGGAAATACATCGCTGAAAAAATCATACGGGTTAAGAAAATAGAACTGCGCATGACAGACTCTCTCATTTTCGCTCGCCAGGTAATATTGTCTGCTAGCTTGACTTTGAATGATCGCAACCCAAACACATCCCGGAAAAATAATGACGCCAATATCTCTCTCTCTCTCTCTCTCTCTCTCTCTCTCTCTCTCTCTCTCTCTCTCTCTCTCTCATGCTACAATTTTTTTTGATATCTCTTCTAAACTTGACCTTGAAAAACTAGTGCTACGGACGGCATACGTGAATCAGACAGTAGGTTACTTGTGGGTGAATTTTGGAGTCTTTATAGATGGACCTAGTTAAAACTGTAAGTCTTATATAGTTTAAAAGACTTCTGCTATAACATACAGCTTATTGTATCTTAAAATGATAATAAGTATAAATCAACCTTCAGTACCGCAACTGCCTATGAGGCAACTGAGGCAACTGCCTCGGTAAAAATTTAATCAAGTACTTTTTCTCACAGAAGTGATATTTATTTTGTGTGTGTGTGTGTGTGTGTGTGTGTGTGTGTGTGTGTGTGTGTTGTGTGTGTGTGTGTGTGTGTGTGAGAGAGAGAGAGAGAGAGAGAGAGAGAGAGAGAGAGAGAGAGAGAGTCTAGTCAATCTACAGTTTGACCTCAAACTAATTGCAACAGAACAAATTTTTATTACTTATATGCTCTCCAATACATAAAATGTTTATAGTAAAAAGTCTACCAAAATCTGACAAGGGGAAACAAGTTTTTGAGAAGTTTTAATTTCTTATGGGGATTTCTATAGACAAGGGAGATAACTCCTGTAAAACAGGTGGAGTTTTAGTCCAATTACTATATGTTTTTCTATTTTTACAAAAAGTAAAGCAAAGACCCTGGAATTAATCAATCATAATTGATTCCATATGTATATTTAACATTTCTGATTTCATTTAAAGTGATATCATTGGCCCATTTTCATTCAGTTGCATTTAATTTTAAGTCTTTCACAATTTAATGTTTCTATAGTGATAAGAATTAATAACAGAATACTCAAAGTAATGAAATAGAAGTATTGAAAAGTTATGTTATACTTATTTTATCATTTCTGTGTATAACAAAATATATTTGAGGTGAATAAATCTTTTTTTCCATCTCATCAACATGCCCTAAATCAGCATTTTGCATAAATTCTTTCAACAAAATTATTTAATTTTTTTACATTCCATTTACATATTACATTCTAAATTGTCTTAAATTGTCTATTTTAAGTCTATGTATAAATTTCCATCTAACTTTTGGTTGTTCTTCATATAGTTTCAGAGAAAACTTGAAGTTTTTGAAAATTTTTGTGTAAAATTCAGGATCACAATACAGAGTTATCTCCCTTTTTTATAGAAAATGCAATTGGTAACTTCAATTGGAAAAAACCCAAATTCCACTGGATTGAAATTGGTATATTTTTTATGGTGAATAAAACACAATTTCTAAAAACAATCACAAAAAATATTTTCTGTTGCAATTACTTTGAGGTTTGACCCTATTTTTCATAGATTGACTAGACTAAGAGAGAACAAGAGAGAGAGAGAGACGGTCGTCATTATTTTTACGGGATGTGTTTGGGTTGCGATCATTCCAAGTAATATATCATTATGTAATATATTCTTCCACCTATGCTTGTAATGTCGAAAAAAAAACCCCAACTACAGTTAGACAGTTAAAAAGACAGTCCCTCGATTAGTGACCTTTTTTCACATTACACGTTTGCATTATTATTAAATTGTCATTTTGGTTACTAGCTGTATTACGGTACTGTCTGATTACGGCATTTAGCGTAATTGTTTAAATGTATCACGTTACCTTGCTTATGAAAACGCAGAAATATTCTGAAAAATCCAGGTTAAATGATAGACCTATTTTTGTCCGATTCCCGCCCACATACAATTTAATCTCTAACCTGGATTGCGAGGTTTAGTGGTGTGGTTAAACTAATTTTCATGGCACGAAACCTTCCGACTTTTTTGTGTACAACAGCTGATCTAGTCTTGAGCTTTTCTATTATACTGTATAATGATACCTTCCTTACATGTGAAAGTTTTAAAACGTCGATACTCTCTCTCTCTCTCTCTCTCTCTCTCTCTCTCTCTCTCTCTCTCTCTCTCTCTCTCTCTCTCTCTCTCTCTCTCTATATATATATATATATATATTGATCTTCAATTCTTGCCTCGGTTTAATTAAGGGCAGTTACGGCACTGCCCTTACTAAGCACTTTAGTTATTTGTAATCATAAATTTATTGCAGTCAAATCCTTATAGTTGTAGCTACAATATCTTCAACAAAGAGTTAATCATTCTCTGAGTTGATTATTGTCAAGTTAAATATCGTAGAATGATGTTCTAAATGATAACTCCCGGTCGAGAAGACAAACGCCATCTTCTACTAGAGAAAAAAATTTTGGGAAGAAATCCACAGCCATCATCGTCTAGGAGATAACCAAACAAATAACTTTGTTTTTAAAATAAGTGCTATAACACTGTCCATTTAACCTCCACTATATTTTACCGTAATCTCCTCAAAAGTTATGTGCAAAAACTGTAGACTGTTAGGTGTATTAACGGGGGATACCACCCCGGTCCCTTGTTTAGAAAATACTTCATATCACAGTGATCGGCAAACAACTCAACTTTGAAAATGAGGTAAGCGGCGCCATCGCTGCTAAACCTCAACTATTTATTTATTTATTTATCGATACAATTTTATTCATGTCTGGTCAACTCAATAAATTTATTGAACAGAACCCACTGCCCGACACTAGATTAAAAGTCCATCCAATCATTCTCACCGATAGCAAAGCAAAATATTTGAAAGCAGTCCATGAGACGCCAGTCGAAAAGGAAAACATGGCGTCAAACTTAGACTACTTACCTCCATTAGGTAAAAGCGATCATTTATGCTTACGGTTCGATCTAACATTGAAAGTTGAGCTAGACTCTAGTGCAAGACAAAATTTCCAATATTTTAAAGGGGACTATGAATCTATTAATACCAAAATTTCTCTCGAAAATTGACATGATAAATTCCCGAATCTAAGTGGTATTGAAGCCTGGGACTGTTTTACCGATTACATTTACAAATTAATTGAAGAATTTATACCAGTGCGTAGAGTTTTCAACAGGGAATTTCAATACACCCTGGATTAACGGTGAATGTATTGACGCTATTAGAAACAAGAGACGAGCCTGGAACCGCTACAGAAATTGTAGATCTGCTGACAATAAAGATTATTACAATAACAAACGAAGAGAAGCAAACAACAAGATTCATATAGCGCAATACAAATACGAAAAACAACTGGTGACAAATATTAAAAATGACACCAAGTCCTTTTGGAAATACATACAATCTAAAACAATAGTAAAGAGAGATCAATGGATTACACAATGAGCATGTACAACTTATATACGATGACAACGAGCAAGCTTCACTTCTGAATGATTTTTTTCCAGCGTATTCACCACAGAAAATTAGAAAATATCCCAGTACTTGTTTCGAAAAGAGAACATACTCCGCTAAACGAAATAGTAGTAACAAAGCAAGGAATAACAAAATAACTGCAGAAGTTGAACCCTAGTAAATCCCCGGGTGTAGATGGATACCACCCAAAATTCCTTAAAGAAACGGCCTATACGATTTGCACACCTCTTGCCATCATTTATAGCAGAAGTATATCGGAAGGTGCCGTACCTAAAGTATGGAAAAAGGCCAACGTATCTGCAATTTACAAAAAAGGGAAAAAAATATCAGATCCTTCAAACTACCTGCCAATAAATTTAACTTCAGTGATCTGTAAAACCTTAGAAAAAATAGTTCGAGATGAGCTCATGAAACATATGGAATCTAATAATCTGTTCTCAACCCAACAACACGGCTTTAGGAAAAAGCGATCATGTATCACACAACTAATTGGAGTAATTAACTTCTGGACTGAACAAATGGATAAAAGAAATGGAATAGATATTATTTATTTTGACTTCCAAAAAGCCTTTGACAGTGTTCCCCATTTAAGATTATTAAACAAACTAACAGCGTATGGAATTCAAGGTTGTCTTCTATCATGGATAGACAGATTTTTAACAGATCGTGAACAGCGAGTTGTGTTAAATTCCAGAGCTTTTAACTGGTCAAAAGGTAAAAAGTGGTATTCCCGCAGGGAAGTGTTCTAGGAACTACACTATTTCTAATTTATATTAATGACCTCCCAGACGTAGTGGATAGTTTAATAAAACTATTTGCAGGTGACACAAAAATATTCCGGGTTATCCACTCTGCCACTCAGCCGTGGAAGCTCAAATTCAACACCGACAAGTGTAAAACATCTTCATCTGGATAGGGAAGTCCACAAAGCAGATTACAAAATGAACACGGACAACTCTTAGCAGACCATCAAAAACGTAGAACAAGAAAAAGATCTGGGAATTATCATCGATGACAAACTAAATTTCCACGAGCACATCGCCATGTCAGTTAAAAAGGCAAATCTGAAAGTTGGCCTGATTAGTAGGAGCTTCAAAAACATGGATAAAGAAATGTTTTTCCCTATTTAAATCCATTGTAAGACCACACGTTGAATACGGATCTAATGTATGGTACACCACACATAAAAATTATGCAGTCGCTATCGAAAATGTACAGCGAAGGGCAACTAAGCTGGTGAAATCTATAAAGGATCTATGTTATCAAGATAGACTGAAGTTTTTGGGCTTACCGTCGCTAGAATACAGGCGTATTAGATCAGACATGGTAGAAGTTTATAAAAGTAGATACAAATCATTGTCTGAATCTAAATCAAAATCGAAACACCAGAGGCCATAGGTACAAACTACAAAAAGAACGGGCAAGTATTAACATAAGAAGATCTAGCTTCTGTCATCGAGTAATCTACAGCTGGAACAACTTGCCATCTGAAGTCGTTAATTCAACATCTTTAAACATGTTCAAATTCAGACTGAACGAACACTGGAAGGACGTTGAAATCAAATTTGACACCAGTCGTTACAAAACCGGACCGGAAGTGACAAGAACAGACAAGTTGAGATATAGAATTAATCAAATGGGTCAGAGAGGCTGTAGCCTACAATAAAGACCTCGAAGAACTGGTAACTGATAAGGGTAATTGTTATTCATTTTACACGCCTAGTTCTTTGTCTCTGGAAGGTCCAACATGAACACCTAGCCAAACGATAGGCGAGTATGTAGGTGTTAATGGTAGATAACAACCTCGACAAGCTTCAATGGTTTCTGAAGAACACTGGATTGTTCAACCATGACTAATCCTGAAAATAAAAACAATTTGAAACATATATAACGCTTCTTAATTTTAATCTTTTTATATATTTGAATATAACACTGAAAACAGCTTTGTCTGTGAATTAAATTCATCCACTGAAGCTAGAGAAGACCTGTTCCCTGAAAAATTAAGAAATTGTATACTTTTACCTTTAACTTGTACCGATAATAACACAGAAGGTGACCAGGAACAATTTTTCAACTACTAAGTATATACATGTATAGGTATACCCCTCGTCAAAGTGTTACTCTATCCTTTAGATATTTTTTCAATCTCTTGAAAATATTTAGTTTTCAACATTTTTGGACCTAGCACTACTGATTAGGAATTGTATTTCAAAATGATTGGCAAGTGTTGTTAAATTTAATTCGGGTAAATGTAAATCAAACTTTACTATCGCTGGTTTTATGGGAGATGTTCATCTGGTCGGTTGTGATAAAGTCTGATTGTTAATGAGAATATCTACACAGAAACAGTAAGAAAAGGTAATATGTTACCTTTCGAATGGTTTTGAACAGCGTTAGCCTCAGTTGTTCTCTAATCTAAAAAGTCGATAAATCAACTGCCTTCTGTAAAATGTTTAAAATGTCCATTTTTCTTTATCGGGCATTTCTATAAATGTGTTTGGGTGATACAAATAGTGTCACTTTTTCTTTCTTAGCACTTCATCGAAATCATATTCGGTGTCCATTATTACTTGACAGTTTGTGTGCGAAAACCCAAAAATTGCGTGTATTGAAAACTACTCGCGTTAATTAATTTACAATATATGAAATAAATAAGTATGTAATCATCCGATGTGTAAGTCGGAAATTAAACTTCGTTGATCGATTGATTAAAAATAACCAGTCCTCCTTGTTGAACCCATAACGGCCATTTTTAGGTTTTTGCTACTTATAGTAGCGGCAACCATCTTGGATTTCGGACGGACATGTCGAATAAAATTTTTTATCTATACCACCCAAGGACCTTTTACTAGGCATGTGCTTTCAGAGAAGACAATTTTCAATGATTTAGAATAATCGAAGCACAGACTGTGCTGAACGTAGGAAAGTAGTCATGAAAGCCTGGTAACCGGGTTGATATCAATACTTAGTCGAGAAAAGTGGAGTGGAGGAATGGTGCTTTACATTCCTGTCAAGATTCTGTCACTTAAATGTCATTGTGTCAATGACATGAAAATACAAAATGCTTTGAATTACTTATATCATCTTTTCAAAAACTACTCTATTTTTCTTCTCTTATCCTCTGGAACCACTGGGGTCATGGTGACCAAGTGGTCTTAAGGGTAATCTTAAAGGTCGCAGTGCCTAGATTCAAATGCTGCTTGGGCATATCCTAGTGTGAGAAAGTTTGTCAGTTTGCCTGGCAACTGTCAGTGGTTTACTGGGGGCACTTTGATTTCCTCCTCCATCTAAGAACTGACTACCTGGATATGTGAAAGAGTCTTGACTGGTGCATAAAACATCATTACTCCATTACACTCTGAAACCAATTTGCCAATATAAATGAAATATGTTAGAATGAATCTTGCTTGATGCAGATTCCAAACTGGCATCTTTAGAAACATTCAATCAATAATGACCATTAAAGCAAAAAGGGAAAATGGCTTTTGTAGTTTCTGACAACTGATTGATGCTAAAGACACCTCTGATAAGATAAAAAATAAGAGAGTAAATGAGAGGACTTTGACCTTTCGTCTTGACTAAGGGCCTTGAACCATGTATCAAAATGATCATCATATCAATACCTACAATATTAATGCAAGATAATTAACAATTTAAGCCTTCTTATACAGTTATGACCTTGACCTATGAACCTATGACCTTGAACCATATATCAAAATGGCTGTTATAGCAATACCTACAATATTCTAATATACATGCCTATACAAAAAGTTAATAGTTTTCAAGATAATTAACAATTTAAGCAATCTTATGTTGCTATGACCTTGACCTTTGAACCAATGACCATAAGCCATATATCAAAATCATCATCATATCAATACCTACTATATTCTTATATACATGTCTATACAAAAAGTTAATAGTTTTCAAGATAATTAAAAATTTAAGCCATTTTCTGTAGCTATGACCTTGACCTCAGAGCCTTTGGTCTTGAAACATATATCATAATGATCGTCATTCCAATACCTACAATATTCTAAGAAACATGCATATAAAAAGTTAATAGTTTTTAAGATAATTAACAATATTGGCTGTCTGATGCAGCTATGACCTTGACTTTGAACAAATAACCTTGAACAATAGTTATTTGAATATCTACATTTCGATATTCCAATAGATTTACCTGTACAAAAAGTTAATAGTTTTCAAGATATACTTACAAATATATTATTTAAAGCAATTTCCCCCACTAACTGCCTTGTTATTTTCCCGTTTTGAGCCCCAATACTACCATTTGTGCAAATCTATAACTAGATGATCTGAGAATAATATATATAAAATAACTAAGGCATACCTCTTCTACATTCTGAGGAGAAGATTTTCACTATTTCCCCCTTTATGGGGTCCCCAAGGGAACATAACTTCTTCATTTATGGAAATCTTAAAGGCCTCCAACAAGGCATGATGGTAGCCAAGTTTCAATGAATTTGGCTCAGTGGTATTGGAGATGAAGATTAAAAAAGTAAAAAGTTTGCGCCCGATGCACTATGGGTGACAGATGAAGATGGATCTCAATAACTCATCAGAGCTTCCGGCTTAGGTGAGCAAAAAACCAAATAACCGTAACAGTAAATATTATAAAAAAAACGACTGAAAAAGGAAGACATCAAGAAGTTACCAAACAATGACAGGATTTTTTTTTTTAGTAAAACCAGTACTTCTACCGCCGTAAGTCAGAAAATGAAAGTCCTATTCAGATTCAGGAAAAAATAGAAAACCAGCGAAAGTTGGTCCAAAACTCGGACAGAAACAGCGACGACACCTATTATAAGTGAAATCTAAAGTCAGTCACTGTTTGAAAGATACTAGTAATCAGAAGATTCTGATTTTGTAGCACTTGCGCCACTTGTAGCATGCCAGATCAGTGCAAATTTCGGGCATCAAATTATGAAAATGTCTGTTTTTCTCAAATTGTAAAGAACTTTTTGCTTCTTCTATCTCTAATAATATTGAAATTCAAAAATAAAAAATAAACACTGATTGATTTTTAACAACTGTATAGAAAGTAAAAAAAAACTGACTGAATCTCGACAGTCTATGTCATTATTCCCAATTTTCCTGTTTGTCAATACATTTTCCCAAATTAACACTCGGGGGCGTTTCCCAAAATACCCAGAAAAATGCCTGTCCTTCAATGCTTTCGGACATCCTTACTTTGAAATTTTAATGATTTTTAAATTTCCTCTTTTTCGGACGGCAACTCTTCTGTTTTAAGATAAATGCCATAGCTTTGCCAGGCAAACCAATCATAACGCGCTAACGCGCGTTATTCAGTTTGCCTGGCAAAGCTATGGCATTTATAATCCAATAACTGCCATAGCTATGCTTTTCAATGGTTAAATATATTATTTATTTATTTTTTGTCCGTGTTACTTTCTTTTCTTCTCTAAAATCAGTGATTCGAAATTGAATTAAATAAAACCAGAAATGCATTTGTAACACCCAGATTGCGCTGTGCTATACAGGTCTACTTCTTTGGAACGCAAGTATACAGTAGTGCTCAAGAAAACTGACATTTGTTTACATAGATACGGTACGTTAGTTACCAAACAACGACATTACTAGAAAAGTCTTCGACTTTCTTACGTAAAAATAGACCTTATTTGCATATAACGTAATAAGGCACAAACGAAAAATTGTACAGAAAAACCCGTTACATTTGTTTTATCCCCAACATCTATTTTCTATGTTATGAATTTCAACAAAATCGATACATAAATTAACCCATAATGATCATTTATAGGTTTGTGCTATTTTTAGTATCGGCAACCATCTTAGATTTCGGAGGGACATGCCAGATATAATTTTAATCCGTACTACCCAAGGACCTTTCACACTCAATTTTCCTTCCATTAGGCATATACTTTCAGAGAAGACGATTTTCAAAGGCCATTTGTTTTTGCTATTTATAGTAACGGTAGCCAGCTTGGATTTTAGACGTACATGTCGGATACAATTTTTTAATCAGGACCTTATTTACCAAATTTTATTAACGGACGTAGGCATACACGGGCAAACGAACGCTTTACCATGTCATAAGCTTGCCAGGTGAGCTAATAAAATGATCAAATTACTTGACAAAAACTTATTATAAATATGTATAAGATTTTATTAAATCATACCTGTTTATAATGAAATTGTCATATTTATTAATTGGGATCTGACGGCCAACATGTTTTTCCGTCATGCGACAGCTTAAAAATTCCATGGTCGTGCAGGGGTTTACCGGTATTTTACTTCTAAAGGTTGTAGTTTATCATTCTTAATGCATAGTGCTCAAAGAATATTTACAGTTGATAATCAGCACCTAAAGTTGTACTATTGTTTAACATTGTTGCACAAAGGGATTTTTTATTGTCTTCGTACCTACAACAGACAAACAGCTATGAAACCGTGGCGTTCGATTGTTGAAATTGAAAATGTTATTGTTGCTAAGGTGGCACGTGCTCCAAGTTTGAAATGTTCACATTTTTTAAATAATGGAGGCATTCTTTACTAATATCAAGCTAGATTGGAGTCAAATTCCTTTATTTTGCCAAATTACATGGATTTTTAGGATATGGTGAGTATTTGGTATGTATCTGGCTATTGCCAGAGAAGTATGGAGGGTAAAAAGGGTCATAATTCTATGTATGTAGGTGAGATGCTAATTCATCTAACTTCTTGTATGTTGATGCTATCAAGTATTATTAATTCGTCTATATCGCATTATGACAATTTTATTTGTCCATGTCTATAATTCTATGTGTCTAAATTGCATTCTAAATAATCTTACTGTTAACATTTATTAGTTCATTTCACGAACTCATATCGTTATTTGTTTATGTTCTCAAATACAAGTTTCAAGTCACTGTTGTATTCGTTCATGTCACCTACGGGTATCGTTATTTTTCGTGGTTGTAACTCGCATTCCAATTATGTTAACAAATGAATTAAGTGCTTCATTATGGCAACAGAAGGTGCGTCGAACGCTACAATAAATTCTCCCGTGGAAAAATCCCCGATATTTATCGGTTAGTTTGACAGATCTGAAAGTATTCGAAAAGGCCGCATTTAGGCTAGTACATCATTGTATGATTATAAGTAGTTTCATGGAAAGTAATTTCATAGATGTTCAAACCCATCCAAATTTCCAAAGTGTGGCTTCCTGATTTTGTTTCGCTTATTAGTATTACAAACCAGTTGTCTGTGTAAACAACAACTTCACTGACTGGGGAGGACATTTTACAATTGGCAACAAGTTTTGTTTATTTGAAGCGAAAAACATATGATAAAAAGATTATGATATGACCATTTTGTTATCTGGCCCTTATCGCCCTAAATTCCTGTAGCAGCACTCTAGCCTTTGGCCCCGGCTCTGGGTGATATCAGGACTTTTGGACTGATAAAGGGCGTGATATCAAAATGATCATATGTTAATCTATATGTAATGGTGTAAAAATGGATGTATTTTGTTAAATAAATAAATAAATAGATAAATAAAGTTGATCATGAAAAAGGATTTTGCAAAGTTTATTAATTTTGAAGTAAAGTTTTTAATTCTATTATTTGGATAAGTTTTATTAAATATTTAGATAAATAATTATTAAAGTCAAAATTGTTATTTAAAATTTCAAACATATAAAGTTACTAGTTTTCTTTAGTATTATTTTAAGAAAAATTTGGTTAAGCAATTTGTTTTTACAAAAATTAACTTTGTACAGCCGATAATTAGCTAAAACGGAAACGTATATAGTATTTCTGATGTTTGAATTTGGTAATCAGTAAAATAAACTTCTCAGGACGTAGGTGATTTCAACGTTAAGGCCAGATGGAAAATTTAGGAATATGTGTCAATTAACGCGCACAAACCTTTGTATTGAGTTAATTCTCATATTTGTTAAGCAATTAAGAAGGAAATTTTAATTAATGTTGAGCCACGCTAATCACGCGTCAAGACTGTCCAGGGTCGCTTTATAATATGTGACCAGGCCGTCCATCCTCACTTACGATGTGAGGTTGGAAATAAATGTTTGGTAAAATGCGACCTGGACTTATCTTTTTAAGGTTTGTTAAATTCGTGTCTAAAATCTAAAATCAAATGTTTGGAAATATTTAGTTTAAAAGTAATTGTGTTTTAATAAATTAAAATCATTATTGGTAAATGAACTTAATAATAATAATAATAATAGTTTATTCTAATTCTATTTAAATAAATTCAAATGTTTCTTATACTTAATAATGGGGAGACACTCAGTTGAATTTTATTATTGTACGCGTTTCATTCTAATTGTCTATCGCGTTTTCATTTTATTTTGTTCAAAAATTATTCTAACGAAAAGTAATTTTATTTGAATATTATACTGTATATAAGACTTACGATGTGAGGTTGGAAATAAATGTTTGGTAAAATTCGACCTGGACTTATCTTTTTAAGATCTTAAGATGCAGAAATAAAAAGCGAGTATTATGAGCTAAATTCCTCAATTAAGAGTTCGAACCCGAGCAGCGGCGGTAATATCAGAAGTCGCAATATGTTGTGTTACCACGTGATCAATTCCCCGATATGAAGTTAAACACCAGCAGGTACCATCGACAGTGGAATACACAGCATAATATATATGTATTTAATTTTGTATCTATTGGTTCTCTATCTAATGTATTTAAACATGCTCATGTTAGGCCCTAAATTGGTAATAAAGAATATCTTATCTTGTATCTTTTAACCTCTTTATAGAGGTCACCTGTCTTATGTGGTTAATAGTCATTATAGTACCTTCCCATTCATTATGTTATAATTTACTTCACTGAATTAATGGCAGTATCTGCAACAACGACTCTTAGTGTCTTCAGTATCACTGATATATTTTTTATTTATTAATTTATTACCATTGTAACAAGACAGGGAAAAAATGCATCAGCCAAACGGGAACTCTAACTCGGGTCCTTCCCAATACTAGCGGGATGTTCTACCGACTGAACTACCCGGCCACCTATCAAGCCCGGTCCGCTACATTCCTCCTTTCCTTTTTGTCGATTCAACCACTTAGAATCGAGACCACCAGGTTACACCCTGGGACCAACCTGTTAGTCGTCCACTTCCCAGGATCGGACGAAGCCCTAAATGTAACAGGAAAGGGGAACAAATGCAGCGGCCAAACCGGCACTCGAACCTTCCCAATACTACCGACTGAGCTACCCGGCCACCTATCAAGCCCGGCCCGCTACACCATAAACTGAGTCTATCGACTGGAAAGATTAACTGACCTACTCAAAATGAATTTCATACAAGGTATAAAAGGACATCCACATTTCTTTATTTGCTCCAAATATACATTTAGAAGTTTTATTTGAGAGGCAGCATCGGGGCAGAGATGGAGGGGCTTGGACAATGAAAACACCGGACTAAAAATTTGCCGTCAATATCCTATTCAACAGATTAAGTAAATATTACACAAAACCTTTATCTCGCATTCCTCAAACAATCATATAGTTACATAGAAAATAGCCTACTTACTATACTGGCTTATTATGTACTAGCCTAAATGCGGCCTTTTCGAATACTTCCAGTCAAACTAACCGATAAATGCTGGAGAATTTATTGTAGCGTTCGACGCGTCCTCTGTTGTCATAATGAAGCACTTAATTCATTTGTTAACATAATAGGAATGCGAGTTACAACCACGGAAAATAACGATACCCTTAGGTGACATGAACGAATACAACAGTGACTTGAAACTTGTATTTAAGAACATAAACAAATAACGATATGAGTTCGTGAAATGAACTAATAAATGTTAACAGTAAGATTATTTAGAATGCAATTTAGACACATAGAATTATAGACATGGACAAATGAAATTGTCATGATGCGATACAGACGAATTAATAACACTTGATAGCATCAACATACAAGAAGTTAGATGAATTAGCATCTCACCTACATACATAGAATTATGACCCTTTTTACCCTCCATAGAGAAGAGTTACCTGGCCTGTAGGCAGTTTTATCACAAGGTAGCATGAGAAAGTCTATAGGCTAGCCCTGGATGTGCTTTCATAAGCAAGTTGACCTCACCATAATGCATTTGACCAGGTGTTGCATGTGTCACATCTTTGTTATAACATATAACACACTATGCATACACCTCAATCTTGTTTTGGAGACCAAACACATACACGAAGAAAAGAAGCATTGTAAACTTTAAAGACTATTTGTTTACATCCATTTTCCGTTATGTATATTTTAAAAAGTTAAAAAGGTTAATATGTCAGTTTATGATAAGAATTGTCACATTTTTCTTGTTTTTTGTCCGCAGTGATGCATCATCATTTGGTTTCGAGATCCCGAGTTGCTGCATATCAACTTTTTTCTTATATGTCACATCCACTCGTGTTTTTTTTATACTTTTATAAATTTTTATGCTTTGCTTGTTGTACCTGTTTAAGTTTTTAGTTTTTTTTAAGACTGTTTTAGAGTAGCTAGCCGTGATAAACAATGAGACATAAAGCGAACGCATATTAGCCAGACAGAAGACATGATAACTTTAGATCGGTTGACAGGAAAAATTGATCTTTTAGACTGTAATAGACTGAGAAATGGGAAGGATAACTGTTAAGGACAGGGTGATATGATGTAAAACTCTGATAGACAAGTGATCGAGATAAAGAAGACTGCATTAGATAGAGAGATGTAATAAAAGAAGCGTATAGACACTGAGATAAGAGTAAGGAAATGCATCAAGAATAACGTAACGTAAAATAAACTTAAGATAGCTTAATAGACAGGAAGATATAAGAGAAGCTACATAGGAAAATGGTGTAAAGGTAATTACATTAGACAGGGAGATGGTTAATAGACAGAAAGACAAGATTAGTTAGACTGAAATAGAGAAGGTATGATAAGGGTAACCTCAAGAAAAGGAGATATGATAAGGGGAATCTATAATAGACAGGAAAATATGTTAAATGATAGCTGTAATAGACAGGGAGTTGTGATGATGATTTCTGTAATAGACGGGATATGATAAGAGAAGCTTTAGTGACAGAGGTATACGTGGAAGCTGAAGTATTTAATACACATTTTGAATGGAAGTGACATCCTAACAACTATATTGTAAACAATTGATTAATGTGGATATAATCAAGATGAATAGTTTTTAGCAAGATCACATTGCATACATTTATAGATATCATACCTCTCACTAGTATATGGCAATATCACTGGACAATTATGGTCACTCGTTAACCTATTATAGTCTATATTGCGACAGTAGGATACAGTGTCAGTAAAATATTTTGCATGGAACGAGAGTAGTTTTGGATTGGAAGTTTCAAGCATATTCCTGCCGTCAAATAAACGAATTTTACACGCTTTGTTAGATCAAATTTATTTCAGAATAAGCCATCCAGATAATATCCCTTGTATACTATTTAACGATACTATCCTGTCGATTATAAAAAGAAATCACCTAAAATAATTTGAATGCTTGTGTACAGTGGTATGTTATAGTTGGCGTGATTTTAAGGCCCGTCGTTTGAAGGGTTTTTACATAATTTATTGCCCAGAAAACCCATCTAGAACACAATGTTATCCTTTTTCGTTAAAGTTGCTACATGTTTTATAATATGATTTTAGAATAGCAAGTTAATAATAATAAATACATACCAAAAAGAAATGGTGCTATTACTTCAAATACATACCAGAAATATAAAAATGCATATTTTATATGAAAAATATACATTTTGAGAAAATGAGCTTTCTTATTTATTTTATAGGATTTTCTGTAGAAACTAGATATCATGTAATTATTAAAAGAAGTTTAACATCTATACATGTTTTTTTAAGTGGTTCAGTTTTTTTGGGGTATATATGTCAATTTTAAAAAAGAAAACACTGATTTTGAGAAAACTCTTTTTTGTGGCTATTATTAGTTTATTGTTATCTTTGATGGCGTTCTTTATATTGGGTGGGCATTAATATACATTTATTGTTTATTACACGAATATTTAAAAAAAAAAAAAAAAAAAAAAAAAAAAGATGATGATTATAATGCTACTGCTGAAGATAGTAATGTTGATGATCTCTGCTGCTGATGAGGTTGAATTTATGCTAGTGATGATGTTGAATTTCTTAATGATGATGATGTTGATGATGCTGGTGCTGATGTTGCTAATGCTGATTAAAACTTGCTCTTGATGATTTTCATACAGTGGAACAAACTTGTAATGAATACCATTAAGTGAGCAAAATTAGTGATATATGATAGTAATTATTACACTGTCACATATACATGTATATATATTTTTCATTAATAGTAATTACATGTGGAATTTTTCAAACAACAACATGATGATGATGATGATGATGATGATGATGATTACAAATTTTCTCTTTTGATTATTTCCTGTTTTTCAGAATGATTTTATATATTTTAACATGCATTTATACCTTAATAGCTTATAATCACTTTTGCTTTCTATGAATACAACAACATCAACAACAAAAACTTAAAAACAACATAAGAAAAACAATCAAGTTCTATCTATATGTTACTGATGAAAAATGTTTACTACTCATGGGTATTGTTGATATTTTGATTAAAACATGAAATAGTCATTTTAAAACATTATAGATTTCCAGTCATTGTTAAGATAACAGACGACTATATAAGTTTAACATGATATTGAATAGAAGTTGTAATCACTGAAACTATTGGTGGAAAATAGAAAGAGAGTAGAGCAGGGGATATGAATGACAATGTCTTCTTGTATACTATTTAACTGATACTATCCTGTCGATTATTAAAAAAATCTCCTAAAACTATTTGAATGCTTGTGTAAAGTGGTATGTTATTGTTGGCGTAATTTTAAGGACCGTCGTTAGAAGTGTGATAAAATAATGACTAGCTTATTTTCAACTATCGTCAAACAAAGTAACTGTGCTCTTGTTCCTATTGTCCGAGTCCTACTTTGTTTAATTGTTTTAATTGCTGACTTCCATCATTTAACTCCTAATGAGATTCTTCTACTTTAGACAATTATTATACCAGCAGTACTTTAGACAATTCTTATAACAGCAGTCTTAGTTCAGCTGATGATCTTGTCATCCTTCTAGAACCTCATGAAGGTTTAAAGAACTGTTGACACAAACTTGAAAAAACTGGTTTAATGTTTTACTAACGTTTGTAATTCAAACTGAATAAACAAGATTTTAATTTGCATGCAGCCTTGTAGTTTATATTAGAAGGTGGTACTTATTACCGAAATCTTAAAATACATAAATAACATAATTAGATTAACTACAATAAACAAGAGGCCAATGGGCCTTTACGCTTACCTGAGTATATGTCCAAAAATGTTTGCAAGATAATTAGCGATTTATGTCTTCTTATGCAGTTTTAACATTGACTTTTAAAGCTGCATTAAGTTTTTGCAACTTTCTGAAAGTTTGTCAGTTCGCTCGCCGAAGGTCGGTGGTTTTCTCCGGGCACTCCGGTTTCCTCCACCATCCAAGAACTGACCGCCTCGAAATAAGTGACTTGGGCGTGAAACACCATTACTCCACTCTTCCACTCCATGCGCACTGATGCACAGAGACTCGACTGAATCAAGGGGGAAACCCGGCAAATTGCACTAATTGTCCGTCATTAATATTCAAATATTTTTTGAAATTGTGTTATTTATCCCTTACAAAGTCACAAATGACAAATTTAATGAAATTCTGGGTTTAATTTGTAAGTTGTGCTTAAATTACCCGGTTTTTATAACGTCATTATGTTCTTAAATTAGATCTCACGGGCTGCATTTTGCTGGGAAATTTCCATATTTATTCAAACTTTTATCGTTGAACTAAATGTAAAATTGTTCATTAGGAATATCATTAAGTAGATCAGCACCGTTTTAATTTTTCCTAGGAAAAGTTTATGCAGCTTTAAACATATGACCTTGAACCATGTATCAAAATGATCATAATATCAATTTTTACAATATTCTAATATACATGCCTAAAATGAAAGTTAAAACTTTTCAATATAATTAACATTTTCACTCTTCTAAAGCAGTTGTGACCTTGGCCTTTGAACCTATTATCTTAAACCATACATCAAAATGATCGTCAAATCAATACCTACATTATTATAATATGCATGCCTATAAAAACGTTAAAAGTATTCAAGATATATTGACAGATATAGCAATTTCCTCACTAAGTGCATTGCCAATAGGACTACCATTTGTGCAAATCTAAAACAAGATGACATATGAATATTATAAATGAAATTACTGAGGTATAGCTTGTTCATTCAGAGGAGAAGATTTTTTTCACTATTTCCCTCCTTAAGGAGCCCCAAGGTTATACTACTTCACGTCACTGTGACCTTGAATGTAGGTCAAGGTCAATCAGGTTCGCAAATTCGGTAGATCTTTTTGTCCTTTTTTTGTTTTACTTCTTTAGGTCACTGTGACCTTGAATGTAGTTCAAGGCCAACCAGCTTTGCAAACTTGGTACACATTTTTTGTCCTGATGCATTATATGAAGTTTCAAGCGAAAAGGATTTTTTGTTCATGCCTAGAAAATGTTTCAATGTTTCACTACTTTAAGTCACTGTGACCTTGAATGTAGGTCAAAGTCAACCAGCTTCGCAAATTTGATAGACCTTTTTGTTCTTATGTTATATATGAAATTTCAAGCTCCTAGGCCTTTTAAGTTATGACAAGAAGATGTATTAAGGCTTTACTATTTAGGTAACTGTGACCTTCAATGTAGGTCAAGGTCAACCAGCTTCGAAAACTTGGTAAAGCTTCTTGTCCTGATGCTACATATGAAATTCCAAGCTCCTAGGCCTTTGGTTCATGTCAAGAAGATGTTTAAAAATTTTACTACTTTAGGTCACTGTGACATTCAATGTAGGTCAACATCAACCAATTTCGCAATTTTGAAAAGCTTTGCCCAGGTAAGATCCAGGTTAAGTTTTATTATCACTGGGCCAATTGTTCTGGAGAAGTGAAAAGTTAATAGACGTCGGACGACCTAAATTGCCCCTGTTCGCCCCCACTTTCCACATAATCGCCCAATGTCACAATCGCCCCGTTCAATAATGCCCCCACATTTTGCAATGTCGCCCCATGGCCAAAATATCACCTCTTGAAATTTCGCCCCAATATGAAAATCGCCACCTTTTTCGAATGACCATATTGAGACTTCAGAAATTCTGAAAATATAGTGATAATGTGTTGATTTTTTGACAGTATGTGGCATGGTGAATACCGGTAAATTATAGGTGACAGAATTGGGTTTGTATCAAAGATTTTTAACTCATGGTTTATTTAGGTGCTGTTGTTGTTGGTTTTTTTTTTAACTGTGAAGGGATACATGAAAAGTTTTCATGTGAAGAAAAATTCTGCCAAATTTCGTCGATCCTTTTAGGATACTATTTCCAGAAAAAAAAAGAATTCTTAGGTTGAGGAAAATAAACCCCTTAAAACAGGTAAGATCCGAATTTTATGTAATAAGCGACATTTTTATTCAGGATGTAGAAAATGTTCTAGCACGAAGGAGGTTCAACGGGTTACCCAAACCTTTCGGGCAAGGGCAAATACACAATGATTCCTTTAGTGTTTTTAAATAGGAGATAGTTACAGATCCGGTTCTATCTTTAAAACTTAATAAATTCCAACGGGGACCAGGCCTACAGGAAATCAATAATTCTCTCTTCTTAAAAGAATAAAAAAAATATGTTAAAACAATCAAAGAGCTCATCGAGAAAATAAGTATACATTATTGAATACATAATAATTTACTAGACAGCGAATTACAGTTAGAATCGATGATATATTATTCTTTAAAATGCTACTTCTGGAAAAAAAATCCTAAACAATATAATATGCTGCATTTAAAAACGAACAGAACAAACTAAATGAAATTAAACTTATGGAAGAAATAACCAAATGGAACAGGATGATAAAACAATCTTATGTCTTGAAACGGGAACAAATAAAAAATGATAAGACAAAATAAAATGAAGGGGCATTTGATTAAATCAAGGACTAATATGTAAAACACAGAAAACCCGCTTCTAAATATTTTTGTAACGTAGAATATAGAAATTACACATATAAATTAATTTTAAATTTAGAGACATAAAGTGGATGTGAATTAAGTATTAAATTATAATTCAGTTATGTTATCAAAATAGTAACTATTTATCACAAGCATTTGACATTTATAACCTTTATTTGATACAAAGTTCAACAAAAGCGGTTGATATGACACATAATAATGACACTAAATGGACTAATAATGAAAATTTTTTACTATATTCTATTCTCCCAAATTATTGGAGTTTTCTCTCAAACCTATTTACCTAACTGGGAGTCACTGGACCAGAGGCCACTACCGCCATGGTACGATGAGGCTAAGATAGGTATTTATGTTCACTGGGGAGTGTTCTCTGTACCGGCTTATGGCACAGAATGGGTGTGGTGGCTGTGGAAAGGGCAGAAAGAGCCGGGAGTTGTAGATTTTATGGAGAAGAATTATAAACCCGGTTTTACATATGCCGATTTTGGAAAAATGTTTACAGCGGAATTGTTTGCACCAGACAACTGGGCCGACTTGTTTAATGCTTCAGGCGCAAGGTAATAACTTAAACTTCTGAAAGTATAAAGTGTCATAAATTACTAACTTGCTGTCAGTGTTACAGCGGTCAGTTCTTGTATGATTGAAAAAACCCGAGGGACCATAATAAACCACAGGCTTTCTGCAAGTGAACTGACAAACTTTCTCACATTAGGATCTGCCCGAGCGGGATTCGAACCTAAGCGGCGAGAGGCTCTATGATTCGTGAGAAAGCAGAAAGCACTTAATTACGAGTTAAGGACATTATGTACTCTTTAACTAATTTTTCACTATTCTTTTTATTATTCTGAATTAAAAAATGTCTTCTTGGTATTGAAGAGGCTTTTATAGATAAAAACAAAATAAAAACTAACGACAGCATGATTTTTCATATTGCATTATATTTTGAATACATAGTTATCCTTATCAAGTTTATATTTTAACTAACTGATAAACTACATGACTAGATATACTAGTATATAAACATTAGATTGCTAAACAGATAATACAATATAATTATATAGTAGAATTATAAATAGATTTCAATTATAAAAACCCAAGTTTATAGCATAAAGGTTCAATTGAAACACAATCAATAAGAAAGTTGCCCGATCTCCTGCTAATTGTTTGTTTAAAGTGGACTTTTCCAACTATAATATGTAAAGCCTCCAGGATCACCAAATCAAAGTTTGTGTTACTGAATCTAGGTTTTACGCTACTGAATCTAGGATTAAGTACTCTAACTCCAATGAATGCTACTAAATTGATTTTCTACTAAATGTGAATTTATCTATATTTTAGTGACTTAATTGAATTTAGTAGAGAAAATCCTAGATTTAGTTCACCGAAACGGAATTTAAGTACTAAATCTAGGATGAAGTAACTTCATCTAGGATTTACGCTACTTAATTACTTAAGTGTAGTTGTTACTATTTTTTTTAGAAAATACTATTCAGATTGAGATGTCACATACAATTTGATTAGTTTATCGCTGGAACTTGGTAAAAATAACATATATATATATATATATATATATATATATATATATATATATATATATATATATATATATATATATATACTTTCATTATTTTAATTTGTTTTATTTTATAATTTCTTTGATAATTATTTCAATGATAAAGAAAGAGTTCACGAGTTTCAATGGCCATGAATAACGTCATGTCAATAATATTTGAGTTCAGCAGCTTTATACCTATTCGGGATTATAAATGAATACTTGTGTATTAATCAAGATAATGGTACCCCGTGCTAAATGGACAAGATAAGATTATGGTTATAACACGGGAACATGTATACAGGTGCGTGTCTGACTTAATTAACAAAATAATCATAAATCATAAAATTTTAAACGTAGTTAATTACTAAAGTATGTAATAAAATAATTCGATTTTTTTTTTAAATTATTAGTAATTGTTAGGTTGACATTGTCTCTTTGGACTTCGTTTATTTATTTGCACTTTTTCAGGCAAATTATTCTTAAAATATTCATAATTTTTGCTAACTTTTATTTTGATGATTTATATTAACGATATTTTAAAGCGGGCTTCATTTAAGAAAAACCGCCTTCTTGTTCGGAGAGAGAGAGAGAGAGAGATTATCACCGTAATCTGATGACATTTATTTACCCCCCCCCCCCCGACCCCATCCCGCACACGTACACCATATGAACGTTCGAAAACACACACACACACACACACACACACACACACACACACACACACACACACACACACGAGTAACCTACAATGTAACGACCTTATTATAGACATGTGGACAAATTTTCTGCCAAAGCATTCAAGGTTCATGATTATATGATGTTAGGCTAGTTAGAATGCTTACTTAAAAACTTTATATATATATATATATATATATATATATATATATATATATATATATATATATATATATATATATATATATATATATATATATACAGTAGCGTTACATTATGTAAAGACATTTTGACAGACAAATTTAGCCCGCCGTATCTCTGTAATCTCCTCATTGTATAACTCTTTTTCTTAATTTTACGATAATGTCACAGAGAGAGAGAGGGGGAACTTTATGAATAAGTCATATGTTTGGTGTTTAACACCCAGTCAAGTATGTAGAGGCGGTTAATCAAAAGAGGAAGCCAGAATGATGTCATAAAGCCCGTTGACCTTGTCGTACCTCTCTATGTAGTAACTACGATGTGTGTAGCAACTTTGTGGTAGCTTCATGTAGTAACTACTTGTCACGTTATTGTAGCGACTTTCTGGTAGCTACATGTATATGTAATAACTACTTGTCACGTTATATGTAGCAACTTTCTGGTAGCTATATGTAATAACTACTTGTCACGTAATATGTTATAACTTTCTGGTAGCACTATGTAATAAATTCTAGGTTACCCAATTTACGTAACGGTTGTTAACGGGCCCCTAAACCCCAATAAGCCCTAAATACAAGATGGTCTTACTGCTGATCGACTACGGTTGACTGCGTTCCAGAAAGGAGTTTTCTCCAGGGGCCCGTTACACGAAGCATACTCAGGAAAATGTTCTTGCCTTTCTTTCACTTAAGAACAAATATTTTCTAAGTCCATTTCACGAAACCATCCTCAATTTAGGAATGTTCCTAACTCTTTCCTAAAGTTGGGACAGGAAAATAGTTGACTTAGGAAAGAACGTACATGGCGGCTGTCTATATCTATCCCACATATATATGAGTTTCGACGAGAGCATGTGTTTAGAGACAGAAGCAACGTTTTACCCACTAGATTATATAGATTAAGACATCACCCAGAGATATAGACTTTTACGCCCTGTTATTTTAGAACTACGATTTATTGAACCGTAATTTTGAGAGGCAAACATTGCGCTCACGGTCTCTACTTGGTGCCACTAAATATTTGACCGCCCCGAGATTTTTAATTCTTTTAATTAATATGTCACGTGCTACTTTTGAATTTGAAGCAATATGTTAATTAACGTTCAACGAATGTTGGGGGAGTACCTGGTAGAATAAACTTATATATCTGAATGGTTTAAAACCAATGCCGGGGTACCTTAAAGTCAAATACTTAGGCCAATATTATTATCATTATTATTAGTTCAGAGCCAATGACATTGAAAACTTGTAACCCAACGACCTTGAAATTAAAACGCAAAATTTGAATCGGGTATTAGCCCAACATGAAAGTTCCACGTACACACGTGTAAATGTATATATGATAGTGTCGAAATATTACTGTCTGTCTTAAAACCACTCCTGAGAAAATTAATTTTCAATTAAGGTAATTATTTTTTCCAAATGAATAACAGTATTTTTTAAAATAAAAGTAAATATACAGAGTAATAAACAAAAACACTCTAGGAAAGTTTATACCAACTTTTCACTAGAAATAAATAAATAAATAAATAAATAAATAAATAAACATAATTAGTTAACCCATTACAATTTCGAAGGATATTTTGATAATAAAACGGTGACTGGTGTTCAATTAATACTAAAAAGATTAATTAATTAAAATCAAATAAAATATCAAAATTCATTAACTTGAAATAAATAAATATACCGTGACTGGCAAATAAATAAATGAATAAACAAATAAGGTAATCAATAACAATGCGAACTCGATAATTAAACGTGAAGAAATAAAAAGAATAAATTATTTAACATCACATAAAATATTGACATTAATTAATTAATTAACTTTTAATTTTCAAAGTCTTGTGATACTACACTGTCTAATAATCATAAGATTTGAGTTCATGGATCTCATTAGCTGAATTTTTCATCCAATCAAACTACTTCATTACTTAATCCCGGATTTTCTCTACTAAATGTAATAACGGTGTCTAACTCAACTTCAGTAACTTAATTCCACTAAACTGTAGTTAAATTACCATTTAGTAGAGAAAATGCAATTAATTGAACTTCAGTTGAATTAACTAGAGTTAAGTTGAATTACTTTCACATTAATGTACTGAATCCTAGATTCAGAAACGTAAATCCTAGATTCAGTAACTGAATCCTAGATTTAGTAATTAATGTGACTCAGGCGTGCCATAGTTACCTTTGTTAAGGGTTTTGAATGAATTGGTGATACTGGATTCTTTCATGTTTTACAATTGCATGTGGTTAAACATGGCACTTCCTGTTTTAAAATGTTCATTTGTGCGTCTCAAGATATCTTTTTGTCTTGCCTACACAGGTGGTACTTGGATCGTCCTAGCATAGAAATTTATATATTACAGACGCCTTCAGGACTATTACTTCTGTCTTTAAGTGAGAAGTAATTTCTCACTTTTAAAACAGGGGAATACTAAATCTTAATTTAGTGAATTTCAAACTTTCTACTGAAAAAGGATATTCTATCACAAAAGCCAAAGAAACACTTGACTCTGACATAAAGGATAATGTTAAATATGCGAACAAAACATTTATTAACTCTGCAGACAAAAAAAAAGGGAAACTCCATCAGACTTTCCTAAAACTCAGCAAAATTGATAAAATTAGAATAACAAGTTATGATAAAGGAAATGAAATTGTTATATTAAATAAAAATGAGTACACTTCAAAATTAGACAAAATCGTCTCAATTTGGAAAAATTGAAAGCCATTCGAATTCATTTAATGACAACCCAAATAGTCAAGCACGAAAACATATTATTATATTATATTAGAAAATATGTGAAGCCATATCATAATAATGACACATATAAAAAATATCGCATTATCCGGCAGCAAGAAGCTCTATGGTATGGCAAAAGTACACAAACAACAATGTCCTCTTTTTCCAGTGGTCAGTATGCTCAATACGGCTGAATATAACCTTGCTAAACTTTTCTAGATAAACTTATAAAACTAAATATACCAAATCAATACATGTTAAATTCAACTCAAGAACTTTTTGATGTGTAAGACGAAAACAAAGTTAGGATTAAAAAAGAACACTTTATTGTTAGTTTTGAGGTTGTTTCTTTATTTACCAATATTCATTACAAGAATCGATCAATTTAGCAATTGATTACATGTATTCACCAGATTCAACCAAAATTCCAAATTTCAACAGAGACATATTAAAAAAAAACCTGTTAAAATTCGCAACTGGTGGAATCTTCGCATTCAGTAATAATATCTAGTATCGACAGAAAGATGGAGTCATGATGGGTAGCCCTTTAGGATCGACATTAGCTAATGTCAGAAGCATGGGAACTCATGTGTTTAGATTAAATCTTCAGATAAATAAAAATAGCTTCTGGAGAATTTTGTTAATGTGACGTGAAAGAACATTCAACAGTCCAAAAAACCATTAGTAGACAGTGATGACAAGATCTTCAGAAATACACACAAATATCTACAAGTAACTACATTATCTTTTATAGTTTTGCAATGCGAGGGTTTCACAATGACCGCCGAATAGAAAAATTCAGTCAACTTGACAGGACATAGATGACCATGCAGCGGTAAGGTCATGTATTCACCTTTTCGAAAACATGACAGGGGACGTAACTCTTACGATTGAAAACGAGGCTAGGGGGACAAATTGAAATCCAGTCTCATTTAGCCTATGTACTTGTTGGCTTGTGAGTCGCGGTTTATTATGATTCCCAACCCAAAGGTGGGGAATCATATTGTTTTTGTTCTGTTTCTTCTTCTTCTTCTTCTTATTATTATTATTATTATTTTTATAATTTTTTTCCCTTAAAATTGTCCGGTGCAGAACTCGGAAACGGTATGATGGGTTTCGATGAAATTTGGTACCAACAATCTGCTATCTTGGTAAATATGGATAAATGATCAAATTTTTTTCTATCTCGACGGCTCAGCGGTCGGTGCGTGTAAATTGCGTAATTTAATTCCAAACATCTTTCTGTCCAATACGTACAAAGATAGATAACTCTTACAGAATCTTCTTTCTTATTCAGTTTCTCAGATATATGAGCGCCCGATAAAATGGGTAATCTGATTAATGTATAAAGTTAAGCACTAAACAAAAATGATTGAATGTTAATGTACTTCGTGTTAATTAAGTGACTAACCTCTTTCTCACATACATAATTTGTTCTTAATAAATTCTCAGTTACTATGTATTTAATTGTTAAAAATATATCAAATTTTTATCAGCACTGCCAAACAAGTTAAACACATCATTCAATCTCGTTCTAAATTTTAGGATAGGTTCCTGCACCATTTTTACATCCATGGGTATTTATTGGGTGAGGGACAGGAAGATGGGGTCTTAAAAACAAAAATCACCAATTTTTCCTTAAACACTTTGCGGTGTGCTAAAAACCATATATAGGGCTTTGTCATAACTCATACACTAATGAGATCCCCATTCCTAAAGTATATATTTTCTGGTTCCTAATGATAAAATGAAAAGAATGACACTAATCAAAGACACCTAATGTCCTTTCCCACTGAAGGGTAGGGCTGGGTGGTGCTTAGTTAATTTTAACTATTGAAATCCCCACCCCTAATTTATGTATTTTCTGGTTCCTTATGAAAAGTTGAATAGAGTGATACTAATAAAGGGCACCTAAGGTCATTTCCCACTGTGGGTGGTGCTATGTACATGTATAGCTTTTAAATAGTTAAAATCCTTTCCACTCATCTGTATATTTTCTTGTTCATTATGGACTTTTGAAAAGAGTGATAAAAACCTCCAGGAAATCATTATCAAGAGAGGGTAGGAAGCCAGAATTCTTAACACCCACCCTCAGTCAAGAAACACTATCTTATGGCATACTTGATTTCATTTCTTAAGGCAAGTTTACAGGATTAAATTCCTATTCAAAGACATGATTGTAAACAAATTCAATAGCATTATTACATGTTTTAATATGGATAATTGCTTTAATCTCTTTGTCAATTATCCATTAATATGTAGGTTGTGGCTACTTCACGGTCATGACACACGTCAATCAAATTTGTTGGTTAAACACCTCACAGTTCGTGAAATGGATTTGCTATCAATCAAAGTTGAATACCTGTCCAATCAAAATACACCAGCTAATAGAATTGCCAAATAAATGGATAGGACCTATGTCAGAAGACAGAACGCATGATTCTGATCTATTAAACTTGTATAAATTACATACATTTCGAATTATAAATTTATACATGCAGATTCGGACTCCCGTGATCAATTGGTTTCTTTTAACAAAAAACATTGTTGCAACAATGGGGTATGAGGGAATGAAAATATATTTTAAAATGAATACTACTCGAATTATAATTGTACAATTTGATGTTAACTTTAAATTTACTTGTCTTCCGCCCTTTCTCTTAGTCAGCTTTCGATTACTAGTAATGGATACTATCAATCCATCTCGAGATCAGTCCATCAGCAGGTGTATATTTTAGACAATATATAGATTATGGATGGTGGGGAATCATACGTAACTGGTATCCCTGTTACAATCTTTAGTTATTATTATTATTTATTTATTTATTTTTTAATTTTAATTTTTATTATTTTTATTTTTGTATCAAATAGTGTATCTTGTAGAGTAAGAAATTTAAATACAACTTCTTCAATGCACGTGAAAAATAAACGTTAATTGGCTGAAAAAAAAACAAACTGGGCATTCTTTTTATTATCTAAATTTAAAATCGGAAAAAGACAAAATTGCATGTCAGAAGGGATTAAGTTTCCACTGCGGTCCACCGCAAAGAATATTTCTGCCGTGGTGGAATATAAAATCGTCTACCGCGATCATGGTTTATTGAAAACTAAATACATTTAAAACTGGATGTGTACTTGACCATATGAAGATGTATCAAGATCAATTAAAAATCAAATGTAAATCCCGGTTTTAAGAATAATCGTATTGATCGAATTAGATTCACTAATTCAAAAAAAAAAAAAAAAAAAAAAAAAAAAAAAAAAAAAAAATGAAATGAAATGAAACAACATCTTCACTGACAATATAAATTGACAAGAAATTTTTGACTTCAAGCTAAATACGACCACGAGTTTCAATGAAAAATCACCGTGCACGTGCCCTTACAAGTTAACCTTTGCAAATGTTTCGACAGCTAAAAGACGATGTTTAGGTCAGCAAATATAAAACGGTTATTATTTCCACGAGAGCCGATAATCTGTCCCGTTTTTTTTATTTATTTATTTTATCAATTTATCAGTATTATTACTTTTTTATTGCCGTCCCGAGAAAAAAATTCCCTCTCTCAAATAATATTGGACTGAAATGAAATAAAGAAATAATGATTACCATTAGCGGCATTTAAAAAGTTTTGAATTATACATTAATTTTATTATATTTTTCTGTTAGTTGTAATACACGATGTATCCAGTCTATTGCATTTCAATATACCGCACATTACATTAATGATAAATAAGCGTTTAGCTTAAAAATACATTTTTGCGAACGCGCATTTTTACCAATCTTTCCAACTTTATCATTATCAGTGAAGAGTTAAACTTAAGTATAAGTTAAGTGAATCGAACCATAATTCTTTTTTTATTTTGTTATTTTTTTAAACTGCGTCTACTGAACCTACCTTAGGCAAATTAACTTTTCTATAGTTTCTCCCGTTTACTATTGTCCCACACGTATTGGTGAACAGTATCGTAAATATGCATACATATTTTCGCAGTAAAATCGTTAAAAATCATCCTAGAGTCATTTTTTTTAATTTGTTCATTTTTTAAACTGCATCTACCGTAGGCAAAATTTGTATTAAAAGAGATTGACAGTCTTGATACTTAAATTTGATAATGTTATTCATGTATGATCATATTTAGAATTTTCCACTGAAGGGATTATTTATAAAATAATTTCCCACTTGAAAGGATAATTTATAAACATTTTGTTGCAAATCATATTTCTGAAAAAGCTATCGTTTTCTTTCAAAATTTCGAATGTATCTCAAACAAATTCAGAAAATTATGGATTTAATTGCAAATATATAGTGTAGTAATAAGCATTTGATGAATCTTGATATATTCTGTATTCATATTTCTAGAAAATTTGACTGGTTTTATTTTTTTTTTTTTTTATTTTTTTTTTCGGACAGTCTTTTTACATCTGATACCCATAAGAATAGTGACAAATAAAACAGTTTGTTTCATAATATGAAATTTAGAGGCTGCAGTGGCCAAGTGGTTAAGAAGCAAGTCTTCAAACCTAAGGTCTTTCACACACGAAAATAATAATTATAATTATAAAAAAAGTAATTTAGAAATCGCTTTGATTAGAACTTTCTTAATTAGTGAAATAACGATATCTTCAGAATCTATGCAACAAGTCGTCGAAAAAAATTCTCATGAGAAAGTTTTATTTTGATATTTTCTTTATATTGAATGTAGTTACATAATAATCTAACAAACGACTATTTAAAAGATTATCACGATCTAAGTCGGTGCATATCCTGTTTATTAGGCACATTCCATCACCTGTAATCATCAGGATCCGTTACCTTGCAATTTGCTAAATTGATTGACAGGTATCCATACAGAGATAAACTAGTAAATGCTATTTGTTAATATTTTGAGATGTTGACAAAATGTCAATGAAGAACGAATGTAAATAATATTATGTAATTTTATTAAATTAATTTTGAACAGATTAATTTGAAATGATTAATAAAAAAACAACTGGTTGGCAGAAAAAAATTTCGTAAATTCAGATTGATTTAAATCTACGACAATTCCTTATCTGACAATATTATTATAAAATCATTTATAATTTCCTTCACATCTCTAGTGCCATTTATACGACTGAAAAAGTTTTAACAAATTTTGAACGCTGGCGGACCGACACGTCTTTTTAAAATTTAAATAAATTTTTCATTAAAATGATTTTTTTTTAAAATTAATTTCAGTCATATAATCACTTTTTTAAATTACATATTATTATAAATTTCATGAAAACTGACGAAAAACTAACGATATCGCACTACACTAGATAAACAAAATTGCATTTTCGCTTTGCCCCCTCACGAGACTTCAACGAGATTTCAGACAAAGCGAGATTTCATGTTATCGAATTCGTGGATATGGTAATGAAATAAACCGGAAACCGGAAACGGAACTTGCAGTTTTTACGGACTTGCAGATTTTACGCTACAATGGTTCTTGCCTATCAGGCTTTCCAGAATCTCTTTCTAATAGTTAACATGACAAACCATCAATATACAAATTGAAATAAATTGTAGCTTTAATTGCATGTTTTATGTAGTGAATTACTCATGATGAGAATTACTTATAGTTCTCGGTAGATTTAGCGACACTAGTATCCCCGCTAGCTTTCATAACCAACTGATTGATGGTTTCGGTGTGACGTCACAGGTGAAGATGGCGACTTAGGACACCTTGGATAAGGTGACCCCAACTCCTTAGATATACTACATAGTTACTTGCATCCAAATACTAGTATTAAAAACTGGTTAAAATGAAGGTTTTACATGGTTTTATAACTTGGAGTTTCGACAACAGTTTTTATGACTTTAATAAATGATAATAGATTGAAAAAAGTATAAATATTATTACATGTATTAATTTTACCGGTATATTTTGTTATCCGTGCCGATTAACTAAAGGAAACATGTAGAAAACGTAGATCTACTTCAAATTTCTGAATAATAATAATAAAAATAATAATAATAAAAATAATTAAACTCACATGCTTTTTTCTGTCGCATGATTTTTTTCATTCCGTCGAAACTACATTTTTACAAGTTTATTTCTTTAACTTGAATTGACGGTATTTCAATAACAGTTTTATAAAACGATTTAAAAAAATTGAAATATAATTTAAAAAAAAAAAATATATATATATATAAGTAATTACTATGAAAATAAAAACGGTGATTTAGAAATCGTCTCGATTAGAACTAAATAAGTGAAAGAATTCAAGTCAAATCGCCCCACGGTGAAATCACCCCCGTCAAATTCGCCCCCACTATCAACATAATCGCCCCGTTAAAAACGCCCCCTCTTTTTTGGAAAATCGATTTTGTGGAAAAGGGGCGAATTTGACGGGCCTTTTATATGTGGGGCGATTTGACCTGATACCAAATGAAATCACGATATCCAGAATCAACTTGTCAAAAACTATATTTCTCATGAGATACTTTTAGCCACTGCGGTAGCTCAGTTGGTAGAGTGCTCGCTCCGTAAGTGGAAGGTCGTTGGTTCGAGCCCCGGCGGGGTCTGAACCAAGACTTGAAAGTGGGTAGTGACTGTTCTTTCGCCAAGCACTCGGCATTACGAAATGAAAGTCGCGGTTCTTCAAGTTCGGATGGGAACTTAAAATAAACGAGTTCCCGTGTCATGGCGTGGCACGATAAAGAACCTTCCTGTTTAATGCCATCAGTGCAAACCACAGACAAAATTCCTGCATTTTCGTCTATAGCTGGCGACATCTCGATATAAGTGAAATATTCTTGACTGGGGCGTTAAACACAATTACTCAACTCAACTCATGAGATACATTTTGTTATTTTTCTTTACATTAAATGCATTTGCATAATAATTAAACTTACGAGTAATTAAAAGATTATCAATAATCTAACTTACGAGTAATTAAAAATTATCAATAATCTAAGTCGGTGAACATCCTGTTTATTAGACACATTCCTTCACCTGTAACCATCAGGGTCTTACCTTGCAATTTGCTAAACTGATTGACTGCCATTCGTACGATAAAATAAAGTTTAAACAAATTTTATGAAATTTTTCACTGTAATTATTTTTAATTTATTTCAGTCGTAGATCTATAATCAAGTTTTTAATTAGATATTTTATAAATTTTATTTAAACTGTCATAAGACCAAAAAAAAAAAAAAAAAAAAAAAAAAAAAAATTCGCACTACACTTGATTAAATGAGTTTTAAAGCTGCATTAAGTTTACCAATTTTCTGAATTTTTTTTGATTTTCTAAAAATATATTTTTTTAAAAGTAGATATCTTCTAACCACGATCCGTGACATTCATTTTCTAAAATTTCATTTCTTTTAGCTGTAAATAAACGAAATCCTCTGGCCGGTTGGTCAGTGTTCTACGATGATAATTATGAGCTTGGAGCATGCGCACGGATGTAGGGAAAAGCCTAGAATCGAAAGTGAAACATGACAGATTGCATTAATTGTCCTTAATTAATATCCAGATGTATTTGAACTGGTGGTATTTATCCCTTACTAAGTCACAAATGACAAATTCAACGAAGTTCTGTGTTTAATTTATCGTATTTCAACATTTTGAAAGTTGTGTTTAAATTACCCGGGTTTTGATGACGTAACCATGTTCTAATATTAGATCCGAAATGCTGCATCTCGCTGGGTAAATACTGTAATTTCTGTATTTATTCGAGCTTTTATCGTTGAACCAAATGTAACATTGTTCATTAGGAACATCATTAATTAGATTAGCACCGTTTTAATTTTTTCTTTGGAAAACTTAATGCAGCTTTAATGCATACGTACTCTCTCTGTGCTATGAGATGTGAAGAACATGGCCCAGGAAAAAATCGCTGAGTTAAGCCGAAGTCAAGGGATCCAAAAATGCTTTTAAATAAATTAATAATTTCAAAAAGTTAAACGTTTTAGATAGTCGGTATATACATATAATAAGGTCAATCAGTCTGAGAGGTTGTTTATATTTATGAAAGTGACTCTTAATGGTCAGCAGTAGCAAAATTCCATAAAGTAAATATATTTCGCTGGTAATTAGTGATGATGATGATGATGATGATTGAAAACCATGGGAAAGAGACAATGAAAGTTGTTTCGTATGATGTTGGTATATATTTAAATGGGTTATAGTAATTCATGCTACGTTTCTAAGCGTCATCACGTGAACACCTTGATCATGTGATGTTCGATCCGACCGCATAATCGGACAATAATGAAGGGTTGTGTAATTTTCACTTTGTTATTTTGTATTTTTTGCACTTCATTCGTGTTATGTACGAAATATGAACCGAACTGGGCTTCATTAGACTCAAGACCGTTACCGTCATGGTATGACGACAGAAAAATAGGAATCTTCATACACTGGGGTGTTTTCTCAGTTCCTGCTTTTTCTTCTGAATGGTTTTGGTACTTGTGGAAAGCACGAAAACTACCGGGAATAGTGGACTTCATGCAGAAAAATTACAGACCAGAATTTACTTATGCAGATTTTGCACCTATGTTTAAAACAGAATTTTATAGTCCTGACTATTGGGCAGATATTTTCAATGCATCAGGGGCTGGGTAAATAATCAGTAATCTATACAATATTTTACCAGTATACCAGTCTAATCATAGCACATTAATATATCATTGTGGGAACATGCAGTTGTCTAGAAGTGTAATGTTACCAATAGATGGGAGGGGTTGGGGACTACAGGAAGATGAATATGACTGTCTTAGATGGTGTACTTAAAAAATATGGAATATCCCTTTGTAGTGGCAGATGCAGGGTATTTTATTTATTTATTTTGTTTTTTTTTTCTCGAAAACTGCTAACATGCATATGACAAACTGTTACATAACTTACTCCCCCTGCCTTACTCAACATTTACATGCTTGGGGACCTGGGGGCATGTTTATGAAAGTGTCCTAGGACTAAGACATGTCTTATGATGGTCTTATGACATATCTTAGTCTTAAGTCATGTTTACAACGGTGTCTTAATTTGCGATATGTCCTTAAAATCTATCCTAAATTTATGACAACGAGTTAGGTGTTTAAAGACAATCTTAAGATAATTGTAACATATTTTTTGACATGGCTCATTTCCAAATTTGAAAAAATTAAATGCATCAGTTTCATTCATTTTTGTAACGTTTAATTTGTAATATATACTTTATAAGTTGAGTTCATGTACATTTAAATTTTACATTTTATGCATATTTTTAGATATGCATATTACGTATCATATCATCGGAATTCCATTAAATCTCGACAATAAAACAAACCTTAAGCTTGTAATAATTAAGGGACAATTAGATCCTTTGAAAACTAGACAGGATTTAAAAACTATATATAGAGTACATACAAACGTTATTGGTCTTGGTGCAATTTTAAAATGGTGGATTCTCTTTAAGCAGTTTAATTAATATTTAAATTTCAAAGTACATATTTAAGCTACATCTACTGTTATTATTACTTTTTACTTTCTACACCTTTAATAACATTATCGCCTATGATACCCACAACTTTATCCTCCAATGAAGAAATTTGTTCTAGAAGTGGACCACCATCCGTCCTTTGTGCCCCCCGTCTATTTAACGAAACTTTCTTCTTTGTTGTGCTTGCATAAGCGGTCCATCTCTTGCAATTTTTTTCAAACTCCTTATTTTTTCAACTTCAGCAACTAAAGTTTGAATTTCAGTCTCTGAAAAATTTGGATTTCTTTTCCTACTCATTTTCAAACCGTGAAATTCACGCGAGCTTTTATATACTACAGTAGAACTTCGATTATTCAAACTTTGATATCTCGAATACCACGGATAACTCGAAGTCTTTATTTTGTCCCGACCGGTTTTCTACATAAACTGTATTAGGAAAACCTCGATAACTCAAACTTCTATAATTCGAATACCCCCGATAACTCGAAGTAAAAATTCGGTCTGTAGCTTAAAAATTTATGAAAATTAACTTCAAAAACTCGAATTTTTCTAACAATGTATGATCATTGGACTGTTTAATAAAACGATCAGAGAAATCGGTAATTAGGCTACCCTTATAGTAGAGAAATGAACCGAGTAGTTCTTGTTATCTACCGTATTAATAAGTATCAATTAATGGATTAATATTCAGTACCGTCACGGACAATTAAGCCTAAAAGGTACGCTTATCCTCTACTCTAATAAAAGAAGCCGAATAATATGCGGCCGTCAATAACTTTTGACTCGAGTTCTCCAAGCTTAATAAAAACGACTAACCCCGTTGTACTCACGACTGCATTTAAATCTTAAATGACTTATTGCACTGCATTATAATTTCATTAACTTTCTGTTAGTATATTCTAACGAATGTAAAAAAAAGCATTTTGATAAACATGTACATATATCTGATTTCCGATTTCGTTGTTTGTATATATCGTGATTTTAAAATAAAATAACACTTTTTGTACGCTTTTACCGTCAATATCAATTCTTTAATATATTCCTTATTATATATTCTTTAAAAAGTATCTTGTACTTTTTTTTACATTCAAGTAGAGGTAACTGTTTCAAACATCAAGTTTTCTGTAGTGGAAAACATATACTAGTATTAAGGTGACACTATTCTTGGACATCATCCTTCAACTTCGATAACTCGAACACCCCGATAACTCGAAGTCCCCAGTGAAGTCCCGGACACTTCGAGTTATCGAAGTTCTACTGTTTTGAGTGTTCAAAGCACAATTTTATCCTTTAACCCGACATTGGTCGAATCTAGTTTTTGAAATATGTAACACAAAACGAAATTAAAAGTTGAAAATAAATAAATAAATAAATAAATAAAAATAAAATAATACAAATTCTAAGGATATATATACTAAGTGTATATATATATATATATATATATATATATATATATATATATATATATATATATATATATATATATATAAAGCATTTTTGATACATATTATTTTTTCTATAATTAAATTCTATTTAATTTTTCTTATTTAGTTTAATTTTTTTAAAAATTCTTTTTAGCTGAGAAAAATATTTGTAGCTATTTTATATTTAAAAGTTAAGATGATATTAAGATATCGTAATGATGTCCTTACTAAGATAAACTTAAGATACTTTTGATTTACAAGATATGACATGTCATTAGATTATCTTATGTTGGTCGTAAGATATGTCCTAGGACATATCTTATAACATATCTTAGGATAGTTTCATAAACCTGCCCCCTGATGTATAGCAAGTTTGGCTAATGCTCCACCAACAATTTTCGATTGAAGAAAATGAGTGGTCTTACATGTATGTACAGATTTACATATCACAGTGCACAGAGTGTATGATTCTCACTTGTGACAGATCGCAATGTGAGAAAATTTGTCAGTTAGCTTGCTGAAGGTTGGTGGTATTCTTTAGGCTTTCCAGTTTTTTCCACCACCCCAGAACTGACCATTTGATTTAAGTGAAAGAAGGGGTTCCAGTAACTACCTGACTGGCCTGCAATTAATGAAAAGGTCCCTGTTTTATGTAATATTTACAATATGTGTGCTTTATTTTAAGCAAATAGTGTATAAAATTCATAAAAATCATATTTTGGAAATAAATTGTTTCAAGATTATTACTGCTGATTTGGTAATTAATATAGTTCCAATAAGACTTGGTATGTTAAGAAAATAATGATATATACAACATTGTTTAAAGCTAAATTAATGACAGTGAGTGCTAGAATTTTTAAAAATGAAAACAAATTATTTTTACACATGTATTTAGAATTAATAATTTAAATATAGTATTGATAATGAATTTTATAATCTTTTTATTTTTTAAAATTTTTTAGTGCCAATTAGGTAATGACTGCCGGTCTTCTGGTACTTGTTATTTAAAACCTGTTATGGTCAAGACATATTGTGTGAATTATCAAATTGGTAGTAAAAATTTTAAACAATATAAAGTGAGAGGTCGTGGGTTCAAACCCCCACTGGGTCTGACCCAAGACTTGAAAGTGGATAGCGACTGTTCTTTGACTGAGCACTCGACATTACGAAATGAAAGTCACAGTTCTTTCGGATGGGAACTTAATGAAAATAAAAAAGGTCTCGCAAAGAACCCTGCTGTATAATGCTATCAGAGTAACACACAGGCAAAATTTCTGCACTTTCCCCTATAGCTGACAACGTCTCAATATTAGTGAAATATTCTTGACTGGGATGTTAACACCATTACTCAACTCTCTTAAACAATATAACAATTTTTAAAAAATATATTTTTTTATGAAGCTTATGCACTTTTTGCATCAAAGTTAACACAAATATTGTCCATATCGCTTAAATAAGGGCTGATCTGACACTGATTTGGTAATTTCACACTAATTGGGTAATTCTCTGGACCAGTGAAAGAAACCAGTTTGGGGTGCAAAACACCATTATTCCACTCCAGTCCTGATGTGAAATTGATTTGGTTTTGAAATTAATTAAGTCAACATATTAATAAATTAAAAAATTTAATGATTTAAAATTTTGCATTTTTTAATCATTTTTAAGTTGAGTATGCCTGTTATGTTTGCGATTTTAACCTAATATTTAAAATAGATAAAATTGAAATATTTTAGCATATATGGGTAAACATGCTATTAAATGCCATCAACAATTTAATATTATCTTCATGCTGCTGCACTTTAATTGTAATTATAGCTGAGTCAAGTTATGATACAACTATATATGGGTTACATCTACCTATGTCTCCTATGCATTTGTATAAACATTTTTTACATTTCATGCTTTAATGAGACCTTTAAGGCTTTGTTTTTTAGTCTTGCAATTCGCATTGCTTTTGACTCATGATTTTCAGGAACAAACAGTTATGTTAACATTTGTTGACTCTTCAGATTTTAAAGAAAGTTGATATAAAAGCCCTGTAGTTGATTTTCGTGCCATAAGTGAACATTTGAACTGTAAAATCATTTTTAGCTCACCTAGCAAAGCCAGGGTGAACTTATGACATGGGAAAGTGTGTGTGCCTCTGTAAACTTTAATCTTCTTCACTGAAACTAATTGGCCATTTCAAATAAAATTTGGTATGAAAGGTCCTTCATTGCTATAGATTAAAAATTGTATATGACATGTCTGTCCTAAATCCAATTCAAGATGGCTGTTGTTATCATATATAGCAAAAACCTATAAATGGTCATTACAGGTTTATTTATGTATTGATTTTGTTGAAATTTGAAATAAAGAAAATAGACGTCAGGGAATAAACCATATTTAATGGGTTTTTCTGTACCATTTTTGTTTGCACAGTAATAACATAATATGCAAATAAGGTCTATTTTAGCCTAAATCTTTGACAATCTTCTTCTCCAAAAGTACATAGCCAGTTGAAAAGAAATTGAGTGTGGAATGTTTTTGGGTGGTATAGATTAAGAATTTTATCCGACATGTCTGTTGGAAAACCAAGATGACTGCTGATACTATAAATAGCAAAAGCATATAAATGGCCATTACAGGTTTATTTTTGTACCAATTTTGTTGAAATTTAAAACATGGAAAATAAATGTCAAGGGATAAAACATATGTACCAGGTTTTACTGTACAATTTTGCATATGAGCTATAATTACATAATAAGCAAATAAGGTCAAATTTTAGCAAAAGTCTTTGAAACTCTTTCTCTAAAAGTGCATGGCCAATTGAAAGGAAATTGAGTGTGAAAGGTTCTTGTGTGGTACAGATTAAAAATTTTATCCGACATATCTGTCTGAAATCTAAAATGACTGCCATTAATAAACAAGAGGCCCAAGATGGCCCTAATTTGCTCACCTGAGTTTAAATGTAACTGGTATGTCTTAATAATACCTGGTAAGTCATAACATGTTGCCTCAATAGAAGTGATTTCAGAGAACATTATTTTTATTGTTTTGGTTTTTAGCTATGTAGGTCACTGTGACCTACTTTTGGTAGCCATAGCAACCAGAAACACAAATGTGAATGTCAATGGTCTGTAGATGCTATTGACTAATATGAAGGAAATGTGACCAGAAGTGTCTGAGAAGAAGTCTTTTGATGGATGGATGGCAGAGTGCCTATCCATAACAAAAGCTCACATGAGAAATTTTCAGATCCGGATTTAAGACTTTACAGATTTGACACATTAATTAAAATATTTTAAGAATTGTAAAAGTCAACTGCAAATTATTTAAAAAAATTTGTTCAATAAGTTTAAATTATGTCACATAACAGTGATTTTGTAAAACAAAAAAATATTTCAAGGTTTTAGCTATATCTACATATCAGTATCACATGTATTTCAAAAATAATAATTACACTAAAAAGTAAAAATTCATAAAATCTCTTCCATGCACCATTGTAAGTCATAAAATTCAGAAATTAAAAAAAAAAAAAAAAAAAAAAAGAAAAGACGGACGATGGAAGGTCTGCCTCTATTGATACCAATAGCTCGCATGAGCAGTTTAATTTGTGCTCAGGTGAGCTAAAAAAGCAAAAACATAAACATTTATGTACCAATTTTTTACAAATTTGACAAGTAGAAAATACATGTTGGTGGATAAAATATATCTAACTAGTTTTTGTCGAGCCTGGCATCACCATAAGGTAAGACTTACCGTAGGTGTTACTTTTCCGGTATTGTTGGCATCTTCGGTGGCGGCAGCATGTCAAAATTTGAAAGTTTATGTTAAAGTCCATATCTCTTAAACTAATACTGTTATTTCAATGAAATTTGCAACATAGTTTCATCATGCAGTTTGATTATGATTAAATGAGTATATAAGCTGATGTTTCAGCTATTTTTGTGGTAAAAACTTGCTTTTTAAACGGAAAAAATGGAATTTTGAGAAAATTTGAAAGTTTATGTTAAAGTCCATATCTCTCACTAATACTGTTGGTTTCAATGGAATTTGCAACAATCATGCAATTTAATTATAATTACATGAGTTTGCAAGCTGATGTTTCAACTCTTTTTTGGGGTAAAAACTTGCAATTTTTACAGGAAAAGGGAATTTTGAGAAAATGCTCCTACAGACCCATTTTTAAATTCCTTTTTTTTTTTTGAAATTTTGAATTTAGCACGTACAATGATAGAACATAAATATATATTATGGGTATTTCCAAAAAATTGACATTTGTTGTTTTTTTTTTTTTTTTGTAAAATGGCCACATTTTGAAAAAATTTTGAAAGTACCGGTACATCTAAATCTGGATGAATTACATTTCAAATGTTGTTCGATTAGTTTCTATGATTAGTTTCTAGATTACATACAATGCCTATTGACCATTTATTTCAGTTTTGGGATAAATCTTAGATTTTAAATGAAAAAAATACAAATTTTGAGAAAATGCATTTTGTTCTAAACAAATATTATTTTGGAATTCAAATAAAGCTGTATTAGTTTCTGTGTTATTTACCTTGTTTAAGAGTTTATTTTTTTAGTTTAGGGCAATCCAAGATTTCAGATAAAAGATTAAGAAAATTTTTTCACTCAAACAAACATGAATACTTGCCTCTATAAGATGTGATTTAAGTTTTCGTGTTATGTACAATACAAATTATAGTTCAGCTATCCATTGTTATGTGAAAAGATAGATATTTTTTTGAAAAATACAATTTATATAACAGTTAGTCTGAAACTTAAAATGTATTTTCTAATCGATCAAAAACCAACCAGGCGAGACATTTAATTCCATGGAATTCTTGTTCTGTACAAACATTTGTCTGTACAAAAATTACGTAATATGCACATAAGGTCTATTTTTACCTGCATCGCCAGAGGCCAAAGCACTTCTGGTTGACTCCATCTGTCATTTTGTCAGTCCATCTTTTACACCCTAAGTGTGCATGGTTTGTGTAATCCATGACTCCTATAAAATTTCAACCAGTTGTTCAGCACACATTAGTGATGTGCACCTTCTATTTTGGTGACATTTGATGATTTTAAGCTCAACTGGCTACAGCCAGCTGAGCTTATGGCATGGCGAAGCGTGTGTGTGTAAACTTTGGTCTTCTCCTCTGAAACCACTGGGCCAATTGGAACCAAATTTGGTGTGGAAGGTCCCTACGTTGGCCTGACTAAAGTTTGTACAAGACAACCAGCCTGAGAACCAAGATGGCTGCCGTAACTATAAATAGAAAAAAAAACACAAAAATGGCCATTATGGAACTATTTTTCCACCGATTTAGCTCAAATTCGAAATGTAGAAAGTATATGTTGGGGGATTCAACATATGGAACAGGTTTTTCCGAGTCTTTTTAACTTAACTGGCTAAAGCCAGCTGAGCTTATGGCATGGTTTTGCATGCGTCTGTGCATGTGTAAACTTTGGTCTTCTCCTCTGAAACCACTGGGCCCATTGGAACCACATTGGATGTGGAAGGTCCCTAACTAAAGTTTGTACCAGACAACTCCCCGACGTCCAAGATGGCCACCATTACTATAAATAGAAAAAACACAAAAATGGCCATTGTAGTTCCATTTTTTCCACCGATTTAACTCAAATTCGAAATGTAGAAAGTATAATGTGGGGGATTCAACAAATGTAACAGGTTTTTCCGAGTCTTTTTTCATTGACCCATTTTTCACTAATTATGCAAATTCTGTGAAACCACTGGGCCAATTGGAATGAAATTTTGTGTGGAAGGTCCCTACGTCTACCTTACTTAAGTTTGTACTAGACAACCCCGCCTTACAATTTACATCCAAGATGGCTGCCGTTACTATAAATAGAAAAAACACAAAAATGGCCATTGTAGTTACATTTTTCCACCAATTTAGCTCAAATTCAAAATGCAGAAAAAATATTGTGGGGGATTCAACATATGTAACAGGTTTTTCCAAGTCTTTTTTCTTTGACCCAATTATCACGAATTATGCAAATAAGGTGCAATATTTTGTGAAATCTTTGAAAATCTCCTCTAAAACCACTGGGCGAATAGGAATCATATTTCGTGTGGAAGGTTCCTACATCGGCCAGAAAACGTTTGTACCAGTCCAAGATGCCTGTTGTTACTAGATATATGTGTATATATATATATATATATATATATATATATATATATATATATATATTATATATATATATATTATTATATATATATATATATATATATATATATATATATATATATATTTATATATTTATATATATAATAGCCATTATGGATCCATTTTAAGCTAAACTGGCTAAACCCAGCTGAGTTTATGGCATGGCAATGAAGCAAAAATGGTCATAAGCTCAATTTATTTCCCATCTTTAGCTGATGAACCAGTTATGGTAACCACATCACATTGTCTTACAGGGGCCACAGTGGCCGAGTGGTCTTAAGCATTCAATGTTTCCGATCACAGTGCCTCTCACACCTGACATTGCGCATTCACGTCCCAGTGGCGCTAGAACTTCATCTTTGAAAGTTTGCCAGTTAACGTGCTGCTTTGTCGTGGTTTTCTCCGATACTCCAGTGTCCTCCACCATTTCCAAAACTGACAGTCTCCGTATAAGTGACATCACAGGCCCTATTAGGCCTCTTGTTTGGTAAAATTATGCCTTGTCGAACTTTGTCATTTTTCACAGAAAAACGTATGAAGGGTGCAAAGATTTTTTAATCCATAAGACACATATGTTTAAATTTGAAAATGCAGCTGTATTTGCTTTCAAAATACTCACATTAGGAATAAATGAGAAGTTAAACTGCATTTTGTCAAAGTATTGAAGTTGAAAAAAGTAGTTTGTTACTTTAAAAACATGTACTTAGCAACAACACATTCAAGAACACGATACAACATTATTGTTGAAGAAAAAACAGGCAATATGTAAAGAATAACACATATTGAAACACTAATTAAAAATGTACTTACTTTGGATTGACAAAGTAATTTCATGCTGTTAAATCTTTTAATTTGCCAATTGCCATTTCATTAATTGAGAAATTGGTCTTTATTTTCAAAAAGCTTGATTTTTGTAATTCCCATGTTGTATATTCTTTGTATATTCACATATTGTAATTTGGAAGAATTAATCAAATTAATCACTTTTTTACATATAAATGTTTTATCAAGGGATTACACAAACTACCTTGCCTTTCTGCTAATTTAACATTTCTGAAATTCATCCAACCCAATAATGCTATTTAGACTGTTTTTATGCAATGTTCATGTAGCTACTATGTTATCCCTTACTTTCAATATATATTTTCACAACAAAATGCCAACTCCCAATTGCTTGATGCAGATATAAAAGTTTAGTTTTATGATTCAAAACTTAAAATTGGTAGGATATAATCATTACATAGTGTGTTGGTGACCTAATATGGTTTATACATGTTTAGTAAATATCATACCTGCACTTGGGAGAACATTTTATAAAACAGCAGTATTTGATACATGTGTTTCACAGCTATTACAAAATCTGTAGTATAAATTTCTGGCTATTCCTGGTTGATTTAATAGCAGACATTTATTTCTTGCATTATAAACTACTAAAGAAGGTTCACCCTAAAGATATACTGTTTCTTAATAGCAGAAATAAGTATCTGTGGTAATAATGCCCTGGGGACGCATGTTTAGATCCCATATGGGTCTTGTTTACTTAAATCTTTGAAAATCTTTTTCTCTGAAAGTACAAGGCTAGTTGAAAGGAAATTTATGATAAATGTTGCTTGAAATAATAGAAAATAAGGATATTGCTTGTGAGTTTGTTTATGTTTTTACTGATTGGATATATTTTAAAGAAAAAAGCAAAAAATAAATAAATATATATTATATAAATAATAAAAAAAGAAAAAAGAAAAAAGGTGTTCCAGGTGAGCGATTGGGCCACTTGTTTACAACACCATTACTTGATTGTAACTATATATTAAAAATTTGATTAAAATTTCGATTTTTTTCAGATATGTTGTTCTTGTAACAAAACATCATGAGGGATTTACTAATTGGCCTTCAAAGGTATCTTGGAACTGGAATTCTATGGATGTTGGACCAAAAAGAGATCTTGTTGGTAGGTTTGAATTAACTTGTGCCATAAGTTTTTAGCTCACCTGAGCTGAAAGCTCAGATGAGCTATTGCTATCCATCTTCGTCCGTCATGCATCGTGCGTCTTGTGTAAACTTTTTACATTTTAATCTTCTCCTCAAAAACCACTGAGCCAAATTTAATGAAACTTGGTAACCATCATGCCTGGGTGAAACCCTTTCAGATTTGCACAATGAAGGAGTTATGTCCCCTTGGGGCCCAATAAGGGGGGAATAGTGAAAAACTTTAAAAACCTTAGTTATTTCATTTATAACATCCTTAGGTCATCTATTTTCAGATTTGCACAAATAGTAGCCATGGGGCTCAAAATGGGGAAATTGTAAGGCACCGAGTGGGGAAATTGCTAAAAATAATGTATTTGTCACAATATTTTGAAAACTATTAAGTTTTTGTATAGGCATGTATATTAGAATATTTTAGGTATTGACATGACAATCAATTTGATATATGGGTCAAGGTAATATGTTGAAAGGTCAAGGTCACAGCTGCTGAAGATGACTTAAATTGCTAATTATCTTGAAAACCTTTAACTTTTTGTATAGGCAGGCATATTAGAATATTGTAGGTATTGCAACAATGATCATTTTGATATATGGTTCCAGGTCATATGACAAAGGTCAAGGTCACAGCTGCAGAAGATGACTTAAATTGCTAATTATCTTGAAAACATTTAACTTTTTGTATAGGCATGTATAATAGAATATTGTAGGTATTGACATGGCGATCATTTTGATATATGGTTCAAGGTCATATGTTGAAAGGTCAAGGTCACAGCTGCAAAAGAAGACTTAAATTGCTAATTATCTTGAAAACTATTAAGTTTTTGTATAGGCATGTATATTAGAATATTTTAGGTATTGACATGACAAACAATTTGATATATGGGTCAAGGTAATATGTTGAAAGGTCAAGGTCACAGCTGCAGAAGATGACTTAAATAGCTAATTATCTTGAAAACCTTTAACTTTTTGTATAGGCATGCATATTAGAATATTGTAGGTATTGCAACAATGATCATTTTGATATATGGTTCCAGGTCATATGACAAAGGTCAAGGTCACAGCTGCAGAAGATGACTTAAATTGCTAATTATCTTGAAAACATTTAACTTTTTGTATAGGCATGTATAGAATATTTTAGGTATTGACATGACGATCATTTTGATACACGGGTCAAGGTCATATGCTGAAAGGTCAAGGTCACAGCTGCAGAAGATGACTTAAAATTGCTAATTAACTTGAAAACTATTGACGTTTTGTATAGGCATGTATATATGAATATTGTAGGTATTGACATGGCGATCATTTTGATATATGGTTCCAGGTTATATGTTCAAAAGTCAAGGTCATATCAACATAGGAATACTAAAATTATTAATTATCTTGAAAGGTATTAATTTCATTCATAGGCATGTATATTAGAATATTGTAGGTATTGACATGACAATCATATATTGTTAGAGGTCATATATGTCCAAAGGTCAAGGACATAGCTGCATAAGTATACTGAAATTGATTAATGATTTGGAAATTATTCATTGCACTACAGTTACTTCATGCATATTATATAAGCTACTTATAAATGAAATGTGAGTGGATATATTTCTGATTAAGTTTTGTGGGAGTTCTTAACTTGAGAAAACTTTTCAAGTTTCTGTACTTAATATATTGTCTATTGCACTTTGCAAACAATATTGGACATATCTTCAGGTGAGCGTTAAGGCCGATGGGCCTCTTGTTTTATACTTGATATGATATATTAGTCATGACTAGATATTATACTCATCCAAACAAAACTAAGTTGTTACCCATTCTTGACAATATTTAATAATTACAAATATAACTATAAAATAATACATTTGTTATTAAACCATATTAAAAGCTAGCTTACATAACCTTTCGTTTAACTGAACTGGATTTATTAATTGTTCATTTCCTAGGCAGTTTGTCTAGGCAAATCATTGTGGTGGTTGACTACTAATCTTGGCTAGTTTTATTCGCAAAAGAAATGAGTTCTTTTATTTTAGCATTCCAACTTTTTTGTGTGAACAACAAGTCACTTATTCTTAATTATAGCACAGTTTTTTTTTTTCAAGGAAAGGTCAGACCTAGAATAAATTAGCCACTAAAAGTTCTTGGATAACAGTTCTTTTGTAACAGCTAGTCAGTATCTCATAAATGTAGTATAGGGTACCAGACAAAACATAAAAAAATGCGTGTCTTGCATCTTGCAGAACTCTCCTTCTTAATAATTTTTTAGTAGCTGTAGTTGTTAAATACAAACCAGATATGCAACCTTTTATGGAACTGAAAACATGTTAATGGTCTACTGAATTCCTCATTTTTGAGTACAAATGATTGATTACCAGGTATTCTCACTTTTTATGAACTTTCATATTTTTATATTTAGCTTACACCTGAATCTTGATCACAATGAAAAGTTCAAAAACATGACATAAGACCACTCACTCACTCAATTCTCCCTGCACCATCAGGTGCTTGAGGCAGCTACAAGAGATCTCCACCTGGTTCTGTCTGCAACTACTAGTGGTGCTGTCTCCATGGTAAGACCTCTGTTCTTCAGGTTTGAGGACAGTTCTTCTCCGTGTTTCCCTTGGCCGACCTCTATTTCATTTTCCCTGGGGGGAGTTTATCAGAGAGCAACCCTGGGCAGCAAGTTATGGGGCATGTGGAGAAAGTAACCAAGCCATCTCCAGCGTCTTGTATGTATGGTCTCTGAGATTAGTGGTATCCCCCATCTTTTCAACAGATCCTCGTTTGAAATGGTGTCCTTCCAAAAGGTCCTGAGGATGCATTGAAGGGATTTAGTCTGGAAGACAGAGTTTTTTAACAATGGTTGATGAGGTTTTCTAGCACTCTAATCCATACAGGAGGACACTAAGTACATTGCTGTTGAAGATCCTGATCATGTTTTGGGTGATCATTGCTTTGGACCTCCATATGGGTTTCAGCATTGCAAAAGCCTGGTTTGTTTTGCTGATCCTGGTGTTGACTTCCTTGTTACTGTCTTCTGTTTTGGTGACTTTGCCATTGACTCCTTGTTGATCAGAACTGGATTGTTAGTGTTTTTTTTACTCTGACCTGTGTCTTTTTGGTGTTGACCTTTAATCCAATTTTGCTAGCTGTTGCACTGAGGAGCTCTGTCTTCTGCTGGATAACTTGAGGTCTGTGGGACAAGAGGCCAAGATCACCTGCATAGTCCAGGTTCTCTAGTATTTAGGCCAGTGTCCACTGCAGTCCCTGATTTTTGCCTTGTGTGGTATTCTTCATAACCCAGTCAATTGCGAGGGGAAAATAGCACAGGTGATAGAATACATCCTTGCTTTACTCCCATGTTCACTGCGAAAGGTTCAGTGAGCTGGTTGTTATAAATCACTCTGCAGAGGGACTGATGTTTACCAGTTTCTCTGGTATGCCATAGTGGCGCAGGATCTTCCATAGAGACTCTGGATGTACTGGTAAGTTGTCAAAAGCCTTCTCAAAATCAACAAATACAGCATACAGTGCACTGTTCCATTCACATGACTGCTCCAGTATCTGTCTAATTATGAACATATAGTCGATAGAAGATTTCCCCTTACTGAAACCATCCTGCTCCCGTTGCAGTATTTCTCTACAGCATCTGTGATGCCCTTTAAGATAATGCAGCTTAAGACCTTGCTGGTGAGAGAGAGAATCATAATCCCACGCCAGTTGTTGCTGTCTCCGAGGTCACCTTTCTGAGGTAGCTTGATGATTCCTTTCTTCCAGTCATATCCTCTTTATCCCATATATTGAGGAAGATATGCTGCAATATGTATAGTGTTTCTTTCCCTTCTACTTTCAGCATCTCGGGGCATACACCATCCTCTCCTGGGGCTTTACTGTTTTTCAGCCTATGGATTGCATCCATCACCTCATTTAACGTGATGTGGCCCATTTCTATCTCAAGGTCTGTCTCTGCCTGATAAATATCAGGACGTAATGATAACAACCATCATGACAGAGTAGCCCTTCTCATCAGCCAGAAGTTTGCCAACACAACAAACGTCTACTGTATGTCAGACTCAACTCCTGTTACATGAAAGTCTCCATTGTGAGTGTGTATGCACCAATTGAAAACGCAGAAGTAGAAGAAGCAAAAGACAACTTCTACAGCTTTCTACAAGCAGTACTTGATTACATTCCAAGGCATGATATCACACTGCTGAGAGGGGACTTCAGTGCAAGAGTGGGACAAATCAACTATAACTGGAGAAGAGTGATGGGTCAGCATGCAGTGGGTGACATCACAGATAATGGTGAAAGGCCCATCAGCATATGTGAAGACCATTTGTGAAGAAAATGACTTTGTCGTAGGTGGCAGCCTCTTTTCTCATAAAACCAAGCTGACCTTGACTTCACCAGATGGATACACCAGAGGTCAGATCGACCACATTATGATTAATAGTAAATGGAGGCACTCTCTACAGGACATACGGACAATGCGTCATGCTGACATTGGTAGCGATCACAACCTGGTTTTGCCAAGGTTTGACTTAAGCTAATAAAGGCCAAGATAAGCTCCAATAACAACAATTGTTTTGATGTTGCCAAACTCAAAGACAGGTGTTAGAGGAGAATTCAACATCACACTCAGGAACCGATACAGCTTACTCCAAGATGAGACAGCTATCACTATTGATCAATTCCACCTGGTCATGAACAATGCTACTGCAGTCATGAGACCACATGCAATTAAAAATACTTTTGGAATCATAAAGGACTTTTGTCATTTTGAATTTACATTATTTCATTACCAGTTTATCTTCATATTTTATTTTTAGGAGAATTAGCTAACTCAATCAGAAAGAAGACCAACATTCATTTTGGAGTTTATCATTCTCTTTTTGAATGGTTTAACCCAATCTACTTAAACGACAAGGCTAACAACTATACAACACAAGACTTTGTACGGGTAAGGAATCATAACTTTTAAAGATTGTAAAGTTTTAATGCTTTAGACACCATTCAAGAGTATTTAGCTGATATTTAGCAAGTCTGTTTTGGGGTAGGGGAGGAAACTGCAGTACTTGAGAAAATAATGAGTGGCAAATGGTAAGCTGCACTGTGTTTTTACACTCAGACGCCAAGACCCCTCCTATCTTTACTGATATTTCTTCTTTACTGATATTTCTTCTAAGAAGGTTGGCTTTATGGTCTTCTCTTTTGGGTGGTCTCCGATAGATTTTTTAAGGCTACTTGCTCATGTTTCAGAAAAATTCAGTAAGCACTCAGATTTTTTACTTGCAACAAAAATGTCAGGACCAATAATCATTTTCCCTTCATGTGAAATTACATTGGCCAGTTTATTATCATGTTTTTCACACAATGTGAACAATTTCATATACATGTACTTGTATTTCAAAATCCTTTTACACCATACCACTGGACTTAAGCTTCAGTGCCTATTCAATTCCAGGAGTTTATAGCTAATGACGTGAATGATTTTTAGCTCATCTGAGCAGAAAGTGCTCATGAGATTTATTGGGATATGTCTTTGTCCATTGTATGACATGCATCATGCATCCTTTATCAACTTTTGATTGTTAACACTTTGGAGGCAACAATTTACTTTTGATTGTTAACACTCTAGAGGCAACAATTTATATCAAGTTTACCTAAAACTTGCCCAAAGACTTCACTCTATAGGCAACAATTTTTATCCAGTTTACCTTACCTAAAACTTGCCCAAAGACATTATCTTGACAAAAGCTAGCCTACTATTTATCCATAATTGTTTGTCATATGCATTTTTAGAGAACAAAATTCCATATTTAAATAAAATCATTCAAAAATATTAAAAAATCCATTTAAAATTCACTGACCTATTTGGGAAAAATATCCAGACTTATTCAAAAAGTTTCTTTAATTCTGTGTATTTAACAATTTTTCAATGATTTCAATAAGATAAAAAATTTACTATGTCCAAAATAGCCCTTGTGCACCTTCTTAGTTTACAATATACATGTATGATATGTTGTCATGATTTGAATATTCATGATGATTACTCCTTGAAAAAAGCGAACAACAATAACATCTAGTTATTAACTTTCAGCTTTTTCCTACATTTTTTCTTATTGAAAAAAAAAAAAAAAACTTCTTAAACTATAATCTTTTGCATATTTGAACATTAATTTCGCGAAGTGATTCATGTAACTTTGAACGTGGTCTGATGTTGTCATACCTCAATGACAACATTCAAAATAACATGTAATCCTTATGTTTACATTATTTTTACCCACAAAAAGGTATTGTTTATTTTCCGAAAGTCAGTGAAATAATGTGGTTGGAAACACTTAAAGCGAGATAACTCTTATTGTAAACCATGTAAAAGAGAACAGCCATATTGATTTGTTTCGTTGATTGGTGATCGTCAAATATAGTTCCGTAAAACACTTTCGAAAATTAAATTCTATTTCTACTTTTTTCACTTTGAATAAAATTTCTACGTTTGTTACCGCTCGTAAAAAGTGTCCCTACAGTCGACAAAATTTATAATTGAACCCGTAAAAAATTATGAATGAATAAGTAGTTTCTTGGTGGTATGTATTCCTCTGCTATTCGCTGTACATCGAAAGTGGATCGGCTGAAGATGTAACTGGCGTATCGCTTTATCACAGAGCACATGACACACTGCTGCCATCAAAAAATTAATGCAATGGTTCCAAAGAGATTTAAATAAGGCAATGCATTTGTAATGTAAACATTTGACCTTTATTAACCATAAAATACCCTGATGTTATCTTAGGCAAGGCCCAATGGGATCATTGAAGTCATTAATTTTCAGCTTTTTTCCAAAATCTGCTCTATGCACAGAAGATTTCAAGAAGACTTTTTTTTATTTTAAAAATAGAATTCGGTTAGATCAATGATTTTTAAATCAATTTTACTGTGAAGAATGTTTGTGAAGAAAGTTTTAAATAAAAGAAATATCTAGAAAAAACCATGTGACAAACAATTATGGACCAATAGTTAGGTGGTATATGAGCCATAGGGTCATTAGCTATGAGCTAATAGGAAGGTCATTAATCAAATAATAGAAAAACCTTGTTGACACTCTTTAGGCCCCAATTTTAGTTCAATCTTCATCAAACTTGCAAAGAATAATCTTCTTGACAAAAGCTAGCTTAAGGTTGTATATGGTTCATGTTGAGTCTATAAATGGGTCACTAGGTCAAATTATAGAAAAACCTTGTTAACACTCCTGAGGCCCCTATTTCAGTCCAATCTTCATCATACTAGCTCAGAATGATCTTTTTTGTCAAAAGCTAGCTCAAGTTCATATACTGGCAATGTTGGGTCAATAAATAGGTCACTAGGTATAATTATAAAAATATTGTTAACACTTTTGAGACCCAAATTTTTCTACATCTTTATCAACATTGCTGAGAATAATCTTTTTGACAAAAGCTAGGTCAAGAGCATATATGTGCCATGTTGGGTCATGAGTAGGTCACTATCTTAAATTATAGAAATTATTGAAAACCCAGTGTTTGTCTAAACTTCATCAAACTTTCTCAAAATGATTCACTTGACAAAAGATCGCTCAGATTTATATTTGGGTCATGTTGGGTTAATAAGGTCACTAGTCAAACTAGAAAAATTGGTTGACATTCTTGGGACTCCAATTTTACTTCACTCTTCATTAAATTTACCCATAATCATCTTGATAAATGCTGTATCGTGTTGGTTCAATAAGTAGGTCACTAGGTCAAATTATAGAAAAGGATTGTTAACACTTAAGACCTCGATTTATGTCCAAACATCATTAAACTTACTCAGAATTTCCTTTTGACAAAAAACTAGCTTTAGATCATTTATGGGTCATGTAGGGGTAATAAGTGGGGCAATAAGTCAGATTATAGAAAAAAAACTTCTTAAATCTCTTGAGATCCAAATTTATGTCAAAACATCAACAAACTATATGCATGTATATTGGAATAAGGTAGGTATTGATATGAAAATCATTTTGATATATGGTTCAAGGTCATATGTTCAAAGGTCAAGATCATAACTGCATAAATATACTGAAATGGTTAATTATCAAGAAATTATCCATTGCACTTTAGTAACTACATGCATTTAACTATTTATAAATGAACTAAGAATAAGTATTTTTAATTAAGTATTATGGCCGTTCCAAATTGTAATTACAGTTATTGATTTTGGGCATTAAATCCCACAAGCCTCTTGTTTTATGTTGCAGGAAAAAGCTCTACCAGAATTATATGAGTTAGTCAACAAATATAAACCGGATATAGTGTGGTCTGATGGAGACTGGGAAACTACTGATGTATACTGGAATGCTACACAGTTCTTAGCCTGGCTCTATAATGAAAGGTATATTTGTTAAAATAAGATTTGGTAGTAGCTGGCTCTTTTTTAAAACTATATTTTTATTGATATGTTTTTAGGGTATACACAATGTGTTACAATTTGAAGACAAAAGAAGAATACTGCAAATTAAATCCTTAAATAAATTGTCACGGTGCAGCATGTGTACCTATGTCTATTTGTGCTTCTGTAACTCATTTTCAATATCTCTAAAACTATTTATAAAACTTTACAGCGAGCTATTTGGAGGGTGCTTTTCAAATTTGCACTTTTTTGTTGCTGTAGCTGTAGGGCAAAGTAGGGCACTGTGACCTACATTAAAAAAAACTTAAAAAAATCTTCATTACTAAAACCAAAAGTGGTAGACATAAACTGACTTGATTTTCAGCTCTTCCAGTGTGTTAAGTATATAGTTGTTACATATGGTAAAATTCAGCAAATAAATAGGTTACATGTTTTTGCATTTGATTTTCAACGTATTGTATAAAAAGATTTCAAATGGTTATAAATTGATTATTTCAACAGAATTTGACATAGAGTTTAAAGTTTTATTATTTTCTTGTAACGACTTTCAAAATTGGGTCAGGTCAAAGATTAAGGTTATGTCTTTGTTTCTGACTTTTGCAGTTGTAGACTTTTTTCTTGAAAAATATAAGAGATAGATATTGAAAACAATAGATTCCAGTGATACTCAACACTGCAAAATCTAACAAGGTATCAAGTTTCTAAACAAAACGATAATCCATGTAGGAGTTGTTGCCCCAGAAATGTTATTTTTTGCTTAAAAATACTAAAATTTTGAAGAAGCTTGAAAAATTGATTTTTTTATAGGCAAGTATATTCAATTTAAAATATTGTTGATATTGATATCACAATCATTTTGATATATGTTTTAAGGTTATAGGTTTAGATTTATGTGATGGAGCATTATCATTAAGCAGACAAACATGCCTAAATCTTGAAAAAGGGCGTCTTTAAGATAATACTTTTTGAAACTTCTAGCTTACCTGATAAAAGGTCAAGTGAGCTTTTGGTATACCACAGTGTGTGTGTGTGTGTGTGTGTGTGTGCATGTGTGCATGCATGCATTGTTAACACCTATTTTTGACTTCTCCTCCAAAATTGCTGGACAGATTTCAATGATACTTGGTAAAGAGCATGTACAGGATAGTGCCATTTAGGATTTGTTTATGGTGTTGCCATGGTTACCAAAACTAGATCAATGAGACCTATGGGTCCAAAATCTTTAAAAATCCTCTTCAAAACCAATGATGGGAGAAAAAATATGTTGTCATATTTGGCCTTAAGCCTATTGTTTTGTTCATCTTGTGAAATCAGGTAAAAAAAAAAGTTGCATGTTTTTGCTTTTAATTTTAAAAAAAATTGTAAAAAAGTTTCATATTGTTATATCTTGGCTATTTGAACAGACAGTGACAGAGGGTTTTCAGTTTTGACTTTTTCTTTAAATGACCTTTAAAATGGAGTCAAGGTCACAAATCAAGGTCATGACCTAATATGTGATTTTTGCAGTTTTAGGCAATTTTTTGCAAACATTAAGAGATATATGAAATCAAAACATTGTTAAAATGTTCAGATATCAAAAAAAATTTTATCATGTCACTTAATGTTATAATGTGCATTTTGTCATACCAAATTACATGCCTAATCATTTGGAGTATAAATTACAGGGTGTTTTAAAATCTTTACCAGGATTTAATTAAAAATCATGCAGGTTAAAAAGTTGCACATGACTGACTTCCTCATTTTTGCTCCTCAGGTAATATCTTCTGCTAGCTTAACAACATAAAGGAATAGACTGTTCTTCTTACAACAGCGATCTTACCTACAGCTAAATGGGCTATTCCAAAATTTTCTATACTAACTCGAATGATTATTACAGCAATATCCCCGTAAGGATTTTAAAATACTCTGCATTTTATACTCTAGCTGAGATGGCATGTACATGTATTTTAGTGTCAGTTAATTATGACAAAATGCCATACGTCATAATGGTATGTGACATGATGCAAACTTTTTTTTATATCACTTCTAACCTTGAAAAACTAGTGCTACAGCAGACGTGAATTAGAAAGACAGTAGGTACCAAGTTTCATAACTACATGTATATGATAATCAATGTAGGAATTGTTGCCCCAGAAATGTTACTTTTTGCTTGTAAATACTAGAATTTTGAATAAGCTTAAAATATAAATTTTTTGTATAGGCATGTATATTAGAATATTTAAATTGAAATGACAATCATTTTGATATATGGTTCAAAGTTTTACATTTAAAGTTGTATTAAGTTTTTCAATTTTCTGTTTTTTTCTTTTCTTTTTTTTTTTTTTTTTGGTTTTTAAAAATTTATATATATTTTAAAAAAGATAACTTCTTATCACAATCCGTGATATTCATTTTCTAAAATTTCATTCTTATTAACTGTGGAATCTCTAACGGGTCGGTCAATGTTTATGGATTGTTATTATATGCTTGGAGCATGCACACAAATGTATGGGTATTCCAATGAATCAAAGGTGAAGCCTGACAAATTGTATCAGGGCTCAAATTAGATTTTAAAACAGGGAGAAGTGACTTCTCCCTCAGCCAAAGTTAGGGAGAAGTTTTTTAAAACAGTGAGTTTTTGTGCAACACAATTCACGACACTAGAATTCTGTCAACCTGTCGCAATCATACATTTTATATCTTGTATTACAAAATAGACATTGTAACATCTTCAAAATATGCATGAGATAATTTAATGTAGTGTTTGAAAAAGATGTCCAAAATTTTGATAAAATCCTATTTTTGGTGGAAAAACCTCTTATACAAGGCACTTGAAATTGGAAGCAAAAGTGCTATCTTTAATAATCTGCTTAAGTTTGTCATCAACTTGCTTTTAATGTTAAAGTTGTTGAAATTTTGGCTCATACTTTTCAGGAGCAAGATCTCACCCTGATTTTGTTTCAAAATGTTATTTATTTATTTATTATAAATATTTTAAATATTTATTTATATGTTTTAAGTATTTGAACTCTTTTTCATAAATAATGATTATAGAGGTGAGCAGTTTATTATTAGATTGTTTATAATTTTTTTCATATGTAACATTTACATTATACAGAAGGCAATATAAATTATATGTGAAAGTAAATTATAAAAATATTGTTAAAAGAATTTTGATAGTTTATTTTTATTAAAAATAAATTTATATTTTCACAAAATAATTTTCCTCGATGAACATAATTTTTGAAGTATTGTCTTATCTATCAAAAGAGAAGAACCACCTTACATTCAAAAAGCATCAATTTGTTCAACTTTGACCTGACCAATGAAATGTGTCAAATGGTGGCATTATAAACAAATCCACCTGTGATGTCTCATTTTTTTATTTTGATACTTGTGTTAAAGTTTATACAGTAATTTTATTTTAAAAAAAAGTTTTCTGTCTTTGACATCAGAGTGGTTTTAATCACTTTCAATTTCAATGAAAAATTACAGGCGCAATCCCATACAAATATCGCCGAAAATCAATAACACAAGGAATACTGTGTCAGATAATTGATGTATACTAGGGCTGAAAAACGTCTTTTATTAACTGCCTATTATCTTAGGCGCATGGAAGAAGTCCTTTCATGAAGCGTTAATCCACTAATTACTCAACCAATCAGGATAATTAACATAAATCATGACACCTGTAAATCACTTGTAGCCAGCAGCCGGAACATCTCAGGTTTTATCGTTAGAGAACTTAACACAACAGAGTTCCTGATAATGGGTTTCAAAAATAACTCTCAACTTCGCTTTTTCGGAAATATGGGGCAAAGTTTTTTGAAACAGGGCGAATTTATTGTATTTCACTGTTTTGTAAGTTTTGTTTAAATGACCCGGTATTTTATGACATAACCATGTTTTAAAATAAGATCCCACAGGCTACATCTCACTGGGAAATTGTTATTTCTGTATTTATTTGAGCTTTTATCATTGAACAATCAGAACAGTCCTCCTGATCAATCAGAACAATTGTTCTGATATATGGTTCAAGGTCATATGTTCAAAGGTCAAGATCACAGCTGCAAAAGAAGACTTAAATAGCTAATTATATTGAAGACTATTAACTTTTTGTATAGGCATGTATATTAGAATATTGTAGGCATTGACATGACGATCATAAATGGTTCATGGTCATGTATGTTCAAAGATCAAGGACATAGCTGCATAAGTATACTTAAATTTGTTTGGGTGTTCAAGTGGCGCAGTGGTTAGCGCTCCCACCTATCACCAATGCGACCAGGGTTCGATTCCCAGCGTCGTATGTGATAAGGTATGAGGTCACCTGCTTGAGCATGTGGGTTTTTCTCCGGGTTCTCCGGTTTTCCTCCCACTACGGTTACTTAATGCATATTATATAAGCTACTTATAAATGAAATGTGACTGGATATATTTCTGATCAAGTTTTGTGGAAGTTCTTAACTTGAGAAAACTTGTAAAGTACTTAATATATTGTCTCTTGTACTTTGCAAACAATTTTGGACATATCTTCAGGTGAATGTTAAGGGCCATAGGTCTCTTGTATTAAAAACAATTAATTTTTTGTGTAGGCATGTATATCAAAATATTGTAGATATTTATATGACGATCATATTGATATATGGTTCAAGGTCATATGTTAAAAGTTCAAGTCATAGTTGCATAAAAAGACTAAAATTATTTACTATCTTGGCAAACTATTAATTTTTTTGGATAGGCATGTATATAAAAATATTGTAGGTATTGATTTGACGATCATTTTGTTATATAGTTCAAGGTCATGTTTAAAGGTCATGGTCATAGATGCATAAGTATACTGAAATGGTTAATTATCTGGAAATTATCCATTGCACTTTAGTTACTACTTGCTTAATGAACTGTTACTTATTTTTTTGTAATTAAGTATTGTGGTAGTTCTAAACTGACAAAAACCTAGAAAGTTTCTGTTATTACATTTATGATGTCTATCATATTTTGCAAACAATTTTGGGCATATCCTCAGGTGAGCGTTGAGGCCCATGGGCCTCTTGTTTAATAGAACATCTCTGTAATACTGACAGTTTTGACCTTCTGCACTAGAAATTGAAAGGCTAAACCATTACATGAAAAGAATATGCAATAAAGAACCTTCTTTGTGCTTATGCTTCTTTTGGCAACTACAGGCCTTCTATCATGTTTAGTTAACTATATTTTGTTTCCAATTTTTGTTACTGGTTAGAAAAAGTGAACCCATGTTTCGTCACCAGTAACAATGTTTGCAAATTGTCTTTGATTGAATTTGGGAAACATTTTGAGCAACTGCTTAGCAGTTTGTACACATACCCATTTTTGGTCATCTGTCAATATACATGTATGTGGGATTCATCTGGCAGAATTCTTTCTACTTTTCAAAATTTGTTTCAAAATGAAATACACCTGTGATAGCAATATGCCAAAAGCTTTGGCAATATCATGAATTGTATGTCTGCCATCATCTACAAACACAGGTTAGCTAGATTTCGCTGCATCTTTGATGGACTCTGTGCCAGCCAGAAAGTTCTTTCTCAATCTAAGAATTATCTCATAATATACCTTATCAGACCCATAACTGTCCCCAATTCAGTGAAAATCTGTATTACTGCATGACTAAGTTTTTGACAAACTTTTTTACAAGCTCAAATTTATCTTCAAAGACCTCAACTGGTTTCACAACCATTTTTACAACAGTGGTCAACAACTGGCTCTATTGAAATGGCTATAGCTTTAAAACTATGTGGAGCTGAAGAGCCATGTTTATACTGTTGGAAAGGTATTGAATAGAGCTATTTAAGGGTATCATCATCAGTGAAATTGTGCAAAATGTTATCACCCTGTTAAGTGCCCTCGCATGACAGCTTACACAAGCCTGCAATCTACAAAAAGCAATAAATCCTTCTTTTGGTGAATTGGGATGGAAACCACAGCAGTAAAACACCTTAGCTTTGAATCAATCTATCTATGCCTCAAAGACAAAGCTGGCCTTGTTTACCAACCTGGGACCTGTTTTTAATTCAGTGAACATACTTATCAAATGATTGATTGAAAAAATTAGATGAAAACAAAGCTACATTTCAAACTTCTTAGTTGCAGATAAACATTTTATTAGATTTTGATATTTTGTATTTGTTTACGAATTAATGCTTTAAACAGTCCAGTAAAAGACACAGTTGCTGTAAATGACAGATGGGGAAGTAATATTAGATGTAAACATGGTGGCTTTCTTAATTGTAATGACAAATATAATCCAGGTAGGTAGAAGAAATGAATGTATTGAGGTTGTTGGATTTGATTTAATTACTGTTGATGAATATTTTAGGTAAATTCTAAATTTGTTTATAATAAGGGAAGTGAGTATTTTTGTAACCAGACATCTTTCTCTTTATGGTGGTAGGTACCCTGCTATGTCTGTTAGAGCTTTTATTGATATATTTTGAAAGATCAAAACAAAAAAAAATTAATATCCTCATTGAAATTGAGATGCAAATTTAATACATTTTGTCAAAACTTGAACATTGATGGGTTGTTTTGTAAAAAAAAAATACAATTTAAAATATTGCAGTGAGTATGAATCTTGACTATAAAGGATTAAGTTGAAGATTAATATTGAAATAGAATTTAACCTTTTCATGATTTAGGTGTGTTGCAGAAGAGGAAGTGGGAGAATGCTATGACCTTAGATAAGTATTCCTGGGGATACCGTAGAAATGCTCGTCTTACAGATTATCTAACCATGAATGACCTATTAGACACCTTAGCTAAAACAATCAGGTAAACAAATGACAGATCAGATAGTCAAGTAGATCAGAAATTATTCATCCTTGAATTTGATTCTCAAAAATGTTTTGTTGTTGAGTATATGCATGAAGTTAACATAAAAGAGTTCTTCTCTGCCAGACTTTAATTTCTGGTCTGACATTAACAAGACATTTATAAGATTGAATGCTCAACTTTTATCTGGAAAGGCAGCTGTGTTCAATTTTCAAAATTGAGGTACTTTATGGAAATGTTGATTTTTTTTCTTCCCTCGAGTCACAAACATACATGTACAGTTATAAATCTACAAATTTTGTATCTTTTAACTTGTTTTTTCAGTTAAACTAGAACATATAAATCTGGTAACTCGCATTTGATAAATTGTAAAATCACAAATGTTCATGGGGAGTTAAATTTGCTACTTAGTAGATCAGTAAATACATGTAACGTGTATTAATTTAATGCCAATTTTTTCTTGATGAAATTTTTTAAACTTACAAACAACAAAATTTTAACCCACACATTTTAAATTCTACAGATTCTACAGTGAGCTAATCATGAGGGTTCAAATCTATCAAGATATTCATTAAACTTTCCTGTCTTGTTCCAATTTTAATACAGACTGATACAGATATATCAAGCCTAGAACAACATATGTATAAGATATGTTTAAACATTGTTTGTTGTAGTTGTGGTGGTAATTTACTGGTAAACATTGGACCGTCCTCTGATGGAACTATTGCTCCTATTTTTGAAGAGAGACTTCGTCAGCTTGGTCAGTGGTTAGGTGTTAATGGGGAAGCTATTTATGGATCAAAACCTTGGTCACATCAGAATGACACCATAACACCAAATGTCTGGTTAGTCCCTTTATCTTCTATAAATCATAAATTATGCTAGAAAAGTTGACATTTACAGCTGCATTTTACATGTTTTAAATAACAGTTGATATTTTTACTGTGGAGTGTTAAGAACTGATCATGGTATTTAGACCAGAAAAACTATTCATTTGTTTCTACTTAATAAAACATGCATCCTTATTAATGGAACATTCTGACTGATTATTTAATAAAATGATAAATTGTCTATGTACTTACTTATATAAAGAGCAGTATTTCAAAGACACTCCATTTGGAATTATGTTGAAACAGATTTCTCATAGAAAATGTACATATATTCAGTGGTCTAATCATAAACTGTAAATATGTTTTTTGCAGGTATACAATGCAAAAAGCTACTAATGCAGTGTATGCTATTGTATTGGATTGGCCAAAAGGCAATATTTTGTCTTTAGGAGCACCAGTGTATTCCTCCAAGACAGTTGTTATGATGCTAGGTTACCAAGGCAACATTCCAGCAAAACCAGGTTCTAAAGGTGGCATCACATTAAATATAGCACCGGTTCCTGCAGATAAAATACCCTGTAAATGGGCTTGGGTATTTAAGTTTGTTGGACTAAAAAATTAGTTTTACTATTTCATATATTACTGTAACCATGATAACTGTTTTATATTGTATAAAAATTAAATTTTTAATCATACACACAGAAATATTCTTTAGATGTGTAACATTGGTTACAGTTTGGGTGAGATAAATACATGTAGTGTTACTAATCACAGAGTTGTTTCTCAGTTAGAAATGAAGTCATAATAAAATTTGGAAAAAATGAAGAGGTTCAAGTATGCAATATGGTTACAAAGTGACATAATATTTAATGTATGGAATCAGTGGACTTTTTTAACCATGCTGAGTTTGTAAATACTTAATATACACAAACATAGGCTTATTCTATGCTTTCTACCTTGCTTGCATTAAGAACAAAACTTTGTTATTTAGTTAATAGCTATTCATTTGACACACATGATTTTATGTTTTTCCCCATTTTTCTCTTTAAGAGTACACAAATCTATTTCTGAAATTTCAAATAAAGTTATTTTCAAATGTTTTTGGATTATAATAAAGATTTGATATGATCACTTTTGCTGTTGTTTAAAAATTAGGACAATCAAGGTATTTTAGTTTTCATCACATTTTTTAGTTTGAAATATTATAAACATGTATATACTGATCTGGCATGCTACATGTGACACAAGTGCTACAAAATCAGAATCTTCTGATTATCTTTCAGACAGTGACTGACTTTAGATTTCACTTATTATAGTTGCTGTAGCTGTTTCTGTCGGAGTTTTGGGCCAACTTTCACTCATTTTCTATTTTTTCCTGAATTGGAATAGGACTTTTATTTTCTGACCCACGGCAGTAAAGGTACTGGTTTTACTAAAAAGAAATCCTGTTATTGTTTGGAAACTTCTTGATGTCTTTCTTTTTCAGTCGTTTTAGATAATATTTACTGTTTTGTGGTTTTTTGCTCACCTGAGCTGTAAGAACTGATGAGCTATTGAGATCCATCTTCATCTGTCGTCCATCCTGCATCGTCAGTAAACTTTTTACATTTTAATCTACTCCTCCAATACCACTGAGCCAAATTCATTGAAACTTGGCTACCATCATGCCTTGTTGGAGGCCTTTCAGATTTCCACAAATGAAGGAGTTATATCCCCTTGGGGCCACATAAAGGGGGAAATAGTGAAAATCTTCCCCTCAGAATGTACAAGATGTATACCTTAGTTATTTCATATATATTATTCTCAGGTCATCTAGTTATAGATTTGCACAAATGGTAGTATTGGGGCTCAAAACGGGAAAATGACAAGGCAGTTAGTGGGGAAATTGCTTTAAATAATATATATGTAAATATATCTTAAAAACTTTTTGTACAGGAATATATATTGGAATATTGAAGGTATTGATATAACAATCTTTTTGATATATTGTTCAAAGTCATTGGTTCAAAGGTCAAGGTCGTAGCTGCATAAGACAGCTAATATTGTTAAGTATCTTAAAAAAACTTTTAACTTTTTTTATACAGATGTTTCTTAAAATATTGTACGTATTAGAATGACGATCATTATGATATATGGTTCAAGTTCAAAGGCTCAGAGGTCAAGGTCATAGCTACAGAAAATGGCTTAAATTATGAATTATCTTGAAAACTATTAACTTTTTATATAGGCATGTGTATTAGAATATTGTATGTATTGATATGATGATGATTTTGATTTATGGTTCAAGGTCATTGGTTCAAAGGTCAAGGTCATAGCAACATAAGATTGCTTAAATTGTTAATTATCTTGAAAACTATTAGCTTTTAGTATAGGCATGTATATTAGAATATTGTAGGTATTGATATAACAGCCATTTTGATATATGATTCAAGTTCATAGGTTCATAAGTCAAGGTCATAACTGTATAAGAAGGCTTAGATTGTTAATTATCTATATTGTCTATATTACTTTTTTGCATAGGCATATTGTAGGTATTGATATGATGATCATTTTGATATATGGTTCAAGGCCAAAGGTCAAGGTCCTCTCGTGTACTCTCTTATTTTTTATCTTATCAGAGGTGTCTTTAGCATCAATCAGTTGTCAGAAACTACAAAAGTCATTCTCCTGTTTTGCTGTAATGGTCATTATTGATTGAATGTTGCTAAAGATGCCACTTTCTGGTTTCCTAGTGTAGTGGAATAATGGTGTTTTATGCACCAGTCAAGACTCTTTCACATATCCAGGTAGTCAGTTCTTAGATGGAGGAGGAAACCAAAGTGCCCCCAGAAAACCACTGACATTTGCCAAGCAAACTGACAAACTTTCTCACACTAGCATCTGCCCAAGCAGCATTTGAATCTAGGCACTGAGAGGCACTGTGACCTGTGAGATTACCCTTAAGACCACTTGGTCACTTTGACCCCAGTGGTTCCAGAAGATAAGAGAAGAAAAATAGCATATTTTTTGAAAAGAAGATATTAGTAATTTAAAGCATTATGTCTTTTCATGTCATTGACACCATGACATTTAAGGACAGAATCTTGACAGGAATGCTCCCCCCCCCCCCCCCCCCTTCTCGACTAAGTATTAATATCAACCCGGTTACCAGGCTTTCATGACTACTTACCTACATTCAGCACAGTCTGTGCTTTGATTAAATTCTGTCATGGGGGAACATTTTAACAATGTTTTGAATTCATATATCTCTAAATATTAGCAAGAAAATTGCCTAAAACTGCATAAATCACAAATTAGGTCATGACCGTGATTTGTGACCTTGACCCTAATTTAAAGGTCATTTCAAGAAAAAGTCAAAACTGAAAACCCCATGTTTTTATCTGTTCAAATTGACAAGTTATAACAATTTGAGGCCATTTTATGAAATTTTTTTAAGTTAACGCAAAAACGCGTAACCCATTTTTTGACCAAATTTCACGAAATGAACAAACTATAGGCTTAAGACCCTAGAGAAGCCAAATATCACATGAAATTTTTTCTCCCATTATCGCTTTCGAAGAAGATTTTTTAAGATTTTTGGACCCCTAGGTCACCTTGACCTAGTTTGGGTAGCCACGGCAACACCATAAACAAATCTGAATTGCACCGGTCCCTATATGTTTCTGACCAAGTATCATTGAAATCTGTCCAGCAATGTTGGAGGAGAGGTCGAAAATAGGTGTAAACAATGCACACACGCACACCGTGCCATGCCATAAGCTCACATGACCTTTCAGTCAGGTGAGCTAAAAACCCTGTTAACACATCTGAGGGCTCAATTTAGACCAATCTTTATCAAACTGATACAAGGTCATGTGTGAAAAAAAAAATCAAGGTCAAAGCTGCATTAGAAAACTTAAATGGGAAATTATCTTCCAAAACTATAAAAAAATTTTAATGTTATTTTTTGTAATAACCTTGTTTAATGTCGCATCAGTAATTTTTCAGCTATTTGTGTGAGAGCAAGGTTATTTTTATATCTATTAATTAATCTGAGATAAGTTCATGTATGCTTGTGATGTGCAAGTGTGTATATATAACACAAATACCAGTTAATATTATAGACTCCCATGTACTAGTAAGCATTCACATTTTGTAAAGGTACTAGCTCACCAAGTCAGTATGTCCCAGAAAAGCATATCACTCCCCCCAGTCTATTATTTTAACACTGGGTTAACCAGTCAATACTCTAGCCTCCTAATGTCGAGCGCCAGGCAAGAATGCAATATCTTAATTTTCAAAGTTTTATGTAGGACTTGGCTGGGGTTCAAACCTATGGCCTCCCACTCTCAAGGCAGATGCTATACCACTGACCTACTGAAGCAGTCTATAAACTTTTTGTATAGGCATGTATATCAGAATATTCAAGATATTGATACAACAATCATTTTGAGCGGCTGTCTCTTGACAATTTTTGTTTCCATTAGTATAACACATTTGTCTGATGGATCACAGGGTCACTTGGTCACAGTTACTGTAAAAAGAAACTCGATTTCATTGCATTAAAAGATGCACCATTTGTCAGATTGATCTTAAACTTGGTCATTCCCTGTGATGAGACATTGCATGGGATAACAAATCAGGTCAAAGGACAAGGTCACATTACTAGTACCATAAATAAAAAATTTTAATTTCCATGCATTTAAAGACGCAAAGTTTGTCAATTGATCTCTAACTGAAACTTGAATTTCAAGATGATGAAACATTGCCTGGGATTGCAAACCAGGTTACTAGGTCAAAGGTCAAGGATGCTCTTGCTATAAATGAAATGCATTTCCATGCATTCAAAGACACATTTTTTTTTGTCTAGTTGGTCTTAACTTATTGACTTGATTTCTGTGACAAGACACCACATGGAATTGCAAACCAAGTCAATTCATCACAGTTACTGTGCATTTAAAGGAAGTCTTAAACTTGGTCAACTAATTCCATGTGATGAGACATTGCATGTGATAACAAATCAGGTTACTAAGAAAAAGGTCAAGATTAAGCTTGCTACAAGTAAGATTCAGTTTTCATACATTTCATGTCTAATTGATCTAAAACTATAATTAAAGGTGCACAGTTTCTCTGATTGATCTCAAATTTCTCGAAAATTATTAAACTCTTATAGGAAAATTATGATAGCCACAAAATTTGGTATACAATATTACCATGACAACATCTTGTGCAAGTTCAAGTTTTGACTGGCATAATTTTAAGAGGAGTTATGGTCCACTTTTGGACTTTGAGCATCTACAAATATTATAGATTCAAATGAAATTTAGAATATATTTATTATATGCCCGTCAATATAGACGGTACATATTATGCTATGGTGCTGTCTGTCTGGACTATGTTATAATGCTTTCCATCGGTTTTTTTGTGGTAATATATCATGCTAGTTTGTGACGGGCACATATTGTTCTGCCTGCTGGTGTTGTTGTAAAAATTAAGACTTGATATTCTTTTGACAGTTATTGTCACCATGTTGTTCACCCAGGATGATAACTGTGATCAGGAAGGGTCCAGAATGGAGGGCTCAGATCCCCTGTGGCGAGGGTTCTGGGGGCCACTTAAGATCCAAAGCATGTCCAGGAAATAGGGAATAGCCCTGTTTATTTTTTTTTTATTTTATTTTTTGAAACTATGGGCCACATTTTTCTCTCTATGTAAGATTATCATTGTAACACAATTTCATTTTTTTTTTTACATTTAGAAACCTTGAATGGTTCTAAAAATTGTTTTTTCTGGAAATATTTTTTGGATAAAGTTCTTCTTTATTGCAAACTTAAAGGTCCAACATTGAATTTTTGCTATAATGTAGTAAGGGAGGTAACTTGTATCAATATTAATTGTATGTCTTACTGAGGGATCCTGTTGCTCATTGCATTAATACTTATTAATAATTATTATGTTAACTAGATTGATGTATGAGTGCTTCTGAATCAGTCACTTTTTATTGCAATAAAAATCTGTGAATTTGAATTTAGTTATGTCTTAAATATTTACAATCATAATGTAAGCATATTTAAATTCACCTACACTGATTACTGAATACATTCAATCTTCTCAAGATAACTTATCATTCAGGTTATTCAAGGCTCTGTTAGCCAAACCGGTTTGTCAGGGAAAATTTGCATCGCTTGTATTGTTTTTAATTATTTTAATATATAATGCATACAATTGCCATTATCATAAAAAGTGATCAGAGTTCAAAATTTATTTTTGTAACATATAATTTTAACATTTTCAAATCTTATTAACTATATGGTTAAGTTAATTAGGTTTTAACATCTGGCCTCTGGGCCAGAATTTCATATATGTTTACTTGTAAATGTATAAGCCCTGTAAGTACAATTTTTGATTGAATACTTGGAGGGTTGTAGATGCTTTTGACCCAAAGTGGTGGAAGTGCCTGTCTACAGATCAATCACATTTTGTTTGTACAACATTCAAATAGATTCAAGAGAGAAACAATTTTGCTTGTTTGCTTGCAGAAAATTGGCAACTTCACCCTAGAATGCCACAAAGTGAAAAAATCTAAGATGGAGCATAAACAAGAGGCCCAATAGGGCCTGTGATGCTCAACTGGCTGCATATGGAAGACAATGTTTGTTTTCGATTGAAATGCTGTTTAACGTTCAACTCAAGAATATTTCACTTATATGGAGACTGTCAATTTTGGAAATGGTGGAGGACACTGGATTATAGGAGAAAACCATGACCAAGCAGCAAGTTAACTGACGAACTTTCAAAGATGAAGTGCTAGCGCCACTTGGCATTAATGCACAATGTCAGGGGTGAAAGGTGCTGTGATTCGTAACATCGAATGCTTAAGACCACACAGCCACTGTGGTGCCTTTAAGACAATGTGATGTGGTTACCATAATTGGTTCATCAGCTTAAGATGGGAAATAAATTGCGCTTATGACCATTTTTGCTTCAATGAAGCCTACTTTGCAACACACACATGCAGGCATGCTTCACTATGCCATCAACTCAGCTGGGTTTAGCCAGTTGAGCTTAGAATGGATCCACAATGGCTATTTTTTTTATATATATATATATATCTGGTAACAACAGGCATCTTAGACTGGTTCAAACTTTTTTTAGGCCGATGTAGGAACCTTCCACAGGAAGTTTGGTTCCAATTCACCCAGTTATTTTAGAGGAAAAGATTTTTACTAAATATTACACCTAATTTGCATATTTCTTGAAAATTGGGTCAATAAAAATTTTCTCAGAAAAAAACATTATATATTTTGAATCCCACAAAATACACTTTCTATATTTAAAATTTGAGCGCTATTGGTGGAAAAAAAGATCAACAATGGTCTTTTTTTTCTATTTTTAGTTATGACGGCCATCTTGGATGTCAGCCCGGGTTGTCTGGTACCACCTTTAGTCAGGCCGACATTTGGACCTTCCACACAAAATTTCATTCCAATTGGCCCAGTTGTTTCAGAGGAGAAGATTTTCAAAGATTTCGCTAAATATTACACCTTAAGCATAATTCTTGAAAATCAGGTCAACGATAATTTTCCCACAAAAACCGGTTAAATATGTTGAATCCCTCACGATATACTTTGTTTATTTCAAATTTGAGCTTAATTGGTTGAAAAATGGATCCACAATGGCAATTTTACTGTTTTTTTCTATTTATAGTAGCAGCAGCCATCTTGGATGTTGGACAAGGTTGTCTGGTACAAACTTTAGTCAGGCCAACCTTCCACACCAAATTTGGTTCTGATTGCCCCGGTGGTTCCAGAGGAAAATTTTCAAAGAATTGCTTAAATATTACACCTCATTTGCATAATTCTTAAATCAGGTCAACGAAAAATTTCTCAAAAAAACCTGTTACATATGTTAAATGCACCGCTATCTACTCTCTACATTTCAAATTTGAATAAAAACGGTTGAAAAATGTCTCAGCAATGGCTATTTATGTGTTTTAGCTATTTATAGTAACAGCGGCCATCTTGGATGTCGGACGGGGTCCCCTGGTACAAACATTGGTCTTCCCCACCTAGGGACCTTCCACACCAAATTTGGTTCCAAATTGCCCAGTGGTTTCAGAGGAGAAGATTTTCAAAGAATTGCTTAAATATTACACCTCATTTGCATAATTCGTAAAAATCGGGTCAACGAAAAATTTCTCACAAAAACCCATTACATATGTTGAATGCCCCGCTATCTACTCTCTACATTTCAAATTTGAACAAAAACGGTTAAAAAATGACCCAGCAATGGCTATTTATGTGTTTTTGCTATTTATAGTAACAGCGGCCATCTTGGATGTCGGGCGGGGTCGCCTGGTACAAACTTTGGTCTACCCCACCTAGGGACCTTCCACACCAAATTTGGTTCCAATTGGCCCAGTGGTTTCAGAGGAGAAGATTTTCAAAGAATTGCTTAAATATTATACCTCATTTGCATAATTCATAAAAATCGGGTCAACGAAAAATTTCTCACAAAAACCCGTTACATATGTTTAATGCCCCGCTATTTACTCTTTACATTTCAAATTTGAACAAAAACGGTTAAAAAATGACCCAGCAATGGCTATTTATGTGTTTTTGCTATTTATAGTAACAGCGGCCATCTTGGATGTCGGGCGGGGTCGCCTGGTACAAACTTTGGTCTACCCTATCTAGGAACCTTCCTCACCAAATTTGGTTCCAATTGGCCCAGTGGTTTCAGAGGAGAAGATTTTCAAAGAATTGCTTAAATATTACACCTCATTTGCATAATTCGTAAAAATCGGGTCAACGAAAAATTTCTCACAAAAACCCGTTACATATGTTGAATGCCCCGCTATCTACTCTCTACAGTTTCAAATTTGAACAAAAACGGTTAAAAAATGACCCAGCAATGGCTATTTATGTGTTTTTGCTATTTATAGTAACAGCGGCCATCTTGGATGTCGGGCGGGGTCGCCTGGTACAAACTTTGGTCTACCCCACCTAGGGACCTTCCTCACCAAATTTGGTTCTAATTGGCCCAGTGGTTTCAGAGGAGAAGATTTTCAAAGAATTGATTAAATATTACACTTCATTTGCATAATTCTAAAAAATCGGGTCAACGAAAAATTTCTCACAAAAACCCGTTACATATGTTGAATGCCCCGCTATCTACTCTCTACATTTCAAATTTGAACAAAAACGGTTAAAAAATGACCCAGCAATGGCTATTTATGTGTTTTTGCTATTTATAGTAACAGCGACCATCTTGGATGTCGGGCGGGGTCGCCTGGTACAAACTTTGGTCTACCCTATCTAGGGACCTTCCTCACCAAACTTGGTTCCAATTGACCCAGTGGTTTCAGAGGAGAAGATTTTCAAAGAATTGCTTTAATATTACACCTCATTTGCATAATTCGTAAAAATCGGGTCAACGAAAAATTTCTCACAAAAACCCGTTACATATGTTGAATGCCCCGCTATCTACTCTCTACATTTCAAATTTGAACAAAAACGGTTAAAAAATGTCTCAGCAATGGCTATTTATGTGTTTTAGCTATTTATAGTAACAGCGGCCATCTTGGATGTCGGGCGGGGTCGCCTGGTACAAACTTTGGTCTACCCCACCTAGGGACCTTCCACACCAAATTTGGTTCTAATTGGCCCAGTGGTTTCAGAGGAGAAGATTTTCAAAGAATTGATTAAATATTACACTTCATTTGCATAATTCTTAAAAATCGGGTCAACGAAAAATTTCTCACAAAAACCTGTTACATATGTTGAATGCCCCGCTATCTACTCTCTACATTTCAAATTTGAACAAAAACGGTTAAAAAATGACCCAGCAATGGCTATTTATGTGTTTTAGCTATTTATAGTAACAGCGGCCATCTTGGATGTCGGGTGGGGTCGCCTGGTACAAACTTTAGTCTATTCCACCTAAGGACCTTCCACACCGAATTTGGTCCCAATTGGCCCAGTGGTTTCAGAGGAGAAGATTAAAGTTTACGCACGGACGCATGCAAAACCATGCCATAAGCTCAGCTGGCTATAGCCAGTTGAGCTAAAAACCATTTCATCATTTTTCCAATAAATGATTTACTTATAATGAATAATAACTATTCATTAATTTTTTATTATTATTTATTGATTGTATGGTTGTAATATTTTTTAAGGTCACATCAACAAGTATTTGCAATTAGAATAAGTTCATTAATCATGTTAATCTCATAAGTAGTATTCAGAGAACAAGTTTGTGTACTACGTGCGAGTGTGTTTTATTGTCTGTATTGTACTAATACACACTAGGGTGACTTTTTATTAGAGATTTCTCTCCGAGTTGTTCCACAGACAAGCATACTATTCTCCCTGCCACATTATCCTGGCACCAGGTGAACCAGTCAATACTCTATCCTTCTAGAGTAGATTCCATTTATTTGCATATCAGTTACTGGTAATTGTATAATTCTTCTCTGCATCGATCCATTTCCTATTCAAAAACTTTTTTAATATATCAGTTTTTTGCATTAAATAAATTACAAATTCCAATTAATAACATAGAAAAAGAAATATCATGCCATTTCGGGCTGGAGTTTCAAGATTACAAAATATATATGCCGAAAATGCAAGGTAAAACTCGAGAAATGTTTACATTATTTAAACATAAGGTAAAAGCCAGGCATGAAGATAATAGCTTGTGTTTATTAGAGTTATTATTGGTCTCTCAATATGTCAGGAAACATTTAAGTTACACAGATAAAAAAAAGCTGTATGTAACAGGTGAAAAATTTGTACCCATGTAACAGAAGTCTTATTTTGAATTTTTAACTTAAAACACATTTCAGATGCATTTTCTTAACAGGACATGGAAATACCAGCTAGATGTTTTCAACAGTTGCAGTATTTACTACAGACTAATGCACTTCTATACACACCACTTCTTGCCCATTATATTATTTTTAGCTCACCTGGCCTATAGGCCATGTGAGCTTATGGCATGGCGCAGCATGTGTCTGTATGTCCGTGTGTGCGTGAGTGCGTGTGTGCGTCTGTAACTCACATTTTCGACAACTCCTCAGAAACTACCAGGCCAATATTAATCAAACTTTACAGGAAGGGTTATTGGGGGGGGGGGGGGGGGGGGGGGGGCACTTTTTAAATTTGTACTTTTGGTTGCCATAGCTACATTTGAAAATAACTTAAAAAATCTTCTTCTCTGAAACCAAAAGTGGTAGACAAAAACTGATTTGATTTTGAGCTACTCTAGAGTCTTAAGTATATAGTTTGTACAAATCGAGAAATTCGGCTGAAAAATAGGTTACCTGTTTTTACGTTTAATTTTAAAAATTTCGTAAAATGGCTTCAAATTATCATAACTTGACTATATGAATAGATATTGACATGGGGTTTTCAGTTTTGACTTTTTCTTGAAATAACCTTGAAAATGGGGTCAAGGTCAAAGTTCAAGGTCATGACCTAGTTTGTAAATTGTGCAGATATGGGCTATTTTCTTCCAAATTATAAGAGATATATAATATTAAAACATTAAAAATGTTCAGGACAAAATGTAAAAAGGTACAAAGTTTCGTAACTGTATGATAATGCATGTAGGAGTTGATGCCCCTGAAATGTTATTTTTTGCTAAAAAAAGACTTTAATTTCTAATTATCTTGAAAACTATAAACTTTTTGTATAGGCATGTATATTAGAATATTGTAGGTATTGACATGACGAACATTTTGATATATGGCTCAAGGTCATACATTTAAAGGTCAAGGTCATGGGTGCATAAAAAGACTGAAATTGTTTATTATTATTTTAGAAACTATTAACTTTTTGTATGGCATGTGTATTCTAATATTGTAGGAATGGATATGGTGATTATTCTGATATAAGATCAAGGTCTTACATTTAAAGGTCAAGGTCATAGATGCATAAAAAGACTCAAATTATTAATTATCTTGAAAACTATTAACTTTTTTTGTAGGCATGTATATAAGAATATTTTATGTATTTTTGCAAATGATTTTGGATATATCCTCAGGTGAGCGTTAAGGCCCATGGGCTTCTTGTTTTAGGGTCTAGGATTCTAATTTTTGCTTAGTAGCATAAATTTTGATATATCTAATTATTAATTTAGTCAGCTTTTTGCATCATCTTCATACAAAAAAAGTTTATTTTATAAAATAAATGAATAAAAATCAGCATTTTAGACCTTCAAAAACATGAGATATAATGAGCTGATAGTGGTGTGTATTGGAGTTTATAGTAAATACCGCTACTAATTTATTAAATACCAACAAGTGTTCCAGTTACATACACTAGAATTAAACACACATTGAGGGTCTGAAAGAAAAGTCTACCTACACCACACCTAGAACCCAATCTAAATACAACAAAAAGAATCTGCTAGAATTTTTAAAACTTTATTCAAATTCAATAAACTATTGTATTTTATATTTCAGTAGAATTACTAAATAACTATAATTGTATTTTATATTTCAGTGGAATTACTAATTTCTGTTGTTTCTACAGTGCACTTGCTATGTATGATGGACTAAAAAACAGCATAATTTGACATATACATCGATAGATTTTGCCCAAGGGGCATTTTCAGTTATCTGCATAATTTTTTTCTGACAAACAGACTATGCAAGTGAAATCTATTGTAATACTGGTATCTTAAATTTTATAAGTCTTGTGAATGACTTGGTCAGGGTTTAAACCCACAATCTTCCACTATTAAGACAGGTCCCAGTTTCACAATTATTCTTTAACAAAGATTTTCCTTAATTGAATTTAAGTAAATTTTGGCAATCTCTTTTGAATTTTAAATAAACATTAATTTTAACTAAACAAGAGGCCCAATAGGGCCTGTTTCGCTCACCTGGTATACCCTTATTTTGTTCTTTGCTTTTTCATTTTAAATATATCCAATCAGTAAAATGTAAACAAACTCACTAGCAATATCCTTATTTTCTATTATTTCAAGCACTATTTATCATAAATTTCCTTTCAATTGGCCATGTACTTTCAGAAGATTTAGGCTAAAATAAACCTTATTTGCATGTTACGTAATTATTGCAAAAATGAAAAATTGTACAGAAAAAACCCATTAAATCCCCAACATATAGTTTCTATGTTATAAATTTAAACAAAATCAGTACATAAATAAACCTATAATGGCCATTTTTCGATTTTTGCTATTTATAGTAACGGCAGCCATCTTGGATTTCCGACAGACATGTCGGATACAATTTTGAATCTATATCACCCAATGACCTTCCACACTCAATATCCTTTCAATTGGCCATGTACTTTCAGAGAAGAAGATTTTCATAAATTTCGGCTAAAAATAAACCGTATTTGCATATTACGTAATTATTGCACAAATGGAAAACTCATACGGAAAAACCCGTTATATATGTTTTATCCCCCCGACATCTTTTTTCTATGTTTCAAATTTCAACAAAATCGGGACATAAATAAACCCATAATGGCCATTTTTTGATTTTTGCTATTTATAGTAATGGCAGCCATCTTGGATTTCCGACAGACATGTCGGATAAAATTTTGAATCTATACCACCCAAGGACCTTCCACACTCAATATCCTTTCAATTGGCCATGTTCTTTCAGAGAAGAAGATTTTCATAGAATTCGGCTAAAAATAAACCTTATTTGCATATTACGTGATTATTGCACAAACGAACAAGAGGCCCATGGGCCTTAACGCTCACCTGAGGAAATATCCAAAAACTTACAAAGAACTTCAATACAAAAAGTTCACAAAATTCCTCAAGTTTGGAAAATTCTGCAATAATTAATCAGAAATGTCTAGTCACATTTCATTTATAATAGCTCATATGCACCATTTAACTATAGTATAATAGATAATTTCCAAATCATTAACCATATGGTTATGCAGCCATGATTTTTACCTTTGAACATGTAAACTTTAACCGTCATGTCAATACCTACAATATTCTAATATACATGCCTATACAAAAAGTTAACAGTTTTCAAGATAATTCACAACTTCTGTACATGTATGCAGCTATGACCTTGACCTTTCAAAATATGACCTTGAACCATATATCTAAATGATTTTCATATCAATACCTACAATAATTTAATATACATGCCTATACAAAAAGCTTAAAGTTTTCAAGCTATTGCACAATTTAGTATTCATAAGCCAAAAAAAAATTTCAGGGGCAACAACTCATACATGGATTATCATATAGTTACGAAACTTGGTGCCTTTTTCAATTTTGTCATGGGGGAACATTTTAACAATGTTTTGAATTCATATATCTCTTAAAATTTGAAAGAAAATTGCTTAAACTGCATAAATCACAAATTAGGTCATGACCTTGATTTGTGACCTTGACCCTATTTTAAAGATCATTTCAAGAAAAAGTCAAAACTGAAAACCCCATGTCAATATCTGTTCAAATACTCAAGTTATAACAATTTTAAGCCATTTTACGAAATTTTTAAAATTAAACGCAAAAACGTGTAACCCATTTTTCGGCCAAATATCACGAAATAAACAAACTATAGGCTTAAGACCCTAGAGAAGCCAAATATCACATCAGATTTTTCTCTCATCATCGGTTTTAGAGAAGAAGATTTTTTAAGATTTTTGGACCCCTAGGTCACCTTGACCTAGTTTTGGTAGCCATGGCAATGCCATGAACAAATTTGAATTGCACCGGCCCATATATGCTTCTGACCAAGTATCATTGAAATCTGTCCAGCAGTTTTGGAGGAGAAGTGTTAACAATGCACGCACACACGCACGCACGCACATACACACGCCGCGCCATGCCATAAGCTCACATGACCTTTCGGTCAGGTGAGCTAAAAATCATAAGGAAAAACTCGTTATATATGTTTTATCCACCAGACATCTAATTTCTACAAATTTCAACAAAATCGGGACATAAATAAACCCATAATGGCCATTTTTCGATTTTTGCTATTTATAGTAACGGTAGCCATCTTGGATTTCCGACAGACATGTCGGATACAATTTTGAATCTATACCACAAAAGGACCTTTCACACTCGATATCATTTAAATTTGCCATGTACTTTCAGAGAAGAAGATTTTTAAAGCTAAAAATAAACCCTATTTGCATATTATGTAATTATTGCAAAAACTAAAAATCGTACAGCGAAACCCGTTATATATGTTTAATCCCCCAACATCTATTTTCTATATTTCAAATTTCAACAAAATCGGTTCTGAAATAAACCTGTAATGGCAATTTATAGGTTTTATGCTATTTATAGTAACAGCAGCCATCTTCGATTTAGGACGGACATGTCGGATATAATTTTAAATCTATAGCAACTAAGGACCTTTCATACCAAATTTCATTTGAATTGGCCTATTGGTTTCAGAGAAGAAGATTAAAGTTTACGGATGCACGCACGCATGCTTTACCATTCCATAAGCTCACCCTGGCTTTGCCAGGTGAGCTAATAAAAATGTTACAAGTTTGAAGTGATCTTCAAAATGACACCTTACACTCAAGAATATCTAAACAATTAACCAAATTATTAATAATTTAAATTTGTCAGATTTAAGTTAAGGAAAATCTTAGTTAAGAATTTGTGAAACCAACACCAGAGATTCTATGATTGAGCAACCAAGACTGTTTAATTATTTGCAAAGAGCTTAATCTCAAGAATTAATCTTAACTCAATTTCAGGTGGTATGTTATTTTGTTCGCATGTTTTGAATCTGCTTTGTGCTAGTGCACACTTACAATAGAAAATCTTCAGAGCATAATACACTCCCCACAATGTTGCAAATAAATACTACAGATCATTCAGTCCATGATAATGGTTCTTGGCCAACCAGTAGAGAGCAGCAACAAGAATAAACCCTTTCTCACTTAAAGTGAATAAGGCTCAAAACCAGAGATGCCTCAGTCTGATTTAAAAGCCAATACCTTCATCACCCAGTTACAGTAGACACAGATAGATGAGTCCAATCATAATTATCATTACATTATAACCTTTGTGTTTCATAAGATCAGGTATATATCACAATAACTTTTAGATGAACAATAATATATGTCATTATATACTAAGCATACATGTGGATATAATCCATCAATAAAATTCAACTAAAAGCTTTATCAACAGATGCAAATACTCATCTTTTTCATAAGTGTATTAAGGGATTTTGTACTATAGGAAGTTAATCTAAAATAGAAATTTAATTTCTTATTTTTTAAATATTATATGGGACCTGTCATTATAGTGCAAACTTACAGACTTGGGTTGCACAAACATTTCTTACTTTTTACAGAAATCTTGCAAATTTGAAATCTGACAAAAGTGTTTTATTGTCAATATATTCAAGTATTTAAAGTATTCATCATTTGAAGATCACTTTTAACTAATGGCATCCATATCTTCATTTTGTGGAAACATTTTATTTGTAGTAGTGAATGAGGAAAAATCTTAAGATTTTTTTGTGAAAATGAAAAATTCAAATTCTGTGCAAAGGAGCTATAATATGAGCCAAGGATGTTCCAATTGCAATCTGGAACCATAATGATGAAATGGTATTTATAAATAAAACACTTGTTCATAATTTTCATGGATTTTATTTATTAAATTGCAATTGAAATATATTAAAATATACTTACTTTTCTAGTAAAAAACATATAAAAACTCAATAGAAATCTGATCTCAAGGCATTAGATTATAACAGTTTTAAAACAGATTAACAAAGTACATACACATGCCCTTAAAAACAAAAAGATCCAATTTAAACACAGCACCTTTTTAATGGAGATGTATTATAATTTTATTTTTCAAACTTATGAATTGAGAGTTGAAAAGGAATCCTTAATAATAATGAGACAAGTCAATTTAAACAAAGATAATTTTGTACTGTATTCAGCTCTTTAGTTTACAATATGGCTGGGTTGTATGATACTAATATGTTTTCTGCAAAAGAAGTTTAGGGTTTATTTTCTTTAAATTTTAATATCCTAATGCTATTTATTGGTTGTAATGCATCTGCCATATTAAAAAAAAAAAAAATAGAATTAAAACTTCCTTTCATGTTTATGTAACCTTGGCATCATCATTTACACAGCTAATCTATACAATCATATACAGTTGTAACATCAGGGCAATAACTGTTATATTTAAGATACTGATCTTGACATCCTTCAAGTTTGAATATATAGTAGACATGCATGAATATGGCTTAAAACAAATGAAGTTAATATTTCCACATTTCTGTAAAACTCTGTGACCAATTATGTTTTATATAAGCTATAATAAGTTAATTTGAGTAAACAAAAGGCCCATGAGCCTTAATATTCACCTGGTGATATTTCCAAAATTGTTTGCAAAGTGTGATTGACTATATATTATTTAAAGAAACTTTCCAAGTTTTCTCAAATTTAGAACTGCCACAATACTGAATCAGAAATATATCCAGTAACATTCATTTACAAGTAGCTTATATAATATGCATGAAGTAACTGAAGTGCAACAAGTAATTCCAATATCAGTATACTTATGCAACTATGTCCTTGACCTTTGAAAATCCAGACATATTTCATTTATAAGAAGCTAATAAGCATAAAGTAACTTTAGTATCCAAATCATTAGCCATTTCACTATACCTATGACCAGGGCTCCACAAACGCCGGTAAGGTCAATCTGCGGTAGGCAAAGGGTACATCCCCTACCCCACCCCACGATCAGTAAAGTTTACCTTCTCCCCCCCCCCAAAACAATTTTCTGTTTTTGTTTTTAATAAACACACATAAGAAATAATCATTAAAATTTTAATCTGAAAATACGGTGTTAACATACTGCTTTTTATCTTTCCAAAACTGTCCAGTCGTTGGCAATGCAACAAAACGTCAATAAACAGTTAAACTGAATTCTGTTTGGTACATCAGGATATCTGTCGTTTTAATTATAAACTATAAGTGGATGTGAGACAATGTCGCATATATAGATAAATGTTCATAAACACCGCTTAATAATATCTTATAAAAATTCCATCTCTGATTGACATATAACAGATACAAAAACCATGTGTAATGCCGTGATCTTGTTGTTGTTGGTAACCCGAAAAACAGTCGTTAGCAATCTAGTCAGCTCTTGTATAAAGAATTCAGGGGAGGTTATTAACTTTCTATAAACTGGATTGATCACGCACGTGTATGTGTTTGTATACTCTAGTAGAAACGATGTGAACAGGTATCAATTAACTTGTAAGGTATTAGGTAATTACCTGTGAATAGGAAAGTTCAGTGAATCGTGACACTGTCCTGAGTACTTTTAATTGTTAACAAGCCTGCATTAAAGAATTTTTAATTAGATTTTGTTTTACTTATGGGGAAAAAAGCCAATTCGGATATTTTTCAATCGGCTTTTTTTTAAGTTTGAATTGGCGTTTTTTGCTAAACAAAAGGCCCATGGGCCTTAACACTCACCTGAGGATATGTCCAAAATTGTTTGCAAAGTGCAATAGACAATATATTCAGTACAGAAACTTTACAAGTTTTTTCAAATAAGAACTCCCACAAAACTTAATCAGAAATATATCCAGTAACATTCATTTATAAGTAGCTTATATAATATGCATGAGGTAACTGAAGTGCAACAAGTAATTCCAATATCAGTATACTTATGCAACTATGTCCTTGACCTTTGAACATATATAACCTTGGATTGTCATGTCAATACCTACAATATTCTAATATGCATTGCCTTTACAAAAAGTTAATAGTTTTCAAGATAATTAGCAACTTAAGTCTTCTTTTGCAGCTGTGCCCTTGACCTTTCAACATATGACCTTAAACCAATTATCAAAATGATTGCCATGTCTATACCCACAATATTCTAATATACATGCCTTTATAAAAAGTTCATAGTTTTCAAGATAATTAGCAATTTAAGTCTTCTTTTGCAGCTGTAACCTTGACCTTTCAACAAATGACCTTGAACCATATATCAAAATGATTGTCATATCAATACCTACAATATTCTAATACACATGCCTATACAAAAAGTTCATAGTTTTCAAGATAATTAACAATTAAAGTCTTCTTTTGCAGCTGTGACCTTGACCTTTCAACATATGGCCTTGAACCATATATCAAAATGATCATCATATCGATACCGACAATATTCATAAATATATGCCTATACAAAAAGTTAATAATTTTCAAGATAATAAGCAATTTAAGTCTTCTTTTGCAGCTGTGACCTTGACCTTTCAACAAATGACCTTGTACCATATATCAAAATGATCCTCATGTCAATACCTACAATATTCTTATATACATGCCTATACAAAAAGTTGATAGTTTTCAAGATATAGTGACAAATATATAATTTTTAGCAATTTCCCCACTCAGTGCCTTACAATTTCCCCATTTTGAGCCCCATGGCTACCATTTGTGCAAATCAGTAAAATAGATGACCTAAGAATGTTATAAATGAAATAACTAAGGTATATCTCTTGTAGATTCAGAGGAGAAGATTTTTAAAGTTTTTCACTATTTTCCCCCTTATGGGACCCCAAGGGAACGTTACTTCTTCATTTGTGCAAATCTGAAAGTTTCATGAAATTTGGCCCAGTGGTTTTGGAGGAGAAGATTAAAATGTAAAAAGAGGTCCATGGGCCTTACTGCTCACCTGTGACCTTGACCTTTGGACCCATAACCCTCATCTTATATCAAAATGATCATTAGGCCAATACCTACAATATTCTAGCATACATGCCTATACAAAATATTTATAGTTTTCAAGATAATTAACCAATTCAGTATTAATTTGCATCTGTGACCTTGACCTTTGAACTCATGACCTTTATTCATATATCAAAATTATCATTTAGACCAATACCTACAATTCCAATATATATGCCTATACAAGGAGTTTATAGTTTTTGAGATAATCAACCATTTCAGTACTTGCCTGCATTTGTGACCTTGACCTTTGAACCCATGACCTTTATTAATATATCAAAATGTCCATTGTGCCATTACCTACAATATTCTAAGATGTATGCCTATACAAAAAGTTAATAGTTTTGCAGATAATCAACTATAACGGTAATAGTTGTGCATCTTTGACCTTGACCTTTGAACCCATGACCTTGATCTATATATCAAAATGATTGTCATGTCACTACCTACAATTAACTGAAAATCCCATGCCATTATTACCTGAAATGTTTAAAAATTAGGATTTTTTATCAAAGGTCAAAAACAGGGACATGACCTTGACCTTTGACCTTGACATCTTTTGGAAGAAAATGGCAAGACAAGATCAACAGTGAAAACTCCATACAATTATCTTCAGCCGTTATTGAGTTATAACAATAAATGTCTCATTTTCAAACTTACATAATTTTACGCAAAAAAACGTGTAACCTATTTGACGCTTAATTTTCATGAAAAACACAATTTTAATGTTCATAGGTATGCTGAATCCAAATATCCAATCAAAATTTGCCTGCACCTTTTGGTTTCAGAGAAGAAGATTTTTTTGTCTTTTTGCTATTTTTAGTAACAGCGGCCGTCTTGTTGGGCGTGGCCAAACCCTGAACACAATTTTGAAAAGCTGTTACCCAGGCATGATAATCACCAAGTTTCATCAAATTTGGCGCAGTAGTTTTGGAAGAGAAGATTAAAATGTAAAGTTTACACACGACAGACGACGGACGATGCACGACAGATGGTGATAGATTGCAATAGCTCATCTGAGCCTTTGGCTCAGGTGAGCTTAAAAAGTTAGTAGTTTCCAAGATAATAAACAATTCAAGCCTTCTTATGCAGTTATGACCTTGAACTCTGGACATATAACCTTGAACTCTGAACATATAACCTTGAACCATATATCAAAATGATTGCTACATCAATACCTACAATATTCTAATATACAAGCCTAAACAAATGGTTAATAGTTTTTAAGACAATTATCCAATTTACAGTAAGCCATCTTATGCAGCTATGACCTTTACCTTTGAACCTATGACATTGAACCATACACCAAAATGACTGTCATATCAATATCTTCAGTATTCTGATATACATGCCTTTGCAAAAAGTTAATATTTTTCAAGCTAATTCAAAATTTTAGTATTTTTCAAGAAAAAATACTATTTCAGAGGTGGCAACTCCTACATGAATTAAATTGTTATGAAACTTGCTAACTTGTAAATTTTCATCATTCTGAACATTTTTGCAAGGTATTGGTTGAGTTTTCAAGAAAATAGCTTAAAACTACAAAAATCACAAATAAGGTCATGACCTTGATTTTTGACCTTTACCCCATTTTGAAGGTCATTTCAAGAAAATAACAAAACTTCAAACCCCTTGTCAATATCTGTTGAAATATTCAGTTCATAACTAATTGAAACTATTTTACGATATTTTCAAAGTTTAATGCAAAAATGTTTTTTCAAATGTAGGTCACTGTGACCTACTTTCTACAACTACGGCAACAAAAAGTACAAATTTGAAAAGTGCCATCCAAATAATTCTTCATATAAAGTTTGATCAATATTGGCCTGGTAGTTTCTGAGGAGATGTAAAAAATGTGAGTTACAGATGCTCACACACACACACACACACACACACACACACACACACACACACACACACACACACACGCACGCACGCACGCACGCATGCACGCACACACACACACACACACACACACACACACACACACAGAGACATGCACACACGGACATATGGACACACACTGCACTATGACATAAATAAGCACTGGAAATTCATTATATGTTTAAATAGTCAAGTTTTAATAATTTAAAGCTATTTTACGAAATTTTTAAAATTAAACGTTAAACGCAAAAACCCATAACCAAAAATTTAACCAAATTTCACAGAATGAACAATTCATCAGCTTAAAACCCTAGAGAAGCTTAATATCACATCAGATTTTTCCTCCTATCATGGCTTTCAGAAAGTTGATTTGTGCAAACTTTAATCTGCACCACCTAGGGACCTTCCACACTAAATTTGGTTCTGTTTAGCTTATTAGTTACAGAGGAGAAGATTTTCAAAGAATTAACTATAAAAAGCAGCTTATAATTATTTGTATATTCTGCTAATATTGACCTTAAAAAAAGTTTTGGAAATATTGTTACATTTGTTAAATGGCTATACATCTTCTTTCTAGATATCAATTTTGAACTATATCGGTTGAAAAATAAGCATGTATCAGCCATTTATCATTTTTTGCTATTCATAGTAAAGGCTGCTATCCTGGATGCTGCAGGAAGTTGATTTGTTCAAACTTTGATCTGCACCACCTAGGCACCTTCCACAACAAATTTAGTTCTGTTTAGCTTATAAGTTTCAGAGAAGAAGGTTTTCATAGAATTAGCTATAAATAGCAGCTTATTTTCATCCTCCACAAATAATGACTCAATAAAAATGTTTGGGAAAATCCTGTTATATATGTTAAATTGCTATACACCTGCTTTTTAGATATCAATTTTGAACTAAATTGGTTGAAAAATAAGCATGCAGTGTGTGTGTGTGTGTGTGTGTGTGTGTGTGTGTGTGTGTGTGTGTGTGCATGTATGGTCAATTCCTGATAAAACATACCTGTAAATAAATATTGCACAAAAAATTTTATTTTTCAATAATCTGGAAATATTTAAATTACTATGCTATTGTTTGTTGTAGAAGATTGTGACACTAGTTTCCATACAGTGCACTTAATTAAACTGTTGATGCTGTTGGATTATCTCCTGTGTTAAAAATGGTATCAATCTACAAAACACTGTATTTCCAGCTGGACATGGACTATTTCAAGGCTGATTGATATTTGTCATTTACTAAGTAGATCAACCTCAATCTTCCATTACACAACAGTATTTGATTGTCCCATTAAACTGTTATTACTGCCATACCTGTAAATAATGAAATCAAGAATACAACTCTATACATGACTTATTTACATTCAATAATAACTACTTCAGATTTTATGTTATACTGATGAGCTATGATCCTGACCCCCACTTGATTTTGAGATATACGAGTCACACAGTGACAACAGTTGCTGGTTGCTTCTCGTCTTATTTTAAAAGTAATAAAGACAGTTTTGAAAAATGTTTGATAAAACAAAACTAAAGCTGACAACTACTTGCAACTTGCTTACTACAGTTTATCTCTGGTTTGATTATTATAGCAGTTGTTTACACAGTTGGTCTAAATGGAATCCCCAATACACCTTACTGCATTCCAAGCATGCAAGTACACACTCTAAATTTTTTCAGCTATAAATGACAATAAAGACACAATGTTATTCTTTATCTTTTAACACAAGTTTGTGTAGTGATTCTGATAAAATGGCTCTGCAACATAGCAAGGGTAGATAATTTTCTGATTTTTAACATCTCAAGCCCTCTGTTAATCTTAAAAAAATCAAAGTACTGAAATTACTGAAAATCCACTGGAACTGATCATGTTTAGATGTGCATCATGAAAGACAGGGAGCCAATTTATTGCACTTGAAGTCTTCTTATGCAGCTCTTGCTTGAACTTTGAACATATGGCATTGAATCATATATCAAAATGATGGTCATATCAATGTCAACAATTTTCTAATATACATGTCTACCAGGATGTAGAAAATTCCATGGACATATGTCCATGTCTATGTGAATTCCATGGATTTCCTCTGAAATGCCACAAAAATTCATGGTGTATACATGCTCATGAAAAAATAATTTTGCCATACTTTTGACCATGGACATGCACATAATTTCCATGGAATTTCTGTGGACATGTACATGGATATTTGTGGCAAATTTGTGTCTGTCAATAAAAGTATTACAAAGTATACAAAGTTTCAGTCTCAGCATTGTTAACAAAATCTGTACCTGGAAATTCCATTTATTTCCATGGCATTTTACTCAAGTGTCAAGGTCAGCAATTTAAATGTACTGTTCATACAATGGAGAGGTATTGTGAGACAACACAGGAAATAAGAGGCCCGTGGGGGTTAACACTCACCTGTAGATATGTCCAATATTGTTTGCAAAGTGCAATTACACAATATTTTAAATACAGAAACTTTAAAAGTATTATCAAGTTAAGAAGTCCCACAAAACTTAATCAGAAATATATCCACTCACATTTCATTTATAAGTAGATTATATAATATGCATGAAGTAACTGTAGTGCAATGAATAATTTCCAAATCATTAATCAATCTTAGTATACTTATGCAGCTATGTCCTTGACCTTTGAACATATATGACCTTGAACCATATATAATTGTCATGTCAATACCTACAATACTCTAATATACATGCCTATGCATGAAATGAATAGCTTTCATGAAAATTAATAATTTTAGTATTCCTATGTTGATATGACCTTGACCTTTGAACAAATAACCTTGAACCATATATCAAAATGATCGTCATGTCAATACCTATACTATTCTAATATACATGCCTATACAAAAAGTAAATAGTTTTCAAGATAATTAGCAATTTATGTCTTTTTTTTGCAGCTGTGACCCTGACCTTTCAACATATGACCTTGTATCATATATCAAAATGATTGTTGTCGCAATACCTACAATATTCTATTATACATACCTTTACAAAAAGTTAAACGTTTTCAAGGTAATTAGCAATTTAAGTCTTTTTTTGCAGCTGTGACCCTGACCTTCAACATATGACCTTGAACCATATATCAAAATGATCGTTGTGGCAATACCTACAATATTCTAATATACATGTCTATACAAAAAATTCATAGTTTTTAAGATAATTAGCAATTTGTCTTCTTCTGCAGCTGTGACCTTAACCTTTCAACATATGACCTTGATCTATATATCAAAATGATTGTCATGTCAATACCTACAATACTCTAATATACATGCCTATGCATGAAATGAATAGCTTTCATGAAAATTAATAATTTTAGTATTCCTATGTTGATATGACCTTGACCTTTGAACAAATAACCTCGAACCATATATCAAAATGATCGTCATGTCAATACCTATACTATTCTAATATACATGCCTATACAAAAAGTAAATAGTTTTCAAGATAATTAGCAATTTCTGTCTTTTTTTTGCAGCTGTGACCCTGACCTTTCAACATATGACCTTGTATCATATATCAAAATGATTGTTGTCGCAATACCTACAATATTCTATTATACATACCTTTACAAAAAGTTAAACGTTTTCAAGGTAATTAGCAATTTAAGTCTTTTTTTTCAGCTGTGACCCTGACCTTCAACATATGACCTTGAACCATATATCAAAATGATCGTTGTGGCAATACCTACAATATTCTAATATACATGTCTATACAAAAAATTCATAGTTTTTAAGATAATTAGCAATTTGTCTTCTTCTGCAGCTGTGACCTTAACCTTTCAACATATGACCTTGATCTATATATCAAAATGATTGTCATGTCAATACCTACAATATTCTAATATACATGTCTATACAAAAAGTTAATAGTTTTCAAGATATAGTGACAAATAGATAATTTTTAGCAATTTCCCCACTTAGTAATTTACAATTTCCCCATTTTGAGCCCTGTGGCTACCATTTGTGCAAATCTGAAAATAGATGACATAAGATGTCATAAATGAAATAACCAAGGTATATCTCTTTTAGATTCAGAAGAGAAGATTTTTAAAGTTTTTACTAATTCCCCCCGTTATGGGGACCCAAGGGGACATCTGAAAGGGCTTCACTCAGGCATGATGGTTAACAAGTTTCATTAAATTTTGGGGGAGAAGATTAAAATGTAAAAAAGTTTATGCACGATGCACGACAGACGGAGATGGATAGCAATAGCTCATCTGAGCATTCAGCTCAGGTGAGCTAAAAAAATGGCTGCCTTGAATGACCAGCAATACAGTTTCCGGATAGTGTGACTGTATAGTGAGCAGGAAAATAGAACTCTAATGAATGTCATTCTTTGACTGGTATATATATAACAAAGCAATGTAAAGAACAGTGTTTGAATGGACAAAGTGACACCTACTGAGCAATAACAATAACTCCAATGAGAATACATACATTGTAAAATGACAAAGTGATGACTAAAACTGCAAGGCTTTGTTGGAAAGCCAGCGGATTAAAATTTATATGCATGGTGGATCAAAGTCAGGTTGGCAAACCAGATTTATTTAATGGAATTGGTTCCTTTTAAACATGCAGCATCATCATTTTGATGCTTCATTACTGCAGTATGACCTAATCTTAGTTTTTTTTCAAACAAAAATCTGTCCACAAGAGACCCAATGGATCTGATTGGTCACCTGATGGCATTTAGTACTGTAGCTAAATCAAAGTACTGTTAGTACTGTAGCTAAATCAAAGTACTGAAAACACTGAAATTCGCAAAAGACGAAAGACAAATGAATGTTTGATTAAATGTGAATTTTGGGCCCTGTTCAAGATTATGTCATGTACAGTTGACATTTTGTAGGTGTCATGGTAGATATGGTCATTTTGCAGTGCAATAAAAGACAGCAGCAAGGCATGTTGTGTGCAATGTCTATTGGCTATAATACTAATCTAACTAAATAACCAAATACAAGTCTGCAGATCAAGTAACATAAATTATTTAAATAATCAGAAACCATGCATCTCCAAATGATCATATCATGAACAGTGTAACATCATATGGTCATATCATAATCCATGTTACAATAAATAGTCATATCATAAACTTTATTACATTTCATAAACCAAGTGGCATAAATATACCATTCCATAAACTGTGTGTTTAAAAAGACTATAACAAAAACAATGTGGCATTCAATGAACATTTCAAAAACCATGTGACACTTAATGACCACATCATAAACCATTGGGTATTAATTGACCACATCATAAACCATGTGACACTAATAGACCATATCATAAACCATGTGACACTAAATGATCATTTCATAAACCATGTACACTAAATGACCATATCATAAACCATGTGACGCCTCATGGCCATATTATAATAATCATATAAACCAAGTGACTCAAAACAACTATGTCATTATCAACGTAATTAAAATTAATCATATCAAAAACCATGTGGTACTAAATGACCATATAAAAACCATCTGACTGTAACTGACCATATAAAACCATGTGGCACAAAATTGCCATATTATAAACCATGTGACTTAAACTGACCATATCATGAACCATGTGAGAAAAATGATCATATCATATATGTTATGGCACTATTTGACCATACCATTTATCATGTACTAAAATTGACTATATTACTCATGTGACTCAAAAAGAACATAGTTTTAACAAAGTGACTCAAAATGATAATTAAATCAAAGCACAGGCTGTGCTGAACATAGGAAAGTAGTCATGAAAGTCTGGTAACCCAGGTTGATATCAATACTTAGTCGAGAAAAGTGGAGTGGAGGAATCCTGTCAAGATTCTGTCACTTAAATGTCATGGTGTCAATGACATGAAAAGACATAATGCTTTAAATTACTTATATCATCTTTTCAAAATATACTCTATTTTTCTTCTCTTATCCTCTGGAACCACTGGGGTCATGGTGACCAAGTGGTCTTAAGGGTAATCTTAAAGGTCACAGTGCCTAGATTCAAATGCTGCTTGGGCAGATCCTAGTGTGAGAAAGTTTGTCAGTTTACCTGGCAAATGTCAGTGGTTTTCTAGGGGCACTTTGGTTTCCTCCTCCATCTAAGAACTGACTACCTGGATATGTGAAAGAGTCTCGACTGGTGCATAAAACATCATTACTCCACTACACTCTGAAACCAATTTAAGAAACTTGACCTTGACCTTTGGCCTTGAACCATATATCAAAATGATTATCATATCAATACCTACAATATTCATGCACATGCCTATTAAAAAAGTAATAACTTTCAAGATAATTAACAATTTAAGCCTTCTTATAAAGTTCTGACCTTGACCTATGAACCTATGACCTTGAATCATGTATTAAAATGGCTGTTATATATTCTAATATACATGCCTATACAAAAAGTGAATAGTTTTCAAAATAATAAACAATTTAAGCAATCTTATGTTGCTATGACCTTGAACTTGAACCAATGACCTTGAACCATATATAAAAATCATCATCATATCAATATATACAATACTCTAATATACATGACTATACAAAAAGTTTTCAAAATAATTAACAATTTAAGCCATTTTCTGTGGCTATGACCTTGAACTCTGAGCCTTTGACCTTGAACCATATATCATAATGATCGTCATTCCAATACCTACAATATTCTAAGAAACATGCAAATAAAAAAAGTTAATACATGTAGTTTTTAAGATAATTAACAATATTAGCTGTCTTATGCAGCTATGACCTTGACCTTTGAACCAATAACCTTGAACAATATCTCATTGTTATATGAATACCTACAATATTCCAATATATTTGCCTGTACAAAAAGTTAATAGTTTTCAAGATATATTTACAAATATATCATTTAAAGCTATTTCCCCACTAACTGCCTTGTTATTTTCCTGTTTTGAGCCCCAATACTACCATATGTGCAAATCTATCACTAGATGATCTGAGAATAATATACATATATATAAAATGGGTCAAAGACTCAACAGGTTGTTTTTTAAATTTCTATTGAATGGGTGTAAAGTGTGGAAGGAATTTTAAATAATTGCACAAATAAAGGTGCACAAGTTTTTTATACTTCACAGAAAGTCATGAAAAATGGGGAATAGGTCCAACAATGACAATATATGAAAGAGTAATGAAACAAGTATATATATATATATATATATATATATATATATATATATATATATATATATATTAGGAAAATCTCAATCATTGTAAGATTTCCTAAAGCTACAGTAAATTGAAACAAGAGGGCCATGAAGGCCCTGGACGCTAACCTGAAAATGATGTACACTCAGCTCGATTTTGGCAAACTGGAGCTTCTATTTTTAAAAGAGATTTTTCCTATATTTCGAACTAGGGACCTACTTATTGACCAAACATGACCCATATATAAACTTGAGCTAGCTTTTGTCAGGAGGATCCATCTCAGCAAGTTTGATGATGATTGGTCTAAAATTGAGAGCTCAGATGTGTTAACAGGGTTTTTATTTAATTTGACCTAGTGACCTACTTATTGACACAACATAACCAGAAAAAAACTTCAGCTAGCTTTTGTCAAGAGGATCATTCTGACTAAGTTTGATGAAGATTGGACTAAAATTGAGCCATCAGATGTGTTAACAAGGTTTTTATATAATTTGACCTTGTGACCTACTTATTGATCCAACATGGCCCATATACGAACTTGAGCTAGCTTTTGTCAAAAGGATCATTCTAACAATTTTTTATGAAGATTGGACTAAAATTGGGGCCTCAGGAGTGTTAACAAGGTTTTTCTATTATTTGACCTAGTGACCTACTTATTGATCCAACATGGCCTATATATTAACTTGAGCTAGCTTTTGTCAAGAGGATCATTCCGTCTAAGTTTGATGCAGATTGGACTAAAATTGGGGCCTCCGGAGTGTTAACAATGTTTTTCTATTATTTGAGCTAGTGACCTACTTATATTGACCCAACATGGCCCATACACAAACTTAAGCTAGCTTTTTCCAAGATGATCATTCTGACTAAGTTAGATGAAGATTGCACTTAAATTTGGGTCTCAGGAGTGTTAACAAAGTTTTTTTCATTATTTGACCTAGTGACCTACTCATTGACCCAACATGGCCCATAAAAGAACCTGAGCTAGCTTTTGTCAAGAGGATCAATCTGGCCACTTTTGATGAAGATTGCACTCAAATTAGGGCCTCAGGAGTGTTAACAATGTTTTCCTATTATTTGACTTAGTGACCACATATTGACCAAACATGGCCCATATAAACTTATTACTTCAAACCATATATAACAAGAGTAAAGTGTCAACATGACACATATGCCCTAACTCCATTTATAAGGGATTGATAAAATGGGGTTTCATATCCCACTCAAGATTCCTTTGAAAAAAAGAATAAGTTCTATAAAAATTTATTTGTTTTTTAAATGTTTGATGTAACAAGAGGCCCAATAGGGCCTGTATCACTCACCTGGCACACCCTTATTTTGTTCTTTGCTTTTTCTTTTTAAATATATCCAATCAGTAAAATGTAAACAAATTCACTAGCAATATCCTTATTTTCTATTATTTCAAGCACTATTTATCATAAATTTCCTTTCAATTGGCCATGTACTTTCAGAAGATTTAGGCTGAAATAGACCTTATTTGCATGTTACATAATTATTGCAAAAATGAAAAATTGTACAGAAAAACCCATTACATATGTTTTATTCCCAACATCTAGTTTCTATGTTATAAATTTCAACAAAATCAGTACATAAAGCCATTATGGCCATTTTTAGATTTTTGCTATTTATAGTAATGGCAGCCATCTTGGATTTCCGACAGACATGTCAGATACAATTTTGAATCTACCGACACTCCACGGGACCGGTCATTTTCGTCGGTCTACAGAAGTTTAAATAAACAGATTCGAATCTGATTCGTTACAGTCCGTTACAGGGTCAGAATTTAGTCAGTTACCGGATATGGCTATTATAATGGTATATTCATGTGTGTGCATTCGATCGTGTTTGTTTACACTTACATCATGTAAAGTGATATTTTAAATGTTATTTATATTTTGTTCTTATCTTAAACAAATTTAACAATGAAACAATGTGCATACATTGTCATCGTAGTTGTAATACATAGTTCTTATCATCTACCATGATCGAGCTGCAGGTGTACCCATCTTGAAACACAATTACAGTTTGATGCCGATGTTTGAAAACTGACTATTTTATGATCAAAAGAAGAGGCCATATCAATCATTCATTCAGAATAAAAAAAAAACAAGGAAAAGAAAAACAAGTTAAGAACTCCCACAAAACTTAATCAGAAATATATCCAGTAACATTTCATTAATAAGTAGCTAATATATATGCATGAAGGAACTGTAGTGCAATGAATAATTTCCAAATCATTGATCAATTTCAGTATACATATGCAGCTATGTTCTTGACCTTTTAACATATAAGACCTCAAACCATATATGATTGTTATGTCAATACCTACACTATTCTAATATACATGCCTATGCATGAAATTTATAGCTTTCAAGATAATTAGTAATTTTAGTATTCCTATGTTGATATGACATTGACCTTTGAACATATAACCTTGACCCATATATCAAAATGATTGTCATGTCAATACCTAAAATATTCCAATATACATGCCTATACAAAAAGTTAAAAGTTTTCAAGATAATTAGCAATTTTAAACTTCTTTTGCAGCTTTGACCTTGACCTTTCAACATATGACCTTGACCCATTTATCAAAATGATCGCCATGTCAATACCTACAATATTTCAATATACCTGCCTATACAAAAAGTTCATAGTTTTCAAGATAATAAGCAATTTTAGTCTTCTTTTGCAGCTGTGACCTTGACCTTTTAACATATGACCTTGTACCGTATATCAAAAAGATGGTTGTTGCAATACCTACAATATTCTAATATACATGCCTGGTAACAGAGTTTCATTAAATTTGGCCCAGTGGTTTTGGAGTAGAAGATTAAAATGTTTAAAGTTTATGCACAATACATGACAGACAATGCACAATGGACGAAGATGGATATCAATAGCTCATCTGAGCTTTAAACAGATATGGCCTTATTTCATAACTGCAAAATAATCTAAATATACCAATAACAATCAGACAAAGTATTCTGTGATGATATAACACACAGCATGCTGATTCACTTTGCTATTGGAAAACACTAACTCCAACATTGAACCATGATAGCTTTGGTTGGTTTAATTGTATACTGAAGACATTCTGCTTTTTAAGGAGAACGTTTAAAGTTTTTAATGCAGCCTTTATATTTAGAATGATAAACATCAAAGTCTCCAATAATAATGCGCTTTCCATTCCATAATCCAAAGCCATTTTCAAAGTTTGAAGACAGAGGTCAATAGATCCACACTATATCTTCTATTTGTTTGTGTTTAATAAAAGTTTTCACATTGCTTTAACAAAGAAATTCTTGATGATGTTACAAAAGTAACTTTGACCTTGATGACCTAGTACATATGACCTAGACATTTGACCTCAGCATTCTCAACTGCACTACTAAAATGAGCTGCACAAAGCATGTGAATACATATTAAGTTGTGAACCCCAAACACAACAGCTGCATAGAAACCTTAACTCATTACTTTGCATGCAAGTAGAATGTTGGATGCAGATGATCTCAATCTTTGAGCCTCTGCAACTTAAATCTTCATACATTGTTTATTGCAATTTGAAGTGAGTTAAAAATTCCATTGAAATAAAAGATTTCAAGTGTCTAGGGTTTTTAATGTTTTTTTGTCAAAAATAGAAATTCATATTGGACTGGTCAACCTGCATACTTGAACCCACAATAGCAACAACTTGAGTTGTTGTGTCAATTTCAGTTTTGGCTGGATACTAGTGGCATATATTTTTTCAAGATATTTGCATTTTATTTGTATACAGTATTTATGAAGATTAATATGAGACACCGTATGACATCAAATTATTATTAGTATTATTATTATAAATTAACCTTGACTGTACTATCAACAGCTCCTGAGAAGATACGTCCCCGGGACACAGCTAGACATGCAACACTACCCTGATGTCTGATTAATGTCTGTGTACAAATCATATTATCCATACTCCATACCTATAAAATACAAAATTTAACAAAAAAAATATTAATGAACTAATTCATATAATAAAGCAGAAGAAGATTAACCAATGTATCACACTTCTTATACACCTTCACATTTACACAGAATGATATAGAAAGTGTCTGTAATGCATTTCCATAATAATGTTATATAGTATATTCCACAAAAACATTATGTGGTACCACATGGTATGTCATGAACCAATTTTTATGATCAAAATATATCACTGAATCAAAATATAATGCATAATTTCAGTAATAATATAGTCCTAAGGTTATGAAGGTCAAAACCAAATTGTACTATAATTATTATGTATTACTATAATTATTATGTATCGTTAAAAGATGTACGCCGACTGTCAAAATTTATTGTTCTAATAGATTCCATAATGCATTAGATTTTATAGAGTGACACAGATTATAAATAGCCACATTTATTACAGTAATGACAGTTATGATCAAATTTAGCTCAAAATATACAACATTTGACTAACATTGAAATCTCCCTAATATTCAGGCATTCTCTGACAATGTATAAAAGATCTCAATATTTTGTAGTCAGGGTGAAATATCTCATTCAATCTTTTCTAGATAATAACAAGAGGCCTATGGGCCTTAACACTCACCTGAGGATATAGCCAAAATCACTTGCAAAATGCATACAATATTCTAATATACATGTCTATACAAAAAGCTAATAGTTTTCAAGATAATTAACAATTTGAGTCTTCTTGTACATCTATGACCTTGACCTTTGAACGCAAAACCTTGAATCATACATCAGAATGATCGCCATATCAATTTCTACAATATTCTATTATACATGCCTATACAAGAAGTTAATAGTTTCCAAGATAATTAACAATTTGTCTTTTTATGAACCTATGACCTTGACCTTTAAATGTATGACCTTGAACCATATATCAAAATGATAGTCATGTCAATACCTACAATATTCTAATATATATGCCTATGCAAAAAGTTAATAGTTATCAAGATAATTAATAATTTAAATGTTCTTGTGCATCTATGACCCTGACCTTTGAATGTATGACCCTGAGCCATACATCAAAATGATCATCATATCAATACCTACAATATTCTAATATATATCGGTCATTCTCAAAAAAAGTAACACTTTCATGCTATGAAATAGTTAAAAAAAATTTTTATCGGCACCAACTATTTGGGCTTAAACAAATCACCAAGTATATAAGAAACTTAAAAATAACAAAATGATATCTTAATGAGTGCTTAAAATAAATTTTATTAAGTTTTTTTCCTTCAGACTCACATGTGATGTCCATGATGTTACCTAAACAAAATAACAAAAGTTTTGAATACATGATCTACATACAACATGATTGAAATTTTCAAAATGAAGCAGTGAAACCACAGTTTGATTTTACACCCAAAATAAAGTAATGTACACTGCTAAATTTCAGAACAGAATATGTAAATTCCAATTCATCAGTACATAAAGAATCATTACTTCTGTCAGTATCTTTAAATATGCTACTGTTTGTAGTAGATTTGTACCATTATCTTAATTACAACCTTTCAAGTGTATTTTTACTTATGTACTAACAGTTTTTACAATATAGAGCATACTTTAAAAATATAAAATAAATGACATGGTAACATCAGAGACAAATCAGTAACATCATGGACACAATTAGTAACATCAGAGACAAATATTCCCAACAACTTTACATCAAATTCTTAATGCCTGTGCAAAAGAGTAATAGTTCTATTTAGATGAATAAACTTGTCTCTCTCTTTAATTTTTTTTTTTTTTAAAAGTACCTCCTTTTCAAGCTAAAAGATAGAATTTGGTGCTAATTGGTAACATCAGGGACGCCAATTTTAACAGCAATCACAAAGTATTGGTGTCTGTGATGTTACCTGATAAATAAAACAAATCATGATTGATCCTGGTAATTAATTTACAGTCAAATAGAGGAAATACTTATCTGCCTATATACTACATAACATACTTTTTCAACATTTTGTAAATACATGTAATGTGATATCATCACAGACAAACAAAACTGACAAAGGAGTTGTTGCACTAAGAAATGAATTTTCCTTGATTTTGAACTTTATGTACCTTGGTAACATTGCATCAAATTCATTTTTTTAATTTGAACCATGATAACATAAACCATACATACATACGTACATACATACATACATACATGTATATATACATAAACAGTTCATTATGATATCTACTGTACCTATTTATACAAGTGCTTTTGAATTTTTATGAAATAATTCACAAAATTCATAAAAATTCAAAAGTAGCACATGACACCTGTAACTACATCACTAACTTATCATTTCACTTCAAATTGCAATTGCAAAAGCCCCTGTAATTACAACAACTTTGTCAATTTTTTTATGTTCAACCCTCCATGTGTATTATGTTACACTAATGTTTCAGTATCAAATGTTTTAGTTTACTGAATCATTCAATACTCTCTCTCTCTCTCTCTCTCTCTCTCTCTCTCTCTCTCTCTCTCTCTCTCTCAAACTTCTCTTTAATTTTCTAAATACACTAACATGAAAAATTTCCATTAAAACAAGCGAACAAACAAACAATACATCACTGCACATGGATGATGTAGTTCTGTACATGACAAGAATAATCTGCGAACTTTATATAATTTGTAAAATACCATCAAAGACTTTCATCTAAATGTAGATTTAAACTATCATAATATTTGAACATAATCTTTGATAAAAGTGGCTTTGTGTGAGTGAGTAATAGTGTTTAACGTCCAAGTCAAGGTTAAAAATCAATTTGAAGGTTGTTAAGAGTATCAAAAACTTTTAACAAATATTTTGTTGAACTTTGATTTTAGCAAACTCCATTTTTTTTTTACAAATCTGATTAATGTTGATGAAGTTTAACCAATCACAATTAAGGTAAAATAAGGTGAGCCTTCAAATAACAATCTTGTAAGAAACATAATTATGTTAAATTGAGTAGCTACCGAAAAGACAATTTTAATTCAATAAGACTACAAATACTAAATTAAAAATTCTAATGTAAAATTGTAAGTACTCATAGATTTCTTCTTGGTAAGCTGTGACGTATAAATTGGATAGTGAAATCATGTTAACTTTTAACAAAATTATCTTGATCAAAGATTATGATAAATTGATAGTGTAAACTTAGCTTTACTTATTCAGATAGAGCAAGTTACAGAATAATTTCCACAATGTAGGGGCTATAACGTTTTTGTTTTTCAGCCGCAGATAGTGCCATGGTCTGAAAAAAACAAAAGATTCAATGTCACTTTAAAAACTGAAGTGTTAGTTTATTAACTAAAAATCTGTTTTTCTATGATTGTTCAGAATCAGTAACATTAACATAAATTTATAACCTGCATGTATAATTTGTCCATGATGCTACTACTGTGTTGTCTGTTATGTTACTTATGTTTAAACTTGATCTGTAGATGCTTTACTTTATTACTCATGCAAAAATTCTTTCAATAAAACAAAATTATATATCATGACATCACTGTTTTGTGACACAGCTAATAACTAGCTTTAATAAAATGTTAAAAGTATGTGATGTTACCACTCTTGTCTTTGATGTTACTTCTTTTTCAGAAATTAAACTCTTGTTGCTCAACTTAAACTTCCTGTATTTAAAGTACATTTCTTAATAAAGGGTTCAATATCTTAAGACTGTATTTTTGTAGCATTGTCACACTGCCAAGTTTTATCTTGAAAATGTAATGGATCAAACTCCGTATTCTCTGTGATTTTACTTTTGAAATGTATGTGATGTTACCATTCTTGTCCATGATGTTACTTTTATTTTAAAAAAGTGCGGTATGTACCGGTATTTAAAATCACTTTTTTGTCATGAAAATTGAGTCCCTAATATATGTATCATATCTTAAAATTGTATTTTTGTTAATTTTGACACATTCATATCTTAACTAATTAATGGATTTTCTATATGGTTTGAAATTTCTGTGATGTTACTTTTGAAATGTATGTGATGTTACCATTCTTGTCCATGATGTTACTTTTATTTTAAAAAAGTGCGGTATGTACCGGTATTTAAAATCACTTTTTTGTCATGAAAATTGAGTCCCTAATATATGTATCATATCTTAAAATTGTATTTTTGTTAATTTTGACACATTCATATCTTAACTAATTAATGGATTTTCTATATGGTTTGAAATTTCTGTGATGTTACTTTTGAAATGTATGTGATGTTACCATTCTTGTCCATGATGTTACTTTTATTTTAAAAAAGTGTGGTATGTATTTAAAATCACTTTTTTGTCATGATAATTGAGTCCCTAATATATGTGTCATGTCTTAAAATAGTATTTTTGTTACATTTTGACACAGTCATATCTTAACTAATTAATGGATTTTCTATATGGTTTGAAATTTCTGTGATGTTACTTTTGAAATGTATGTGATGTTACCATTACTGTCCATGATGTTACCATTTACGGTAGCAACATCACAGACAGTAACATCATAGACAAAATTTAGAATTTCAGAATGCATCATAAAACGGATTCTTCCTTGGCTCCAAAACCTCATGGCAAACATTAATATTACAATTTTGTCTTAATTCCACGAAGTTGAAATTTGAAAATTAGCAATGTTTTTGCTAATCTAAGGGGTAACATCATGGACATAGTTTAAATGTATGCTAGCAACTGCACTTACCTTGAAAGAATATTTTCTTCCTGCAATTACCAGAGGGACATTGACCTTGGAGCTTTTCAAAAACAGAAAGTTGTACTCATCCAAGCCCTTGATGTTCCTCAGAAGAACCAAAGGGACCAGTCATTATTCTTTATTTTGTGTATTGGTAACATCAGAGACAAAAAATCATGGACAAACTTTTATATATATATGTTTCCATAGAAATTTGTGTAAAGAGTGTTTGATGCCTCAATAACATGCTCAGTGATGTCAGTTATTACAGTGCAAAAATAAAGTTCAGTATAATTCATTCAAATCTATTTATACTGATAGTTTGGGTTTGGGACATATCAATTCTGTAACTTCATGCAAATTATGATTCATTTATTATGCAGTTGCAAGTTGTATAGAGAACTTGATTTGTTGGAAAGTTTCATTGGACTTTAGATTTATTATTATTCATACATTTTCTTCGCTTTTCTTATTTGGTAAGAATAAACACTCTATGGACATTGAAATGTGACCTTTTTAGAGAATGACCGATATGCCTATGCAAAAAGTATATAGTTTTCAAGCTAATGCACAATTTTAGTTTTTTAAAGCAGAAAATAACATTTCAGGGGCAACAACTCCTACATGCATTATCATATAGTTACGAAACTTGGTACCATTTTAAATTTTAACAATGTTTTGAAATCATATACCTCTTAAAATTTTGAAGAAAATAGCCTAAAACTGCAAAATTACAAACTAGGTCATGACCTTGACCTTTGACCTTGACCCCATTCTGAAGGTTATTTAAAAAAAGTCAAAACTGAAAACCCCACGTCAATATCTGTTCAAATAGTCAAGTTATAACAATTTGAAGCCATTTTACGAAATTTTTAAAATTTAACGCAAAAATGTGTAACCCATTTTTCGGCCAAATTTTACCAAATGAACAAACTATAGACTTAAGACCCTAGAGAAGCCAAATATCACATGAGATTTTTCCTCCAATCATCAGTTTTGGAGAAGAAGATTTTTTTAAGATTTTTGGACCCCTAGGTCACCTTGGCTTAGTTTAAGTAGCCATGGCAATGCCATGAAAAAATCTGAATTGCAACGGCCCCTATATGCTTCTGACCAAGTATCATTGTAATCTGTCCAGCAGTTTTGGAATAGGTGTTAATGACGCACGCACACACATACACACGCCGTGCCATGCCATAAGCTCACATGACCTTCCAGTTAAGTTTGTTTTATTATTTATAAAAAAAATTTAGGCTTATTTTTTTAATTTTAAACAAGAGGTCCCATGAGCCTGATACTCTCGCCTGATATTGTAAATGTACTTATTTTCACACAATCAAATTTAAGCAAAAATGCTATGTAGGCACTAATTCGTGCTAATAAATTAGAAGTTGGTAAAAATCTATTTTAGAAATGAACTATAAGTTTAAATTGATCTAAATGTCACCGGTGGGTAAAATTCAATTTCTAAAACAGACTATAATAACATCATAATTAGATAACTATTACGAGTTTGAGTGAATACTAGTACTTTAATTTGGGGAATGATATTTGTATTATAAAAAAGTACTTACAGTAATAAGGTATTTATATCAAACACATGTCTGTTTTTATTGCACTTCAAAATGTTGAAAAAGTGGTCATTAAATCCTGCAGGAACCACACCCCTTGCAAAGTGCAATAGACAATATATTAAGTACAGAAACTTAAAAAGTTTTCTCAAGTTAAGAACTCCCACAAAACTTAATCAGAAATATATTCAGTAACATTTCATTTATAAGTAGCTTATCTAACATGCATGAAGGAACTGTAGTGCAATGAATAATTTCCAAATCATTAATCAATTTCAGTATACTTATGCAGCTATGTCCTTGACCTTTTAACATATATGACCTCAAACCATATATGATTGTCATTTCAATACCTACAATATTCTAATTTACATACCTATGCATGAAATTTATAGCTTCCAAAATAATTTATAATTTGAGTATTCCTATGTTGATATGACTTTGACCTTTAAACATAAAACCTTGAACCATATATCAAAATGATCGTCATGTCAATACCTACAATATTCTACTAATATACATTCTTTCAAATATTAGAACTGTTTGTGTTTACTTTCATTTGCAGGTTTTCTTAGATTTTCAGAGTTGTCAAAGTTAAAAAAGTGCAATGTTACTTTATTCTATTCTTACATGATGGTTCTTTACATTGAGAACGGCAAAACTGACATATACATTCAAGGCAATAATGTGTATATTTCAAAAACTGACAAAAAAACATGTCCTGTAGCTGTTTCAAAGATACACTAAGTTAGCTAATATTCCAGCCGCTTCACCAAGTTACCTTTTCAGAGGCATTTCGTTTTGTTCAATATATCTAAATCCTACAAACTTAAAAAGTGTAATAAACCCTTTCATACACTAGGGCTAGAGAAATAGTTTTGTCAGCATTTCATTCTATAGGTTTAGATACTACCAAATTCTGTCTCCATAGTTTGAGATCTGGTGGAGCTACATGCGCTGCAAATACTGGCGTTGACGACAGAATTTAAAAAAAAAACATGGATGTTGGCACACAGATAAAAACCTGTTGCAAATTGATATCTCTCGACTATCTATATATCAAATTTGAATTAAATCAGTTGAAAAATAAACCTGTAATGGTCATTTAGCACTATTTGCTTTTTATAGCAATGGTGGCTATTTTGGATGTCACAAGAAGTTGATTTGTACAAATTTAAACTACTCTCTGATTCACGTCTGCCGTAGCACTAGTTTTTCAAGGTTTTAGAAGAGATATCAAAAAATTTTGTAGAATGCCACATACAGTTATGACGTATGCATTTTGTCGTAATTAACTGACAACAAACTAAATGCCATCTTAGCCGTAGTATAAAATGCAGAGCTTTTTAAAATCCTAGTGCTACGGCAGACGTGAATCAGACAGTAATCCACCTGGCGACCCTCCATGCCAAATATGGTTCTTTCTGGTGAAGTAGTCTCAGAAACAAAGATTTTCATAGAAAAATCTTTTTATAGCAGCTTATTTGTACATTCTGCTAATTACGAGCTAATTATAAATGTGAGGGGAAAACCTGTTACGTATGTTAAATGGCTACCTATCTACTCTTTATATATCAAATTTGAACTAAATTGGTTAATAATTAGACAAGGTATGGGCATTTAGCACTATCATAAATGAAATAATTATTAAGTTATATCTCATGTCAATCAGAGGAGAAGATTTTTAAAGTTTTTTAGCATTTACCCCCTTATGGGCCCCAAGAAAACATCAATCCTTGATTTGTGCAAATCAGAAAGGCCTTCACCCAGGAATGATGGTAAGTGAGTTTCATTAAATTTGGAAAATTGTTTTGGAGTAGAAGATTGAAATGTTAAAAGTTTACACATGATGGATGTTGAGCTAAAAATTAATAATTTTCCAGATACCATTTGTGCAAATGCAAAATTGGATGATCTTAGAATATTTAGCATGAAATATCTAAGATGATCTAAGTACATTCATAGGAGTATATTTTTTAAGTTTTTTACTATCCCCCCCCCCCCCCCTTATTTTTCCAAGGGCACATGTGCAAATCTGAAAGGTCTTATCACAGGTATGATTACCTCTAAGTTTCATCATATTTGGACCATAAGTTTTAGAGAAAATTAAAATGTATAAGGTAATAATGCACAACACAAGATGCAATACAGACACAATTGTTGAACCACTGTAATAGCTTATTTGAGCTTTGAGTATAGGTAACCCATTCATTTTAATATTTCTTGAGATCTCTATTGAATAAAATTAGTGTGGGAAAGTTAAATTAGGTGCATTTATGTGTCCCTAGAATTAGACCCAAGAAATGTAATTTCATGAAACAAATCCTGTTAGAAATGGAAATATTGAATAGATATTGTGAAGATAAACAACAAATTAAAACTTAAGCTAATGTTTAAAGATTAACTCTTAAGTCAAATAAAATAAATCAACAAACTGAGATTAAATGGCCATAAAAAGCTCTCCATAATCCTGGGTAAATAAAGAAATCAATCTATGTTTTTATTATTATCAGAGCTTCAACCAGATAGATATAAAACAGCAATCTATCTCACTTTACAGTCCCTAATCTTATTATGAATACTAAATATCAGACAAATAAAGCATGATAGTTTTGTTAACCAGTAGCTTAATCACAATTAAACAATGTTAAGTACACAATCATAAAAAAATTAGCATGTGAAGTACAAATAATTTTCTCTGTAATGTTTGGTTACTTACGACCTAATATCAGAATAAACAAAAGGCTCATGGTCCTTAATGCTCACCTAAGGATATGTCCAAATTTTTTGAAAAGTCATCAGTGCAGTTACAGTCATCAGCTTACCCCCTGTGAGCTATGTCCTTGACCTTTTAACCTATGACTTTGAACCATATATCAAAATGAAAGTCACATCAATACCTACAATACTATAATAAACATGCCTATACAAAAATGTTTCAAAAAATTAACAATTTCAGTCTTCTTATGCAGAAAGATCAATAAATAAAACTAGGCACAAACCAAGAGCCCTATAGAAAAGCCTACAAAAATGATAAAGTCCAATACCTGGTAAAAATGGAAAAATTCACTAGCAAAGTTCAAAAAGTCACAAAGTCATGTACATCTTCAATGTATTTACTACAAATATGCCAAGTTTCAGAAAGATCAATGAAAACCTGTAGGCAGAGTTGATCACATAAAACATGAGCCCTATAGTTAAGCTTGCAGTGTTATAACGTGAACAATAGAGCAATGAAGGTCCATGGCACTCACCTGGAAATTATGTACATTCAGCTTGATTTTGGCCAACTATAGCTTCTATTGTTAAAATAGATTAATAGATTCTCATTCATCCTATGAACAACATTTAAACTTGTGTTTTATCAAGGGAATCATTTTTAATTGAGGAACAAATAGCACTGATATCATTGGTTCTCAATTGTAAACAAGGTTTTTTACGATCTAACCTTGGGAACTACCTCATGGCCTAATATGGTCAATGTATGAAATTGACATAGCTTGTCAAACAAGATCATTTCAAGCAAGTTTAAGAGACAGTTGAACATACATTGTGGCTTTTACAGTATTAACAAGGTTTATCTATGATTTTTACCTAATGACTTTCTTACTGACCCAATACAGCTCATATACAAACATTCCTTTTCTTGAGATAGTCATGGTAAATTTAAATAGGATTTATCAACAACTGTAGCTTCTTGAGTGTCAACAATGAAATGATATACATGACACACAAGAGAAAAAGATTGATCAAGGGTGTTTACAAAATTTTTTTTATAGTTTCACCTTGTGACATGTTTATTGACCCAACATGATCCATATATGAACCTGAGCTAGTTTTTGTCAAGAGAATTATTCTGAGCAATTTTGATGACAATTGGACATAAATCTGGATCTCAAGAGTGTTAACGATGTTTTCTTATAATCTGAAGTATTGACCTACTTTTTACCCAACATGGCCCATATATGAACTTCAGCTATTTTTTAAAACATTCTCAGCCAGTTTGTTGAAATTTGGACCAATATTGGGTTTTCAAGAGTGTTAACAAAGTGTTTCTATAATATGACCTAGTGTACTACTAAAAACTCAACATGGTCCATATATGAACTTGTCCAAGTTTTTTATTCTCAGTAAGTTGGATGAAGATTGGACTAAAATTGGGGCCTCAGGAGTGTTAACAAGATTTTTCTATAACTGACTTAGTGGTCTATTATTGACCCAACATGGCCCATTTACAAACTTGAGCTAGCTTTGGTCAAGAAAATGTCTGGACAAGTTTTAGGTAATTTGAAAGAAATTGTGGCCTCTAGAGTATTAACAATCAAAAATTGATGCACAATAGATGATGCACAGCAGACATTAAGACCCATCACAATACTCACTTGAGCACTAGTAATGAACAGTAACAAAGGAACCTTTGACATCTTTTACAGGTAAATAGTGTATATAATTGTCACTTCCATAAAACATACCAATGGCAATGACTTCACATGTAAAATAACACATACCGGTAATCCAGATGATCACAGATTGATTATATCTTTATCATTTCTCCAAACACCAACTTCAATCAGAACTTAAAAGAAGAATTTGAGCAAACCAGTATTTCATTTGTGAGATCATCAATAAATATACATGTACAAAGCATTACTTTAATCTTAGCTTAATTAAAGTGTTTTAGTAGTATATCATTTTCTTCAATTAACAAACAAGTGACAGAATCAACAACAACAATCACGTGATTTTATATTCCTGATATATATATATATATACATATATTTTTACATGTTATACTGATTCACAAGTCTGTCTTTAGTGCAGTACCTCTACATTGTTGTACAAATTTTTCCATTATAACTATTTCTAAGAAACAATGAAACAACAAGGTCTTATTCTTCTCCTTTCATTTTGTGCTTGTTTACAAGGTAAGTTTTAACATTTTCATAAAAAAGGACAATTTTCTAAATTGTTGTTAAGTTATTTATTTTTATTAGTACTTTATCATTATTTTCTTAAGACACTAATTTTTTAAAATTATATTTCAATTGGATGTCTTCTTGCAATAGTGCATTTATGGAAAAATATTACTTTTTACTTTGGTAGCAATCTATTTAATATATAAAGTCATTGTAGCTCATCTGAGTTAAGATTAAATTAATTACCGGTACTACAATATCAATAAATTGTAAAATTCAAATTACAGATGCTTGTTTATATCTATACAGTACCATACTGGTAAATGTATTATTTCACCTTACAAAATTTTCTCATTAATTTCTATGCTAAAATGACCTCATTTAAACAATTATTTTGAATTTATTGAAAGCTTATCTATTTAAAAATTAGGTTGATAGGAAAAAAATTGTTTTTAATACTTTTTAAATAATTATTTAGTATGTTAGTTTTTAATAATAATTAAAAAAGTTGAAAACATTACACAACATACTTTTAGCAGTACTTATTATAAAGTTATAATCAATCAGTAACCTATTCATAAACTTTATCCAACTTAAGATTTTTCTAAAACTATTATAGAATTGCAAATAGTGGCCAAATATTTTTTTTTTAAAAAAAGAGAGAAAATTTGCAAAAATTTCTTGTTCCTGACAACAAAAACATCACATATATGATAAATGATTCTAGAAATAAATTCAGGATAATTTGATTTTTAAAAATTGATTTTAACAGAAAATTTAGCAACGGATAAATTCCATAACGTGAAAATTCTATTGGCAGGAAAATGAAGTACATGAACTGAATTAATAATTTAGTTCAATATTTGCTTTATTTTGAATGCTTTTTGAAGAATTGTATGTAAAATTATTGAATCCAAATTGTTTTGATTTTTCTCTTAAAATTAAGTTGTTTTATAAGAACTGTATGTAAATTTCTGTTGAAGAAATAATTTTTTGTATATTTTGTTACTTAAATACTTGTAAAAGAGGACATTAAAAAATTTTAAAAAATGCGAAAGAAATTTAAAAAAAATTCTATTTACATTCATTAAAATTATCCAACTGTACACAACTTTCTAACATTTTGAACTTAGTATATTTAAACATTGGCTGTAATTTTTGTTCGGACTATTGAGAAATTACTTGAATGAAGACTGCACTCTGCATAAATCCTGTGTAGCAGTTTTATGAAAAAATGTGCAAAGTCTTCATTCAAGTTTTTTCTCAATAGACTGAACAAAAATTAAAGGCAATGCTTATCATGAAATATTATGATTAAATCAAAGTACTCAAAAGTACTGAAAGCAGACCACTCATTGATTGCAATGTACCACATCAGCTTTGAAAAAATATGCTTTCATGACCACTATTATATTTTATTAAGGAAAATTGATTAAAATAAGGGAAATGATGACCCATTCTATGATGCATTAATAAACCAATTTATTCCATTTGAAATAAGACAAAAAAAAAAAAAAAAAAAAAAAAGAAGTCATACTCAATAATCAAGTGCTAAAGAAGGTTTCAATAAAAAGAATATCCCTAAAGAGATACAAAACCCTCATGCCTATTAACATGGCTTATGGCCTTATGAATCAACTTAAGATTCAAATCACCTCTGTCTTAGTACAGAAAACATCTTGTGTGAGGTGTGAGTTTTGTCAGTTTACACATTTTTTTTCCTCAGAAAAATTGAGTTTAAACTACCTAAATATAAACAAACAATTAATAGTTTTCAAGATAATTAACAATTTCAGTCTTCTTATACAGCTATGACCTTTAACTTTGATCTTATGACTTTGAATCATTTATCAAAATGATTGTTACATCAATACTTACAATATTTTTATATACATGTCTTTACAAAAAGTTAATAGTTTTCAAGATAAGTAACAATTTCAGTCTTCTTATGCAGCTATGACCTTGAACTTTGAACATATGACCTTGGACCATATATTAAAATGATCTTCGTATCAATATTTACCATATCTTAATATACATGGCTTTACCAAAAGTAAACAGTTATCAAGATAATTAGCAATTTCAGTCTTCTTATGCAGCTATGTCCTTGACCTTTGAACCTACGCCATTGAACCATATATCAAAATTATTGTCATATTAATATCTTCAATCTTCTGATATACATGCCTATACAAAAAGTTAATAATTTTCAAGATTATTCAAAATTTTAATATTTTCAAGCAAAAAATATTATTTCAGGGATGACAACTCCTACATGAATTAATATATTGTTACAAAACTTGGTAACTTGTAAATTTTCATCATTCTAAACATTTTTGCAATGTATTGCTTTAATCTATCTTAGTTATCAAGAAAATAGCCTAAAACTGCAAAAATCACAAACTAGGTAATGACCATACTCTTTGACCTTGACCCAATTTTGAAGGTCATTTCAAGAAAATAACAAAACTTCACACCCCATGTCAATATCTATTGAAATATTCAGTTGATAACTTATTGAAACTATAATTTACGATATTTTCAGTTTAATGCAAAAAACGCATAACCTACTTTTAGTCGAATTTAATGATTTGTATAAACTATATCCTTAAGACTGTAGAGAAGCCGAAAATCAAATCAGTTTTTGTCTGACACTTTTGGTTTCACAGGTGAAGATTTTTTTTTTCAAATGTAGGTCACAGTGACTTACTTTCTAAAGCTAGGGCAATCAAAAGTACAAATTTGAAAGCGCCCTCCCAATAATCCTTCATGACTGTGTAGTTTGATCAATATTGGCCTGGTAGTTTCTGAGTTTCAGCTATTCCCAAAACTTAATCTCTAATGATTAATTTAAGAAAAGTAGGTGTATGTGTGAGATGTTCAAGTTTTGCTTTGCACACACAGTGATTTTTTTGAAAGGTGTTAACTTACCACGACAGTATGCCACAGACAAGCATACCACTACCTCAGTAATATAATCCTGGCACCTAGTAAACCTGTTGATACTCTCCATTTTAAAGCAGAGCATCAGACAAGGAAGCAGTTTCTCAAATTTAAGTCTTTTGTATGATCCAGCTAGGGATTGAACCCCTGCTATCTGCTCTCGAAGGAAGGTGGACATTATACCACTATGCCACTGAGGCAGTAAAACATCATTGTCTGTTTAACTACATTATAATTAATTAATTCATTCAAAAACTTAATGCTTAACCATTTTAATTTTCAAATTTATAGTTTGTCTGAAAAACAGATATTTAAGATTTAATATTTGGTATATTTCAGCTTTTCATATGCCTATTGATTTTTTGGAGCCAAAATTTTCCCGCCTTTTAAGAAGCCAATTAGAAGATCCAAGTAAGTATAATAGTAATCCTTGTAGTGTTAATTTATTGATTTTTACATCTTAAGGTAAATGTTTTGCAATGGGCTACTTTTATTTAAAGTGATGGATTTTTTTACATCAAATATAAATACATAACCATAATAAGGTACAGCTCTCATTCCAAATTAGCTCTTTGAGATTTAAACTAAAACATTAACACATAAAGTGGAACATGTATATGTTTTTGTAGAATGGTAAGGAAATTTAATAAGATTAAACCATTGACTTAAACCATAGCACCTACAAAAAATATTTCTTAATGACAGTAATAGATGGCATTGTGACAATGAATTATTCTATTATTATTTCCTATCCAATAATTTTATTAAAATTATAAAGAAGGATATGACAATGACATTTATCTTATGATCTACATAGTAAAACAATATCAATATTGATTTACACTCAATGTTTCCTTAAAAATACACACACCCACCCACCCATCCACACACACACACACACACACACACACACACACACACACACACACACACACACATAGCGAACAAGACCCATACGGGTCCAAACCTGCATTCCCAGGGCATTATTACCACAGATACTTATTTCTGATATTAAGAAACAGTATATTTTTCATAGTTTATAATATAAGAAATAAGTGTTTGCTATTATTTTAACCAGAAATAGCCAGAAATATTTATACTACAGATTTTGTATTAGCTGTGAAACACATGTATCAAATACTGCTGTTTTATAATCAAAGCACAGACTGTGCTGAACGTAGGAAAAGTAGTCATGAAATCCTGGTAACCCGGGTTGATATCAATACTGAATCGAGAAAAGTGGAGTGGAGGAATGGTGCTTTACATTCCTGTCAAGATTCTGTCACTTAAATGTCATGGTGTCAATGAAAAGACATAATGCTTTAAATTACTTATAACACCTTTTCAAAAAATACTCTATTTTCTTCTCTTATCCTCTGGAACCTCTGGGGTCATGGCGACCAAGTGGTCTTAAGGGTAATCTTAAAGGTCGCAGTGCCTAGATTCAAATGCTGCTTGGGCAGATCCTAGTGTGAGAAAGTTTGTCAGTTTGCCTGGCAAATGTCAGTGGTTTTCTGGGGGGCACTTTGGTTTCCTCCTCCATCTAAGAACTGACTACCTGGATATGTGAAAGAGTCTCAACTAGTGCATAAAACATCATTACTCCACTACACTCTGAAACCAATTTGCCAATTTAAATAAAATATGTTAGGATGTATCTTGCTTGATGCAGATTCCAAACTGGCATTTTTAGCAACATTCAATCAATAATGACCATTACAGCAAAAAGGGAAAATGACTTTTGTAGTTTCTGACGATTGATGCTAAAGACATCTCTGATAAGATAAAAAATAAGAGAGTACATGAGAGGACCTTGACCTTTGGCACTGACCAATGGCCTTGAACCATATATCAAAATGATCATCATATCAATACCTACAATATTCGTGCACATGCCTATTCAAAAAAGTAATAACTTTCAAGATAATTAACAATTTAAGCTTTCTTATACAGTTATGACCTTGGCCTATGAGCCAATGACCTTGAACCATATATCAAAATCATCATCATATCAATACATACAATATTCTGATATACATGCCTATACAAAAAGTTAATAGTTTTCAAGATAATTAACAATTTAAGCCATTTTCTTTGGCTATGACCTTGACCTCTGAGCCTTTGACCTTGACCCATATATCATAATGATCATCATTCCATACCTACATTATTCTAAGAAACATGCATATAAAAAGTTAATAGTTTTTAAGATAATTAACATATTAGCTGTCTTATGCAGCTATGACCTTGACCTTAACCCAGGCATGATTACAACTAAGTTTTAAATATTTAAAACATTGTTTTTAATGAAGATGATAATATGAAGATTTTAAAGTCTTTACTACTTTAGGTCACTCTGACCTAAAATATATAAGTCAAGATCAACCAGCTTGGCAAACTTGGTAGCCCTTTTCATCCTGATGCTACATATGAAGTTTAAAGCTCCTAGGCCTTTTGTTTCATGCCAAGAAGATATTTCAAGGTTTAAATACTTAAGGTCACTGTGACCTTGAATGTAGGTCAAGGTCAACTAGCATCACAAATTTAATAGAACTCCTTGTCTTGATGTTATATAAAAAGTTTCAAGCTCCTTTTGGATCATGATAAGAAGATGTTTAAAGGTTTTACTACTTTAGGTCACTGTGACCTTGAATGTAAGTCAAGTTCAACCAGCTTCAAAAAAATTGGTAGAGCTTCTTGTTATATATGAAGTTTCAAGCTCCTATTTTTTTGGATCATGATAAGAAGATGTTAAAAGGTTTTACTACTTTAGGTCACTATGATTTTCAATGTAGGTCAAGGTCAACCAGCTTCACAAATTTGTAAACATTTTTCTCCTGATTTTCAATACAAAGTTTCATGCTCCTAGGCCTTTTTGTTCATGCAAAGAAGATAAATTTTATTCTTTAGGTCACTGTGATCTTCAATGTAGGTCTAGGTCAACCAGCTTCACAAAATGGATAGACTTTCAAACTCTTAGGCTTTTGGTTCATGCCAAGAAGATGTTTGAAGATTTTACTTCTTTACATCACTGTGACCTTGCATGTAGGTCAACAATCAATTTCGCAAACTTGAAAGGGCTTTGGCCTGGTAAGATCCAGGTTAAGTTTTATTATCACTGGGTCACTGGTTCTGGAGAAGTCATTCGAGTGAAAAGATTACTACCTAAGATATTCTAATATACATGCCTAAACAAACGGTTAACAGTTTTCAAGATAATAAATGATTTCAGCCTTTTTATGCAGCTATGACCTTTACCTTTAATCATATGACCTTGAGTCAAATATCAAAATTATTATCATTGAACCTAGAACCTTGAACTATATATTAAAAAGATCATAATACTTATACCTACAATATTCTAATATACATGCCAATGTAAAAAGTTTAGATAATTTATAATTTCAGTCTTCTTATACACCTATGACCTTGGCCGTTGAACACATGACCTTTAACCATGTATAAAAATGATCATCATATCCGTACCTAAATATACTAATAAACATCCCTATACAAAAAGCTTATTAATTTCAAGATGATTAACAATTTCAGTCTTCTTTTGCATCTATGACCTTGCCTTTTGAACATATGACCTTGATCCATAAATACAAAAATCATAATATCAATTCTTACAATTTTCTAACCTACAAGCCTATACAAAAAGTTAATAGTTTTCCAGATAATTATGCAGCTATAACCTTAACCTTTAAACATATTACCTTGAACCATATATCATTGATTGTTGTATCAATACCTTAAATACCTACAATACCTAAATAAATGTATACATGCCTATACAAAAGGTTACAAGATTTTAAGAGATTTTGAAAATTTAATATTCTAAATCAGCTTTGACCTTGATCTTTAATCATAGATAAAAAATAAAACCTCATATCAATACCTACAATATTCTTACATACATGCCCACACAAAAAGTTAATAGTTTTCAAGACAATCTTCTTAAGCATCTATGACCTTGACCATTAAATGCATAACCTTGATTTACTATTTTCAACTTATTGGGCCCAGAGGGGATATAATTCTTTCATTTGTGCAAATCTGAAAGACCTTCACCCAGACATGATGGTACCCAAGTTTCATTTAATTTGACCCAAAAGTTTTGGAGGAAAACAACAGCAGTTTATGCATGGCATATGAAACAATGGATGAAGTTGGATGGCAATACACAATTGTAGCTCAATTTATCTTTTTGAAATGCACTTGTATACATTTTTGGTATGGGATACCACCAGTTTAAGGGTTAAATTTTTTACAAAATGTTTAGGTTAATCAAGTAAAATTGATTATGAAGGTATTCAGAAAGCAATTTGACCTTGAATCTAGGAGAGGTCTATCTTAAACATGTTGAAGAAACTCAGACACTCTGCTCCTCATGGTTTAATATTAATATCACATGATCTATGAATTCCTTATACTATTCATTTAATTCTTTATATTCCAGATGGACTGTCCAATGCTGAACCTGTCTTCAATAACAGGGAAAAGGAGTACTTAAGGAAACTGGTCCTGTACCTAAATGGTATTGGTAAAAAGTAATCATTAAGTGGGCTTATTTATGGTGGAAGTACCTCAAAGAAGAATGTGATTTATCATCCAGATTAACTTTAAACGTTAAAATGCAAACCTAACTGCATAAAATATTATTAAATTGATCAGAAACAAAATAAGAATCATTTTGTATTGAATTATTATTATTATCATTATTATTATTTTGTAAATCACTGAAATTAGATGAATTTTATCTGCTTCCTTAAATTATATAAATTTTATTTTCTTTCCCTGTTTACTATAGCTGCATAATATTTCATTTATATATAACATATTTTAAACTTAAAAAACTTTTTTTATCATATGGCATCTCAACAATGAAGAAGTCTCAAGTATTACAAAGTAAATGGACATGGATATACTGGTAATTATATATATATAATGGTAATTTAAAAAAACAAAAGTTGTAGTTAAGTGGGTATAATAGGTCTCTCTAAATCTTAAACAAGAGGTCCATGGGCCTTAAGCTCACCTGAGGATATTGCATGGCCAACCTGAGGATATATCAAAAATCATTTTCAACAAGAGGCCCAATAGGGCCTGTGATGCTCAACTGGCTGCATATGTAAGACAATGTTTGTTTTTGTTTGTAATGCTGTTTAACGTTCAACTCAAGAATATTCTCTTATACGGAGACTGTCAGTTTAGGAAATAGTGGAGGACACTGGAGTATTGGAGAAAACCACGACCAAGCAGCAAGTTAACTGACAAACTTTCACCATGCCATAAACTCAGCTGGGTTTAGCCAGTTGAGTTTAAAATGGATCAACAATGGCTATTTTTGTTTTTTTTATATATCTAGTAACAACAGGCATCTTGGACTGGTACAAACTTTTTTCAAGCTGATGTAGGAACCTTCCACACAAAATTTGGTTCCAATTCGCCCAGTGGTTTTAGAGGAGAAGATTTTTACTAAATATTACACCTAATTTGCATATTTCTTGAAAATTGGGTCAATAAAAATTTTCTCAGAAAAGACCCATTATATATTTTGAATCCCACACAGTATACTTTCTATATTTAAAATTTTAGCTCAATTGGTGGAAAAAAGGATCCACAATGGCCATCTTTGTTTTTTTTCTATTTTTAATTACGGTGGCTATCTTGGTTGTCAGACGGGGTTGCCTGGTAAAAACTTTAGTCAGGCCGAGGTAGGGACCTTCCAAACCAAATTTCATTCCAATTGGCCCAGTGTTTTCAGAGGAGAAGATATTTACTTCATTTCACAAGATATTGCACCTTATTTGCATAATAAGTGAACATTGGATCAATGAAAAAAGACTCTGAAAAACCCGTTAAATATACTGAATCCCCCACAATATACTTTCTACATTTCGAATTTGAGCTAAATCGGTGGAAAAATGGATCCACAATGGCCATTTTGGGTTTTTTTTTTCTATTTATAGTAATGGCGGCCATCTTGGATGTTAGGCAAGGTTGCCTGGTAAAACTTTAGTCAGGTCGACGTAGGGACCTTCCACACTAAATTTCATTCCAATTGTCCCAGTGTTTTCAGAGGAGAAGATTTTCAAAGATTTCACAAAATATTGCACCTAATTTGCATAATTCTTGAAAATTGGGTCAATGAAAAAGGACTCAGAAAAACCCATTACATATGTTGAATCCCCCACAATATGCTTTCTACATTACGAATTTGAGCTAAATCGGTGGAAAAATGGAACTATAATGGCCATTTTTGTGTTTTTTCTATTTATAGTAATGGCGGCCATCTTGGATGTTGGGCGGGGTTGTCTGGTAAAAACTTTAGTCAGGCCGAGGTAGGGATCAACCACACAAAATTTCGTTCCAATTGGCCCAGTGGTTTCAGAGGAGAAGATTTTTACTTGATTTCACAAAATATTGCACCTAATTTGCATAATTAGTGAAAATTGGGTCAACGAAAAAGACTCGGAAAAACCTGTTACATATGTTGAATCCCCCACAATATACTTTCTACATTTCGAATTTGAGCTAAATCGGTGGAAAAATGGAACTATAATGGCCATTTTTGTGTTTTTTCTATTTATAGTAATGGCGGCCATCTTGGATGTTGAGCGGGGTTGTCTGGTACAAACTTTAGTCAGGCCGAGGTAGGGATCAACCACACAAAATTTTGTTCCAATTGGCCCAGTGGTTTCAGAGGAGAAGATTTTTACTTGATTTCACAAAATATTGCACCTAATTTGCATAATTAGTGAAAATTGGGTCAACAAAAAAGACTCGGAAAAAACCCGTTACATATGTTGAATCCCCCACAATATTCTTTCTACATTTCGAATTTGAGCTAAATCGGTGGAAAAATGGAACTATAATGGCCATTTTTGTGTTTTTTCTATTTATAGTAATGGCGGCCATCTTGGATGTTGGGCGGGGTTGTCTGGTACAAACTTTAGTCAGGCCGAGGTAGGGATCAACCACACAAAATTTTGTTCCAATTGGCCCAGTGGTTTCAGAGGAGAAGATTTTTACTTGATTTCACAAAATATTGCACCTAATTTGCATAATTAGTGAAAATTGGGTCAACGAAAAAGACTCGGAAAAACCCGTTACATATGTTGAATCCCCCACAATATTCTTTCTACATTTCGAATTTGAGCTAAATCGGTGGAAAAATGGAACTATAATGGCCATTTTTGTGTTTTTTCTATTTATAGTAATGGCGGCCATCTTGGATATTGGGCGGGGTTGTCTGGTACAAACTTTAGTCAGGCCGAGGTAGGGATCAACCACACAAAATTTTGTTCCAATTGGCCCAGTGGTTTCAGAGGAGAAGATTTTTACTTGATTTCACAAAATATTGCACCTAATTTGCATAATTAGTGAAAATTGGGTCAACAAAAAAGACTCGGAAAAACCCGTTACATATGTTGAATCCCCTACAATATACTTTCTACATTTCGAATTTGAGCTAAATCGGTGGAAAAATGGATCCAAAATGGCCATTTTTGTGTATTTTCCATTTATAGTAACGACAGGGGGGGGGGGGGGGGGCACACCGTGTGACGTCATCAAAATAAAGTCCGTCTTTTGATACAGGAAAATGCTGCGTTTTCTTTCGATTCTCCAATTCATTTCTGACTAAATCCATTTCAATCAATGGACAGTCAGATTTATCATGAAAATTTCATCAATGAATCAACAGATGCAAAAGCTGCCTAAATTTTGGTTAGCTGTCCTTATTCAACTTCCATCAACGGATGAGAGAGAGCTGAACTTTGTAACAGACTCAAAAACGGGTTAAAAGTCAAGAGTTCAAGCGTGTGATAGATATATTCGAGAAAGCTTTCACGAATAAAAACCATGTGGGGCAAAAAAGACCATATCATATAACATGTGACTAAACCTGACCATATAATAAACTGTCTCAAAATGGCCATAGAATAAACCACATGACTCAAATTAACCATATCATAAACCATGTGACTCAAAATAGCAATATCATAAACCATGTGACTGAAAATGACCACATCATAAACCAGGTGACTCAAAATGGCCAAATCATGACTCATGTCACACAAAATGATCATATTATAAACCATGTGACTCAAATGGTCATATCATCAACAATGTGGCACTAAATGACCCTATCATAAAGCAAGTAGCACTAAATTACCATATCATAAACTGTGTGACTCAAAAATGTCATATCATAAACCATGTGGTACTAAATAACCATATTAAAAACCACATGACCCTAAATGACAATAATATAAACCATGTTGTACTTAATGACCATATCATAAACTGGGTGACTTAGAATGGATGCAACACAAAATGATCATAATATAAACCATGTGACTCAAAACGTGATATCATAAACCATGTTTCACTGAATTACCATATCATTACACATGCTGCTTTAATTGACATATCATAAACCATGTAGCACTAAATGACCATATCATAAACCATATGACTCAAAAAGGTCATTTCATAACCATTTGCACTAAATAATCATATCATAAACCAACTGACACTAAATGACAACAATATAAACCAAAAATGTTATATCATAAACCATATGACATTACATGACCATATCGTAAACCACATGACACTAAATGACAATAATATAAATAATGTTACATGAAATGACAATAACCTAAACCATAGTGCACTCAATGACCACATCATTGCACGTGTGACACTAAATGGTCATATCATAAACTGTGTGACTCAAAATAGCCATATCATAATCATGTGACTCAAAATGACAAACTGGGCACAAACCATGTTTCACTTATTAACCATATCATAAACCATGTTGCACTAAATGACCATATCAAAAACTACATGACATTAAATGACAATAATATAAACCATGTTGCACTAATTAACCCCACATAAACCATGTGGCACTAAATGACCATATCAAAAACCACATGACATTAAATGACAATAATATAAACCATGTTGCACCTAATGACCACATCATTACCCATGTGGCACTAAATGTCCATATCATAAACTGTGCGACTCAAAATGGCCATACAATAGTCATGACTCAAAATGACCATATAGCACAAACAATGTTTCACTGAATGACCATATCATAAACCATATGGCACTAAATGGCTATACCATAAACTAAACAAATCATAAATCTTATGTAACATTAATGAACGTATAATTTAGCACCACTTTTTACCCATCTAGAGTAAAAGTATTTATATAGGATGATATTTCACTGCATGTAAACAAATATGACAACCAGCAAATTGATTGCGTTAGAACGTTAAACTGAAAGCAAGTTACAATACTGACACCTGATCTTACCTCCCTGCTAGTCATAATTAAACAAGTGATGATGTTTTTATTTGACTGAAAACGCGTGGAATTTTTACAGTAGTCAATTAACAGAATTAATATACAGATATGTTTATATTACATGGATATTGTTAAGAACAAGTTATAAACTCACTGTAGGATATCTGTATACATAAAACTCAATTCTATGGAGTCAGGCTTTCGTGTGTGACACTGACATACGACAGGAATCTATTTAAGATGCCCAATAAAACACAAGACCTATTTGTTCAGTCATGTCGAAAACCTGCAGTCAACAGATCGTTGTTTACATTGATTTCATGCTTAACTTCCTAACAGTTTTTTAAAAGAATCATATTATTTAAGCCTCATATTTGTCATAAAAAAGTCTGTCTTTTAATACAGGTAAATGCCGCGTTCTCTTTCGGTTCTCCAATTCATTGCTGACTTAATCAATTTCAATGGACAGTCGCGATTTATCATGACAATTTCATCACTGAATCAATAGATGCAAAAGCCGCCTTAATTCGGGTTGTCTGCCCTTATTCAACTTCCATCAACAGACGAGATAGAGCTGAACTTTGTAACGGACTTAAAAACAGGTTAAGAATCAAGAGTTAATGTGTGTAATAGCTGTATTTGAGAAAGCTTTGCTTTCGCAAATAAAAAACTTACCCTTATTGATCGGTCATAAGAAGCACTGAAGACCTTAGTTCCAGAATTAGTGTGTAATGCTCCTAAGGCGTAAATTGTTCCAGAATGACCTTTCAAGGTGGTTACCTGTTTCTTAGAATCCAATTCCCAAACCTGAAATAAAATCATACAAAAATATCAATATTTAATTTTAAATCAAAAGCTAGACCAAGTAAACTTTAACAAATCAAAAACTAATGTAATTGGGCTAAATGGTCCTTAACAATCACCTGAGGTCACATTGATTACGAATGTTGCTGATGCACTTATATATTTATCACAAGACTATTTGTGATCCTTTTTAAAAACTTAATTTGTAAGAAACTCAAGCCCGTAAATTGAATTTTACAAATTTATGCCAGACTCTAGTCGGGTGTTATCAGCTCAAGAGCTAAATTCCAACTGATTTATAAAAATAAATATAAATAATACAAATAATGTAAAATATTAACACAGGTAAAACAGGTATCAATATGTGTTAATTACTAAATAGCCAAAATATAAACAAAAGGAAATATTAAGATAAATGTCTACTTAATATAATATATAATTAAGCTTTAATGTAAATGGATTATATTGAGTAATTAATGTCCATTCATACTTAGTGTTGAAAGTCCATTTAATGTCCAAAATGTTATGTTATTAGGAACAGATTATAATAATTTATAATAAGAATTGAAACTTAGAGAAAATTTGGTGATTTCAGTCTTATGAAATTGTGTCACAATAATCTTTGTGACAGATTTCAACAATCTAGGCATTTTTATTTGTTTAAAAATGATGTTTTATTTTTATCCATTCAAAACAGAATTTACTTGATCAAAAGGTCATGTAAATTCTCAAACTTGTTAAGGTTATATGCACTGATGCCATATATATATATATATATATATATATATATATATATATATATATACCATATATTCTCGTGTATAGGTCGCCCCAGTAGATAAGTCGCACTCCCCACTTTGGGACTTCTGATTCAGCATTTTCTTAATGTCGCATAGATAGGTTGCAGCAAGAAAATTAGAATTTCCAAATTGCATCATTTTCCAATTACTGGAAATCGAACTGAAGGTTCCGAATAAACACAAGAGTTTGTGATTAATCTACAATCGTGAGAAACCCAACAGAGAAACAAGACGCTATATGACCTAGTTAACTGTCTGTGCAACTCGGCATATTCCACAACTTTAAGTTTATAGCCAGCTTCGTAACTATTCCTTTTACACTTCATTATTAATCAGTTTAATACAGTATATCAAAATCAATTGATTTGAAATGATATTGAACACCCTATATTTACACAAAACCTGACATGTTTCACTCCGTTTACCTCAGAGAAACCCTGACAGAGAAACAAGAAGCGTGTAGTGTTTGTAATGGAGTCGCTTTCATGTCGGATGCATAGGTGTGTGTCAGCATGGACAATTATATTAGTGAACAGGGAATCCGGATATATTTTAATCATTAAACAAACTAAGATCCACCTGAGATGTCGCCTTTAAGACCTGAATAAAAGTTAATGACAGTCTAATTACAGTGTATGAACTTCTTATTCAGCAGCTACTTTGTTACACATGACATCTCGAAAGAAAACACACACTTGCCTTCATTACTTCTAGTTATATTTAATTGAATTTATTGCCAATCTCTACTTCTGAAACGCCATCAAAAATCGAGACACATTTTTAAAATATTTTAATGACCACTAGATAAGTCGCATCAAGTTTTCAAAGGTTTAAATTTTGTAAAAAGTTGCGACTTATCTACAGAGATACAGTCAAACTTTGATTATTCGAAGTTGAAGGGTCTTCATTTTAGGTTCGAATAATCGGGGGTTTGAATAATCGAATAAGTTAATTTGAAACTTCAAACCTCGATCCACCTTACGTTATCTTAAGACACAACAGTATTCTATTACACATTGAAAGTGTTTTATCGGTGTCAGTTTATAATGAATAATGCCATGACCTATCATAATTTATTCCATAAAAACTGAAATATTAATTTTATTTCAATAAAAATAAAAATTTAATACCATCTGGTACAAAATTAAACAGGCATGGTAATACATACGACACAGTAAGTACAGCCATCCAGAGAAAGTACACCATGCTTTTTATGCACGCAATACACGTTTTTATGATTTTACAGAATTTTAAACAAAACGAAACGAAACAGGTCTAGAATTGAAATGTGAATAAGGCGTAAAACTGTCTCTGTCAACTTTATTACAAAATAATGATTTTTTTTAATTACCGGACTAGGCTATATAAAATAACAAATTAATATTATGACTGCCAGTTACGCTTGGGTAACATAAAAGGGTAAAGGTGAAACCATACTCATTTGTATTAAATTGTACAGGTGAGAGTTGTTTCATTTTAGAAATGAATAAAAATGTCAACTTCGAATTTTGGGGGTATATTTCCAATGAAAAGTCTAACTCAGGACTCAAATTAGGTTCAAATAATCATGGGTATTCGAATTACGAAGTTCGAATAAGCAAAGTTTTTTAATAAGAAGTTATAGTGCAGGGCGGTCGGGACCTACAGAGAACTTCGAATAACCTAAGGTATTCGAATAATAGAAGTTCTAATAACTGAAGTTTCACTGTATAAAGATATATATATCTTCATCATTTAGATGGTTTAAAACCTTGCAATTTTCAACTATGGGCCTTAACGCTCACCTGAAGATATGTCCAATATTGTTTGCAAAGTGCAATAGACAATATATTAGGTACAGAAACTTTAAAAGTTTTCTCAAGTTAAGAACTCCCACAAACTTAATCAGAAATATATCCACTCGCATTTTATTTATAAGTAGCTTATATAATATGCATGAAGTAACTGTAGTGCAATGACTAATGTCCAAATCATTAATCAATTTCAGTATACTTATGCAGCTATGTCCTTGACCTTTGAACATATATGACCTCAAACCATATGATTGTCATGTCAATACCTACAATATTCTAATATACATGCCTATGCATGGAATTAATAGCTTTCAAGATAATTAAAAATTTTAACATTCCTATATTGATATGACCTTGACCTTTGAACATATAACATGCCTATACAAAAAAGAAAATAGTTTTCAAGATAAATAGCAATTTAGAAAATAGTTTTCAAGATAAATAGCAATTTAAGTCTTCTTCTGCATCTGTGACCATGACCTTTCAACATATGACCTTGAACCATATATCAAAATGATCGTCATGTTAATACCTACAATATTCTAATATATTTGCCTATAAAAAAAATTAATAGTTTCAAGATAATTAGCAATTTAAGTATTCTTCTGCAGCTGTGACCTTGACCTGTCAACATATAACCTTTAACCATATATCAAAAAGATCATTATGTCAATACCTACACTATTCCAATATACATGTCTATACAAAAAGTTAATGGTTTTCAAGATAAATAGCAATTTAAGTCTTTTTTGCAGCTGTAACCTTGACCTTTCAACATATGACCTTGAACCATATATCAAAATGATCCTCATGTCAATACCTACAATATTCTAATATACATGCCTATACAAAAAGTTGATAGTTTTCAAGATATAGTGACAAATATATAATTTTTAGCAATTTCCCCACTCAGTGCCTTACAATTTCCCCATTTTGAGACCCATGGCTACCATATGTGCAATTCTGAAAATAAATGACCTTAGGATGTTATAAATGAAATAACTAAGGTATATCTTCTGTAGATTCAGAGGAGAAGATTTTTAAAGTTTTTCACTATTTTCCCCCCAAATAACAGGGTTCGTACAGGTTTAGGCTGACAAAATTCAAGGACTTTTCAAGGACTTTTGAACAATTTTCCAGGACACCAACAAAATGTAATGAATGTCAAAATATTCACACTTTGAAGACATAATATCCAATTGAAAACAAATTTAATGAACAAATCTTAATAAACAAACAAACAGAATTAACAAATACAAATACTGACTGACTACTTCAATGTTACTTGACGCTGAAAAACACACACTGAGTAACTGGTAAATGTATACTAAAAATATTCAATAAGTGATTAGAAATACTACATCTGATTTTTCTGACCACCTGTATGACTGGTGGTTATTAACTAAATTTAAAGTCCAAATAATTTCTGCTCTGGTTACATTTTCCTTAATAACAAATTTTGAAACACTATCAGGAATTTGTTTTCCCTTTGTTGTTACTGTAGTTTCATTTATGTTTGATGGCTGCTCTGGAATTTTAAGATCGTTTTCATTCACTGTGCTGTTATTTTTATTCTCATCAGAACTAATGTGTTTTTCTACTTCAGCTTTAACATTTGATGAAGTTGTAAAAAAAGGTTTTTACGTTCACACTCACAGATGTTAATTGACTCGATGATGACGTTCATTGTCTCTGTGTTTGGTACTTAACATATGTGATTTCAACGCAGCTTCCCCATGCTAGAAATGTCAATGATTTTGTGGAACATTGTACAAAGACACTTGTGTCTATCTCCTTTAAACGACTGAATCCATTGGGAATAATTTCCATTTTTGGTCCAGTTTATGTTAAAGACACACTTTCGTTTTGCCGTCGCCATGTTTAACTTCAAAGAGTTGTCTCTCTTTACCAAGATACAATAATTAATAGTACTGCCTGAGAGCATTATTCAAGATTACTCGGGGTTATACAGACAGGAAATGAATTATAATCTTCCCTGATGTCAGCTATCGCATAGGAATGTAAATAGACTGTTTACAACCAATTTTTCGGTTTATGCCAATAAATAAAGAAAAAGCCGCGATTCACTTTGCATTAGTTGAGAGGGTAGGTTAAGATATTTTACAGAATTCAAAGATTTCAAGGACTTTTTTGACAAATTCCAGGACTTTTCAAGGACTTTTTAAGGACATTTCGTTTTCAAGGACTTTTCCAGGACAATCGCGAATTCAAGGACTTTTCCAGGACTGTGTGAACCCTGAATAACTCCTTCATTTGTGCAAATCTAAAAGGGCTCCATGCACCCACGCATGATGGTTACCAAGTTTCATTAAATTTGGCCCAGTGGTTTTTGGAGGAGAAGATTAAAATGTGAAAAGTTTATGCATGACGCACGATGGGCAAGGGACGACGTATGACGGACGAAGATGGATAGCAATAGCTTTCAGCTTAGGTGAGCTAAAAATATTTACCTGTACGTGCATTTTTCACACGCCCGCATGCATTCCACGGTACCGCTTGTAGCATTTTCGAAAGCAGAGTTCCACTCGTCTTGCACAGCAAAGTTTCATGCACAATGGAGATATGCTTGGTAAGTTATCAAATACTAATGAATGAAAATTTGTTTAATGGCAAGATTCCTTAAGTCAAATAAATACCCCACTTTGTGGCCCCAAAGGTCTATAAATACACACTCCAAACTCTGTCATACAGACGATTTTGTTTTTTCGCCATCTTTTCTTCCAAAACATCCAAGACCAAGTAGGGAAATCCCGTTTCAGAAAAAAAAACTATGGAAGCCCAAAACCGTCTTCTTATAGCATATTGTGTACATGTACCAATTTGCAATTTTGTTGTTATTAGTAGCTAATCTGTTTTCTGTCAATATTTTCAGATAAAAGAACCCAGAAAAGGAAAATACAGATTGAATTATGATGCTGAAGATATAACAAAAGCACTTGTGATGGTAAATGAGAAAGGGGTGTCTCAGTGGAAAGAGCAGCAAGGTCATGTGGAGTACCTGTGACAACACTTAAAGACAGAGTTAGAGGAAGAGTTGGAATTGACGTCATTAAATCTGGACCTGATCCTCTTTTCTCTTTGAAAGAAGAATCCCAGTTATTTGACCATATTAGTACTATGGCTTAAATTGGCTATGGATACACACGGGCTGAGACTCTCAATTTAGCTTCAGATTACTCAGTGCATTTGGGACACAGAGACAGACAACATCCTTTAAGCCTGTGCTGGTTGTACAATTTTTTGCAAAGGTGGCCAGATGTAAGAGTTCAGAAACCACATAGTTTAGAAGCTGTCAGAGCAAAGTGCACATCAAAAGAGATGGTGAACAGGTATTTTGAAGAATTGTAAAAGATACGTAATAAATATCGACTGAAAGACAAACCAGAAAGAGTCTTCAATATTGATGAAAAAGGACTTAGCACTGACTGTAAGCCACCCAACATTATAGCAGCTACCAGTTACAAGCCTCAAGTAGTCACAACAGGGAAGACAAAGACAGTAACAGTAATTGGATCAGGCAATGCAATTGGAAATCAAGTTCCACCATATTTTATATTTCCTGGTCAGAGAATGGTGTCCGAGTTACTAAATGGTGCTTCAGTGGGGGTTCAGGGAACAGTTAGTGAAACTGGTTGGTCAAATACAGATATATTTGAAATGTACCTGAAAGAGCATTTGATTAAACATTTGGCAGCCAGTGATACAAATAACAAGGTTTTAGTACTATATGATGGACATAAGAGTCATGTTGCCATGGGTATAATTGATTGGGCTAGGGAGGAAAATATTGTTCTCTTTGTTTTACCACCTCATACAAGTCATATCTTGCAACCATTAGATGTCAGTGTTTTTGGACCCTTTGAAGTTGCATGGCATTCAGCATGTCATAGCCATCTTCGTGATACTAGGGGTAATATAATAACTCGGAATGATGTCTGTAAAATTGCCTGCAGTGTCTACACTAAAACCTTAACACCATCAAATATCCAGTCTGCTTTCAAGAAGAGTGGAATCTACCCTTTTGATCCCAGTATAATACTAGATACAGCACTAGCTCCAGCACTGTCTTTTCCTGTAGAAGTTGTACCTACTACTGCTAATGTAACCACCTCAACTGCTTCTGATCTCACTTGTCCATCTTCGAGCAATGTGAATTTATGTAATCACAGTAATGTCAACACCAAAAGTAGTGGTGATTGCCACTCTACTGTTTCATTTTTTGATAAGCAAGGTGGAATGGTATTGCAGTAACATGAAAGTCAGGAAAGCTAGAAAAACCCTTAGCAAAGTTGTTGGTGGTAGACCAATAACAGAGGATAGTGTTTTAGATGATATTCAAAAACATTATGATGGCTAAAAACAGAAGGAAGAAAAAATACAGATACAAGTAAGGACTCACAAGTGGCTGGTTGTTCTGGAAATGCAACTGTTCAGCAACAAAAAAGAAAGTCGTCCACTGTTGATTTAAAAAATCAAAGCACCGGAGGTGCCGTACGAACAGAGAGCATGGAAACGCAAGAGGCTTTGAAAGTGAGTGTAGGTAGTATTACAATCTGCCTTATCCCATTCCATTCCTATGCAAGCAAGGTTGTAAAACACCATATGGAAGGGGAGTAAGAATTCATGACTGGAAAAGTGTCCATTATATTTTTTGTATTAGTGTTGGCAAATTACCACATTCAGAAGAGTCTGTGCTGAAGCAAGGTCCTTTCACATTCCAAGCATTTCTCCAAGAAAAGACAAACAAGAGGCCAATGGGCCTTAACGCTCACCTGAGGACATGGCCAACCTGAGGATATATCCAAAATCATTTGCAAAAATACATAAAATATTCTAATAAACATTCCTACAAAAAAGTTAATAGTTTTCAAGATAATTAACAATTTGTGTCTTTTTATGCATCTATGACCTTGACCTTTAAACGTAAGACCTTGAATCTTATATCAAAATAATCACCATATCAATTCCTACAATATTCTAATACACATGCCATACAAAAAGTTAATAGTTTCCAAGATAATAAACAATTTCAGTCTTTTTATGCACCTATGACCTTGACCTTTGAATGTATGACCTTGAGCCACATATCAAAATGATTGTCATATCAATACCTACAAAATTCTAGTATATATACCTTTGCAAAAAGTTAATAGTTTTCAAGATAATTAACAATTTGGGTCTTTTAATGCATCTATGACCTTGACATTCAAACGTAAAACCTTGAATCTTATATCAGAATGATCACCATATCAATTCCTACAATAATCTAATATACATGCCAATACAAAAAGTTAATAGTTTCCAAGATAATTAACAATTTCAGTCTTTTTATGCACCTATGACCTTGACCTTTGAATGTATGACCTTGAGCCATATATCAAAATGTTTGTCATGTCAATACCTACAATATTTTATAATACATGCCTATACAAAAAGTTTATAGTTTTCAAGCTAATGCACAATTTTAGTCTTTTTTAGCAAAAAAATAACATTTCAGGGGCAACAACTCCTACATGCATTATCATACAGTTACGAAACTTTGTACCTTTTTACATTTTGTCCTGCTAAACATTTTAACAATGTTTTAATATTATATATCTCTTATAATTTGGAAGAAAAAAGCCTAAAACTGCACAAATTACAAACTAGGTCATGACCTTGAACTTTGACCTTGACCCCATTTTGAAGGTTATTTCAAGAAAAAGTCAAAACTGAAAACCCCATGTCAATATCTATTCATATAGTCAAGTTATAATAATTTGAAGCCATTTTACGAAATTTTCAAAATTAAACGCAAAAACGCGTAACCTAATTTTTTACCAAATTTCACGAAATAAACAATTTATAAGCTTAATACCCTAGAGAAGCCAAATATCACATCAGATTTTTTCTCCCATCATTGCTTTCGGAGAAGAAGATTTTTTAAGTTTTTTGGAACCATGGGTCACCTTGACCTAGTTTTGGGAGCCATGACAAAGTCACGAACAAATCTGAATTGCACTGGCCCATATTTGCATCTGACCAAATTTCATTGAAATCTACCTCATAGTTTTAGAAAAGAAGTTGAAAATGTAAAAGTTTACGCCGCGGACGACGACGACGACGACGACGACGACGACGACGACAGACAAATTTTGATCAGAAAAGCTCACTTGAGCCTTCGGCTCAGGTGAGCTAAAAATGTTCATATGTAACATTTTTAATTAATTACACAAACAGAAAGATGTTTTTATGGTGTCATCAATCGTTATATTTCTCAATAACGATAAAACGGTTCTGGGACATTTCGGCCCATAAAAAAACGGACCATGACAATATCGGCCTATAGCCAAATCGGCCTATAACAAAATCGGCCCATGAAATAAATGCCTTTATCAAAGATTGCTACTCATTTCATTTATTTGCATTGTTGTGCATAAACATGTGTTAGTATTATTATGCTTTGAAACATGTAAATTTCAGTAAGTTTATTCAAAGCAATACAAGAATTAATTCAAATTATCATTTCTAATCAAGTCTACCACTAATCTATTAAAACTCAAATAATGGATTATATATATGTCTCATTTTTTTTTAAAATGAATAATTTAAAGACAGGAAGGTGTACCTATACTTTGTTTTAATCTTAAAAATTTTTAAAAAATAGATAATCTTAATTATAATCTTGATTTAATTTTTGTATTATTATGATGCTTTAATTACATGTAGTGTATAAAGAAAAATAACCATAAGAATGAATTGAAAAGAAAGATCCTTTTCTTGTAAATATAATTTGTCTTTAAAAATCCTGATACTTTAGTGTTTTTACATAATTGTAGATTCATACAAGTTACATTCAAACTGTCTTTCTTCTACGCTATCTGCACGAACTAGTTTAGATCGATCAGAATGGACGAGTCTTACAGTCATGAGTAACTCTGACTAAAACATTTGTGAACGGAGTGTGTGCATCATTTATAGATTGATCTAATATGAAATAAAAAATAATAATTTCTTTTAAAAATACAATTTAAACCAAGGCATAAGTCATGACAAAGTTGTCCAAATTTAGGTGTATTAAATATTTTGAATATATTTTATTATGGGCCGATATTGTCATAGGCCGATATTGTTATATGCCGAAATGTCCCGTAGCGCTACAAAACAACTACAAATGATGGTTGCAAAAAACTGTTTATGCCGCAAATCAAGGACCATCGTGAATTTAGGACCGACGGCGATATACAAAATACACGCCACCTACCAAGGATTTACCCTAAAGCTTTCCATGTAAACTTCTAGAGTACATCTTGCACAATCGACAGGAACTTGTGAAATCTCTAAGCAATGGCTTTTTCCGGTCGATTTCACAATGCTGCTCTCAAAATTGTGTATATCATTTTTACGCTACGTCGACAAAATTAAAATGTAAACATGTCTACATCAGATATAGGTTAAATTTTGTTGGGGCTTCGAGGAGGGGATGGGAAGGGAAACGAATGAAAACAAATACATTCCTATAAACATGACATTTGCTATCGTGCATGTAAGACATGATTTCTTTACAGCACTTTCCGCAACCTATACTTTTACTTACACGCTCAAACTTCGGGTAATGTTAAAAAATATTGCTTTATTTACTGTGGTTCACTCTTCTCACCAAAACGCATGCTACCAAGAAATGACACGTCATATAATTCATCCAATCAAAAGAGACCGTTTAAATTATGGGATATCCGCGAAAATGTTGCGAAAATAGGTCTTTGTTTACATAAACTGTTCATGTATTCTTCCGCTGCGCCGCATTGTATCCTTTCCACCAAAAGTTTCTCCACAGAATCCATGTATAAATTTTATTTTCAATACCACATACATTCATCACTGTGCGGTTACCCTCAGCACGTACTTATCACCTGAAAACTACCATACTATATTCCACATATATTGCCGAAGGATTTGACATAGCGGTGACATAGCCCGTCCGATTTAAAAAAAAAATTGAATTTCTTCACTGACATTAGGAAAAATGTTTCATTTAACATTTCCCTGTTTTGGGTTTACTTGCCCCCATCTATGAATATCTCTGTCAACCTGTATCCCTATCCCATTTTAAAGATATCTACAATTTCCTTGCCAAATGCTTGCGACGTATGTGACAATACATCACAGAGATTCCTCTCTGTTCGTAGTAATTCTAGTACTACGGTGAGGACCAAGGCTAGGAGAAGCGACATACAAATATTTTCTCATAGCTCTGATGAGTCATCTGATGAGGAGGTAAAAGAGGAAGAAAAATGTTGTGTTTGTAAGAGGTTTTCATTACCTTGTATCCAGTGGTCTATTGTTTACTAAATCGGTTCAGTGTGAAAAATGTCCCCATTGGGTACATGTCCAGAGTTGTACCACAACACATGTCATCAGAAGAGGAAACAGTTATATCTGCCCCACTGCACTCAATCATAAATCAATACAAGAGGCCCAAAAGGGCCTGTGGAGCTCAACTGACAAAAATGGTTCTTGTGCCTCCATTTATATAAACTCGGTACAGGGACTTGAGCCGATGTAAAATGCTAAATATAAAAGCTGTAGGCCTTACAGTTTCAGAAAAGAACATTTTTAAATTTGACTATAAGTATATATAGATATATGCACCCCTGGGTGGGACCAAAAATGGCCCAGAGGCCTTTATTTGTACAAACCTGGTAAAGGGACTTGAGCTTATTGTGAAAGCTTTAAGCCTTACAGTTTCAGAGAAGAAGATTTTTAAATTTGATTTCCAATATATGCATATGCAGATATATGAACCCCTGGGGTGGGACCAAAAATGGACCAGGGGCCATCATTTGTACAAACTTGGTAAAGGGCCTCAAGCTGATATTAACTGCCAAATATGAAAGCTTAAGGCTTCATGATTTCAGAGAAGAAGATTTTCAAAGTTGATATCTCATTTTAGCCATATATGCATATGCAGATATATAGACCCCTGGGTTGGGGCCAAAAATAGACTGAGGGCCACAATTTGTACAAACTTGATAAAGGGTCTCAAGATGATATTAACTGCCAAATATGAAAGCTTAAAGCTTCATGGTTTCAGAGAAGAAGATTTTCAAAGTTGATATCCCATTATAAGCCATATATGCATATGCAGATATATGGACCTCTTGGGTGGGGCCGAAAATGGAACAAGGACCACCATTTGAACAAACTTGGTAAAGGGCCTCAAGCTGATATTAACTGCCAAATATGAAAGCTTAAAGCTTCATGGTTTCAGAGAAGATGATTTTCAAAGTTGATATTTCATTATAAGCCATATATACATATGCAGATATATGGACCCCTTAGGTGGGGCCGAAAATGGACCGAGGGCCACCATTTATACAAACTTGGTAAAGGGCCTCAAGCTGATATTAACTGCCAAATATGAAAGCTTAAAGCTTCATGGTTTCAGAGCAGATGATTTTCAAAGTTGATATTTCATTATAAGCCATATATGCATATGCAGATATATGGACCCCTTAGATGGGGCCGAAAATGGACCGAGGGCCACCATTTGTAAAAACTTGGTAAAGGGCCTCAAGCTGATATTAACTGCCAAATATGAAAGCTTAAAGCTTCATGGTTTCAGAGAAGAAGATTTTCAAAACTGATATCTCATTATAAGCCATATATACATATGCAGATATATGGACCCCTGGGGTGGGGCCGAAAATAGACCGAGGGCCACCATTTATACAAACTTGGTAAAGGGCCTCAAGCTGATATTAACTGCCAAATATGAAAGCTTAAAGCTTCATGGTTTCAGAGAAGATGATTTTCAAAGTTGATATTTCATTATAAGCCATATATGCATATGCAGATATATGGACCCCCTGGGATGGGGCCGAAAATGGACCCAGGGCCACCATTTGTACAAACTTGGTAAAGGGGCTCAAACTGATATTAACTGCCAAATATGAAAACTTAAGGCTTCATGGTTTCAGAGAAGAAGATTTTCAAAGTTGATTTTCCATTATAAGCCATATATGCATATGCAGATATATGGACCCCTGTGGTGGGGCCAAAAATAGACTGGGGGCCACCATTTGTACAAACTTGGTTAAGGGGCTCAAGCTGATATTAACTGCCAAATATGAAAGCTGAAGGCTTCATGGTTTCAGAGGAGAAGATTTTCAAAGTTGATATCTCATTATAAGCCTTATTTTCACTTTTTACGAAGTATGACAGAAAAACGCTAAAAACGCGTAACCTAGTTTTTGACAGAATTTCACGAAATGTACAACCTATATGTTTAAGGGTGTCTAGAAGCTAAATATCACATCAGATTTTGCATAAAACCTATGGTTTCAGAGAAGAAGCTTATTTTAGGTTTTTTACATTCTAGATCGCTGTGACCTACTTTTGGTTGCCATGGAAACCAATTGTACAAATTTTCATCTACTTCTTCTAGGAATCATTCCTGCAAAGTTTTGTTAAAATTGGCCCAATAGTTTCTGAGTTTTTGCTGTTAACGGACGGATGCACGCACGCACGCACGGTCACACGCGCGCATCATGCCATAAGCTCATCTGGCTTTAGCCAGTTGAGCTAATAAATGATTAGCAGTTGTAAATATGTTAAATACTTTGAGGTTTTCTTTTTAACATTTTTAAAGTTTTGAACTAGTTTTTCCTGTTCATGAATTACTACATTAAAAACTGACAAAATTACTAAAAAGTTGATAAAAAGCGTGGCTCATCAGTTTTGGAGGGATTTACAGAAAAGGCAAACGGAAAATTTTCGGAAGTGACCACCAACAGGCCTCCGTAGAAGGGCTGTGATGCCATCGTCGAAAATAGGTCATGTTTACAAAAAGGTCAAGGTAGGGGCAAATTGGAAGTTGTTCTTTTATTTATGTTACGTTGAAGTTACAAATCATTTTAATAGTAAGAATTTTTTGTTTTTGAAACAAGCTTTCATGCATAAATAAATTTTGTGTTAACTCTCGTGCGATCAGGATAAAACCCGAGATTTGTGCTTACATCGTCGAAAACTGGTAATACTAGGATATAATTTACACTGTGTTTTGATTATTTCATAAAAAGTTACTTTTATGGGTTTTTTGATCAGTTATCATGATTCAAATGCAATACAATCATTTGATGACATCTTGAAAACAAGAGGCCCATGGGCCTTGATGCTCAACTGACGATATGTCTTAAATTGTTTGCAAAGACAATATATTAAGAACCAAAACTTTCCTAGTTTTCTCAACTTTTGAGGTGCCACAAAATTTAATCAAAAAAATCTAGTCACCTTTCATTTAAAAGTACCTAATGTACATGTAGTAACTGTAGTACAATGAATAATTTCCGAATCATTAACAATGTCATTAATACTATACTTATGCAGCTATGTCCTTGACCTTTGAACATATATCAAAATGATCAACCTATCAATACTTAAATTATTCTTATACACATGCCTGTACAAAAAGTAAATAGTTTTCAATAAAATTGGCAATTTTAGTCTGCTGATAATGTAAATACATCCTTGACCTTTGAATGTATGACTTAGAACCATTTATCACAATCATTGTCATATAAATGACTACAGTATTCTAATATACATGTCCATAAAAAATTAATATTTTTTAAGATAATCAGCAATTAAGGTCTTCTTATGGACCCAAACGATTGCTATAACCTGACAAAATATTGTCTAGAGGTTAAAACTATTCTACTCCAGAAATCATAATTAAACTGCATTAAATAAAGTCTGTTGCAAATGTGATTGCTATAGCAGCTTTATTCACAGACTTTTAGACTTTAACACAAAAACTTACTACATGTATTTCATTCCAAGCCACAGCTGACGACATACAACATTGATGCAAATGACGTACAACATACCATGATGACAGGGAAAAAACCCTAAGTCTAGACATTTGGCAAACTGTCTCCAGGCTAGACAAAAAATTATACTCACATGAATAACATTTTCATAGGTTCCACAAAGTATATGATGATTTGTGATTGTTATACTATAAACACTACCACCAGAGGTCTCTAGTAGTTGTAAACATTCAAGTGTGTCCAAATCCCATATCTAAAAAGTAAAAATTTAATGGTATATGTTTATGATGTGTTCAAATATCATCAAAAAATTCTAAATAATGCTATTTGAAAGCAGAGCATTAAGTATAAAGGTCAACCTTTGAATAAAATGAAACTCAAGAATTAACTTTTTTGGCAGGACATAACAAATATTTTAATTGCAAATTTACACAAGTGATAAGCTCCAAGATTTCTCTGCATGTTTTCAAAATATCATTATTGTGTCACTTGTTTTTTTTTTTATTTTTAAGGAAAATTTACATGTAGTAACTACTGTGACAGTCACATTCTAATGGATACACCTTCTCACATGCACATGCATACTCTAACAGACTCACCTTTACAAATGGACAAATCAGCAGGTAACTTAACAGCTATTTAGTAACAAAAGCACTGCAAGGCAGGGCAATATATGCCTGTCTTGAACTAGCCCAAGGTACTATCACAGAAAATGGACAGACAGCATTAATCATAACATAATACAGACATCACCATAACATACATTTAATATGTACTGTCTATATTGACAGGCATTAATAAATTTGAATCTATATATATTTGTAAACATTCAAAGAACAAAAATGAGCCATAACTCCCCCAAAATTTATTCTAGTCAAAATTTGAATTTCTATGGTAATACTATATACATGTACCAAATTTTGCTGGAATCATAATTTTCCTAGCACAGTTCAATAATTTTGGAGAAACTTTAATTGAGATCAATCAGACATTTGTGCACCTTTAATATAAATGCACCAAATTTAGTAACTGTGACCTAGTGACCAGTGATTTGTTATCCCATGCAATGTCTCATTACAGAGAATAGGTTGACAAGTTTGAGATCAATCTGACAAATGGTATGTCTTTAAATGCAAAGAAATTATATTTCCATTTATAGTAGCTATGACTTTCACCTTTGACCAGGTGACTTGTTTTAAAATTCAAGGTGGTATCACAAGGAATAAGTTCACTAAATTTTAGATCAATTAGACAAATGATGCATCTTTAAATGCAAGGAAAGTGAATTTTAATTAAACCAAGCATGACCTTGATATTTCACCTAGTGATATGATTTGTTATCCCATGCAATGTCCCATCACAGGGAATAAGTTGATTAGTTTGAGATTAATCGGACAAACTGTGTCTTAAAATGCATGGAAACCAACATCTGATTCATAGTAATTGTAACCTTGTTCTTTGATCTAGTAACCTGGTTTGCATTAATAGGCAATCTGTTGTCATATTGAATAAGTTAAATGAGAGCAATTGATCAAACTTTATGTCACTAAATGCATAAAAACTAAATTTTTATTTAAAGTAAATGTCAACTCAACCTTTTGAACTTGTAACCAGGTTTGCAATTCCATGCAATGTTCTGTCACAAGGAATAAGATAACCAGGTTTGAGATCAATTGGACAAACCATGTGTCTTAAACCCTTTAATTGGCAGATAGGCCAAACTATGCCATTCTAATTTTTGGACAGTCTGTTGCACAATGTTTGGTGTAAAAATGTTAATACTTGACCAATTGATGTTAAAAATTATGAAGCTGTCTTGTTCCTGACATAGTAAAACAAGAGGGCCATGAAGGCCCTGGATGCTCACTTGAAAATGATGTACACTCAGCTTGATTTTGGCAAACTGTAGCTTCTATTTTTAAAAGAGATTTTTCCTAAATTTCGAAACTAGTGACCTACTTATTGATCTAACAAGACCCATATATACAAACTTGAGCCAGCTCTTGTCAGGGGGATCATTCTGAGCAAATTTGATGAAGATTGGTCTAAAATTGAGCCCTCAGATGTGTTAACAAGGTTTTTTTATAATTTGACCTAGTGACCTACTTATTGACACAGCATAACTAACTAGAAAACAAACTTCAGCTAGCTTTTGTCAAGAGGATCAATTTGACTAAGTTTGATGAAAATTGCACTCAAATTGAGACTTCAGATGTGTTAACAAGGTTTTTGTATAATGACCTAGTGACCTACTTATTTACCCAACATGGGACATATACAAACTTGAGCTAGCTTTTGTCAAGAGGATCATTCTGAGCAAGTTTGATTAAAATTGGACACAGATTGTGGCCTCAGGAGTGTTAACAAGGTTTTTCTGGATTTTGACCTAGTGACCTACTTATTGACCCAACATGACCCATATAAGAACTTGAGCTAGTTTTTGTAAACAGGATCAATCTGACAACGTTTAATGAAGATTGCACTTAAATTAAGACCTCACGAGTGTTAACAAGGTTTTTCTATTATTTGACCTACTTATTGACCAAACATGGCCCATATACAAGCTTGAGCTAGCTTCTGTCAAGAAGATCATTCTGAGCAAGTTTGATAAAGATTGCATTCAAATTGTGGCCTCAGGAGTGTTAACAATCAAAAGTTGACGGACGACGCATGATGCACGGCGGACAATGACCCATCACAATAGCTCACTTGAGCACTTTGTGCTCAGGTGAGCTAAAAATGTACCAAAAAAGTAGTTAGTTCAAACTTTGAAATTAAATTTCAAACCCAAATAAAAACCACATATTTATGAAGAGCAGAAAAGGTTGTTTTATTTATGTAAAGAAATAATAACTTGAGCCATAAATAATGTCCAATTCATTACTTCAAACAACTACCACTTTTGATTTTTATCAAGTTTCATTTTGATGTGTTTGCCGTCAACAGGGAAGGAAAACGTTTCGTTCTTCTTTTACATGTTGACACTATTTGATGCATCTTTTAGGTGGATTTTTGAACTTTGATTCACGAATTTTATGTCATAAAAAAGGTTTTTTTTCCGTTTCATACACATATAAAAAACTTGTATTTTAGAAATTATTTGATTCAACAATTTGATATCTTCAGCAAATGAATCTGAGGTAAAAATTGCATTTCTTGGTATTGTAGAGGCTTTTATAGATAGTAATAAAATAAAAAAATAACCACAGCATAATATTTCGAATACTCAGTGAGAAGTAATTTGATACTTTAAAAGAGGAGAATACTATATTGACATGGATGTTTTTTATTTAAAAATGTTTTTGAGTTTTTCCTTTAGAACCAGTGAGGCATTACCAATATATGGCAATAAAAATGTGTATTTTATATCTTTGGTTTTAGTCCTAGTATTCTCCTCTTTTAAAGTAAGAAATTACTTCTCACTTAAAGACAGAAGTAATAGTCCTGAATAATATATAAATTTCAATGCTTGGACTATCCAAGTACTACCTATGTAGGTAAGACAAAAGGTTCCTTCAGAGATAAATAAATGAACATTTTAAAACAGGAAGTGCCATATTTAATCACACTGAAACTTGTAAGACATGTAAAGAATCCAGTATTACCAAAAACCCTGAATAAAGGTAAGACAGACTTTGATTTGGTGATCCTGGAGGCTTTACATATTAAACTTGAAAAGCCAACTTTAAATGAACAATTAGCAGGAGATGGGACAACTTTCTTACTGAATGTGTTCCAATAACCCTTAGGGTATAAACTTAATTGGGTTTTTTTTAAAAAATATAATTGTAATCTACCTATAATTGTACTATGTAATTATATTGTATGATCTGTTTAACAATCAAATGTTTATATATATCTTGTCATGTAGTTTATCAATTAGTTAAAATGTAAGCTTGATAAGGAATACTGAGTATTCAAAATATATTGCAATATGAAAAACCATGCTGTCATTAGTTTTTATTTAAAACTTGCATTTAAGTGTCATAATTACAACTTTATGTTTAAGTCAATGTAAATTTATCCAAAAACAAGTTATCAGTTTTTTTCACAATCACAAATTGGATATTTTATTTGATGCTTTTTGAAAATAATATAAATAACCAGGATGATAAAAATACAATTTTAATTATATTGTAGAGTGCAATTTGAATAATCTGTTTGAGGATTTATTATTGCAGAGTTTCAAAAGTATCATTAGTGTTGGGGATAATCAGTCCATGCAAACAAATAAATAAATGATCAAATAATTAAAACAAGAGGCCCATGGACCTTAATGCTCACCTGAAGATATGTCCAATATTGTTTGCAAAGTGCAATAGACAATATATTACGTACAGAAACTTTAAAAGTTGTCTCAAGTTAAGAACTCCCACAAAACTTAATCAGAAATATATCCACTCACATTTCATTCATAAGTAGCTTATATAATAAGCATGAAGTAACTGTAGTGCAATGAATAATTTCCTAATCATTAATCAATTTCAGTATATTTATGAAGCTATGTCCTTGACCTTTGAACATATATGACCTTGAACCATATATGATTGTCATGTCAATACCTATAATATTCTAATATACATGCCTATGCATGAAATTAATAGCATTCAAGATAATTATTAATCTTAGTATTCCTATATTGATATGACCTCGACCTCTGAACATATAACCTTGAACCATATATCAAAATGATCGTTGTTGTAATACCTACAATATTCTAATATACATGCCTATACAAAAAGTTAATAGTTTTCAAGATAATTAGCAATATAAGTTTTCTTTTGCAGCTGTGACCTTGACCTTTCAACATATGACCTTGAACCATATATCAAAATGATCGTCATGTCAATACCTACAATATTCTAATATACATTGCCTTTACAAGAAGTTGATAGTTTTTAAGATAATTAGCAATTTAAGTCTTCTTTTGCATCTGTGACTTTGACCTTTCAACATATGACATTGAACCATATATCAAAATGATTGCCATGTCAATACCTACAATATTCTAATATACATGCCTATACAAAAAGTTTAAAGTTTTTAAGATATAGTGACAAATATATAATTTTTATCAATTCCCCACTCAGTGCCTTACAATTTCCCCATTTTGAGCCCCATGGCTACCATTTGTGCAAATCTGAAAATATATGACCTAAGTATGTTATAAATGAAATAACTAAAGTATATCTCCTTTAGATTCAGAGGAAAAGATTTTTTAATTTTTTCACTTTTTCCCCCCCTAATGGGGCCCCAAGGGGACATAACTCCTTTGTTTGTGCAAATCTGAAAGGGCTTCACCCAGGCATGATGGTTACCAAGTTTCATTAAATTTGGCCCAGTGGTTTTGGAGGAGAAGATTAAAATGTAAAAAGTTTACGCACGACGGACAACGCACGACAGAGGGAGATGGATAGCAATAGCTCATCTGAGCTTTCAGCTCAGGTGAGCTAATAAAATAAAAAAGAAAATTTAAACAAAAGGCCCATGGGCCTTAATGCTCACCTGAAGATATGTCCAATATTGTTTGCAAAGTGCAATAGACAATATATTAAGTACAGAAACTTTAAAATTTTTCTCAAGTTAAGAACTCCCACAAACTTAATCAGAAAATATATCCACTCACATTTCATTTATAAGTAGCTTATATAATATGCATGAAGTAACTGTAGTGCAAGAATAATTTCAAAATCATTAATCAATTTCAGTTAACTTATGCAGCTATGTTCTTGACCTTGAACATACATGACCTCAATCCATATATAGTTGTCATGTCAATACCTACAATATTCTAATATACATGCCTATGTTGATATGACCTTGACCTTCGAACATATAACCTTGAACCATATATCAAAATGATCGTTGTCACAATACCTACAATATTCTAATATACATGCCTATACAAAAAGTTAATAGCTTTCAAGATAATTAGTAATTTATGTCTTCTTTTGCAGCTGTGACCTTGACCTTTCAACATATGACCTTGTACCATATATCAAAATGATCGATGTTGCAATACCTACAATATTCTAATATACATGCCTAAACAAAGAGTTAATAGCTTTCAAGATAAATAACAATATTAGTCTTCTTTTGTAGCTGTGACCTTGACCTTTCAACATATACCATATATCAAAATGATTAACATTTCAATACCTACAATATTCTAGTATACATGCCTATACAAAAAGTTAATAGTTTTCAAGATAATAAGCTATTTATGTCTTCTTTTGCAGCTATGACCTTGACCTTTCAACAAATGACCCTGATCCATATATCAAAATGATCATTATTTCAATATCTATACTAGCGGAAAAAAGTAACTGTGCATGACAGATTGCTGGATGTCGTGGTCGAATATGTCTTTCCCATAAACGATTCCGTACTTTTCTGGGGCTGATTGGGCGTAGTCCAGGAATGCTCCGGGCAGTAGTACAGGCAGTTTGGAAATGGTTCAGGAGGTGCACAAGCCGGATATGGTTGTGTTGCTGACGTGTCGTTACGTGTGGACGTCCTGAACGAGGGCGGTCTCTCGTGGTGCCAAACTGTTGGTATCGTCTCCATAAAGCATAAACAGTGTTTCTGTGGACACCAAAATGTCTAGTGACAAAGCTTTGGGTCATACCAGCCTCAATCATACCAATTGTGCGGAGGCGATCATTTTCATTTAGCCTAGGCATTACAATATGGAAGCTTTCAACTGAATAAACTTGCTTTTCTGGTTTTCTTGTGTCCAAACAAACAAACAACAGTAAATTATTCCTAAAATATTGTCACACTGAAATGCTGGGCAACAATTGCGTGAAAACCGCCCGTGCGCATGCAGCGTAAAAATTACGGGCAATTGATACAATCACCGAGGGATATGATAGAGGTATATACACTTACCATTTGTGCAAATTTTAAGATTTATACATTCAGTAATAATAGCGAAATTACAAATTTTATTGATGCACAGTTACTTTTTCCCGCTAGTATACGATATTCTATTATAAATGACCATACAAAAAGTTAATAGTTTTCAAGATAATTAGTAATTTAAGTCTTCTTTTGCAGCTGTAACCTTTCAACATATGACCTTGAACCATATATCATAATGATCCTCATGTCAATACCTACAATATTCTTATATACATGCCTATACAAACAAGAGGCCCATGGGCCTTAATGCTCACCTGCGGATATCTCCAAAAGACAATATAATTGGTACTGAATCTTTACAAGTTTTCTCAAGTTAAGAACTGCCATAAAACTTAATCAGAAATATATCCACTCACATTTCATTTATAAGTAGCTCATATAATATGCATGAAGTAACTGTAATGCAATGAATAATTTCCAAATCATTAACAAATTTCAGTATAATTATGCAACGATGTCCTTGACCTTTGAACATACATGACCTTGAACCATATATGATCGTCATGTCAATACCTACAATATTCTAATATACATGCCTATACAAAAAGTTAAAGTTCTCAAGATAATAAGCAATTTATGACTTCTTTTGCAGCTGTAACCTTGATCTTTGACCACATGACCTTGAACCATATATCAAAATGACCACTGCTGCAATACCAAAAATATTCTAATATATATACCTATACAAAAAGTTAACATTTTTCAAGATAATTACAAATTTAAGTCTTCCTTTGCAGCTGTGACCTTGATCTTTCATCATATGACCTTGAACCATATATCAAAATGATCATTGCTGCAATACCTACAATATTCTTATATACATGCCTATACAAAAAGTTAACAGTGGACGAAGATGGATAGCAATAGTTCATTCAAGTGAGCTTAAAAACTATATTTTACTTGATATGAGAATATGAATGTATTTTAAACAAATGATTGCCTAGATTGATATCTATTTAGCCCATGCACCCGCCACATGGTCACTGCATTGAATATGTGTGTTCTCCTAGGTCCATACAGTGTATCAAAAAATATAGAGGTTAGGCTTGGGTTCATAAATAATAACTATACATCATAAAGAATACAACGTCATGGTTGTTAATTGAAAGGACTGATCATAGACATTGATTTATTCCAGCTATAAAAACAATATGTCTCAGGGTCAATGATATGAGGAGTCCAGGTAATGTCGTGTGGTTGTATGTTTTAGTGAAAAAATATGATACAAATTTAGGACAAATTATTGAAGTTATAGAAATAAAAAACCTGCACACATAATGATTAGAAATGAGAACTAATACAATATGAAATTATTTTGAATTTTTGTACATAAAGTTTTAAAACTTAATAAAAATTGTGTAAATGGTGTTTGTTTTTTTTAATTTTTTGTAAAAGAAAAATGTGTACATACATTTTTTTACTTAACAAAGATTAAGTTAAAAGTATGAATTAACTGATAAAGACATCAATCATAAAAACAAGAATTCCACAGAATTAAATGTCTTGCCTGGTTGATATGGTCTTTAAAATAAACTTTTACATTTTGACATTTGCCGCTGCCGACACCAGAAAAGTAACACCTAAGTCTCACCTTATGGCGTTGCCAGTCTAAACAAAAACTGAATGTCTGCATGGTGGGAAATAGAATTGACTGTCGTAAAATTAGAAAAACATTGGATGGTACACCTAGCTATACTGGTAAAATTCCAACAAATACAATTTTAGTTTCAATTGAAATAATTCTTTATCGTCATAGAAGAGCATACTAAAATTTATATTCTGAAATGCTTGTAGTCATGTCTTTTGTCACTAAACATATATCAAAGCACAGACTGTGTTGAACGTAGGAAAGTAGTCATGAAAGCCTGGTAACCGGGTTGATATCAATACTTAGTTGAGAAGAGTGGAGTTGAGGAATGGTGCTTTACATTCCTGTCAAGATTCTGTCACTTAAATGTCATGGTGTCAATGACATGAAAAGACATGATGCTTTAAATACTTATACAGGCCTTAGATAGAATTTTTAATGCCACTCGGCACAGTGCCTAGTTAAAGAAGAAAACCACTCGTCACTTTGAAATTTAACTCGGCACAGTCACTACATGAAAACGAGAATTTCTTCTCTTAAGTACAGTCAGAGCTTGTACCAATAAATAATGTTTTCTGACTTTTTCTTAGGTTATCACGAACTTCGGATTTTCCACTTTAAGTAACCAGTAACTTTCGTTTTGAAGTCGCAGGTTTAGAAATGCTTCCACCTGCAACTGGCTTGTCATCAGGATCAGGGGTAGTCTAATTAGTGTCTTCGAAAACTTCTTTATTAGCTGTTTCATCCTTGTTTGTCTTTAGAAAGTTATACAAAACAGTTTGTTTACTTTTATTTGACATACTTTACGGACAGACAAGTATATAAACACTTGGAACATCGATTGATTTTACCTTACACTAAGTAAATTCCGAATGCGAAACAATAGGTTTGCGCATGTGACGCAAACTTTTAAATGATTTTGTTGATTGATGCTTGTAACAGAATGGCCGATGTAGTTACAATTGACCTCCTTTTACAAGATTTTTCCGACAAAGACTATAATATCTATCGTTTATTAATTCCAACAAGCCCCTGGATGTATATCTCTGATAAATTTAACTTGGCACCGTGACGAGTGGTAGTAACAATATCACTAGTCCAAGTACACATTTCACTCGTCAGGACTAGTGGACGAGTGAATAATCGAAGCCCTGTTATATCATCTTTTCAAAAAATACTCTATTTTTCTTCTCTTATCCTCTGAAACCACTGGGGTCATGGTGACCAAGTGGTCTTAAGGGTAATCTTAAAGACTGGCAAATGTCAGTGGTTTTCTGGGGGCACTTTGGTTTCACTTTGGTTTCCTCCTCCATCAAAGAACTGGCTACCTGGATATGTGAAAGAGTCTTGATTGGTGCATAAAACATCATTACTCCACTACACTCTGAAACATATTTGCCAATTTAAATCAAATATGTTAGGATGAATCTTGCTTGTTGCAGATTCCAAACTGCGATCTTTAGCAACATTCAATCAATAATGACCATTACAACGAAAACAGAAAATGACTTTTGTAGTTTCTGACAACTAAATGATGCTAACGACACCTTTGATAAGATAAACAAGAGGCCCATTGGCCTTAATGCTCACCTGAGGAAATGTTCAAAAACTTGCAAAGAACTTAATTACAAAAACTTTACACAATTCCTCTTAATTACAAAAACTTTACACAATTCCTTAAGTCTGGAAATCTGGCAATAATTAATCAGAAATATCTAGTAACATTTTATTTATAAATAGCTTATATGCATGATTTAAATGGTGCATTGAATAATTTCCAAATAATGATTTGAGCTATGAACTTAAACCTTATATCAAAATGGTCGTTAAATCAATACCTACATTATTCTTAAATACATGCTTGTACAAAAAGTTAATGGTTTCAAGATAATTTACAATTTCAGTCTTCTTCTACAGCTATGACCTTGACCTTTGAACATATGACATTGAACCATATATCAAAATGATCGTCATATCAATCCTTACAATATTCTAATATATATGCCTATACAAAAAGTTAAAAGTTTTCAAAATAATTAACTATTTCAGTCTTCTTCTACAGATATGACCCTGAACTTTCAACATATGACCTTGATCCATATATCAAAATGACTGTCATATCAGTACCTACAATGTTCTAATATACATGTCTATACAAAAAGATAATAGTTTTCAAGATAATGAACAATTTCAGAACACTTATGCAACTATGACCTTGTCCTTTGAACATATGACCTTGAACCATATTACTATATTCTTGTATAATTACATGCCTATACAAAAAAGTAAGTTTCCAAGATAATCAACAATTTCAGTACACTTATGCAGCTATGACCTTGTCCTTTGAACATATAACCTTGAACCATATATTAAAATGATCATCATATCAATACTTTCTATATTCTAATATACATGCATATACAAAAACTTAGTTTTTAAGATAATCAACAATTTCAGAACACTTATGCAACTATGACCTTCATCTTTCAACATATGACCTTGAACCATATATCAAAATGATTTTCATGTCAATACCTACAATATTCTAATATACAAGCCTATAGAAAAAGCTTAAAGTTTTCAAGCTAATGCACAATTTTAGTATTTATAAGCATAAAATAACACTTCAGGGGCAACAACTCCTACATGGATTATCATATAGTTAGTGCCTTTTTAAATTTTGTCATGGGGAACATTTTAATAATGTTTTGAATTTACATATCTCTTATACTGCAAGAAAAATTGCCTAAAACTGCAAAAATCACAAATTAGGTCATGACCCTGATTTGTGACCTTGACCCTTATTTAAAGGTCATTTCAAGAAAAAGTCAAAATTGAAAACCCCATGTCATTATCTGTTCAAATAGTGAATTTGAAGCCATTTTTAAAATTAAACATGAAAACATGTTACCCATTTTTCGACCAAATTTCACGAAATGAACAAACTATAGGCTTAGGACCCTAGAGAAGCCAAATATCACATCAGATTTTTGCTCCCATCATCAGTTTCAGAGAAGATTTTTTAAGATTTTTGAACCCCTAGGTCACCTTGACCTAGTTTTGGTAGCCATGGCAACGCCATGAACAAATCTGAATTCCACCAGCCCATATATGTTTCTGACCAAGTATCATTGAATTATGTCCAGCAGTTTTGGAGGAGAAGTCAAAAATAGGTGTTAACGACGCTCGCACACATGCAAACATACACATACACACACCACACCATGCCATAAGCTCACATGACCTTTCTGTCAGGTAAGCTAAAAATAAGAGAGTACATGAGAGGACCTTGACCTTTGGCCTAGACCAATGGCCTTGAACCATATATCAAAATGATCATCATATCAATACCTACATTATTTATGCACATGCCTATTCAAACAAGAGGCCCATGGGCCTTAACGCTCACCTGAGGATATGTCCAAAATTGTTAGCAAAGTGCAATAGACAATTTATTCAGTACAGAAACTTTACAAATTTTCTTAAGTTAAGAACTACCACAAAACTTAATCAGAAATATATCCACTCACATTTCGTTTATAAGTAGATTATATAATATGCATGAAGTAACTGTAATGCAATGAATAATTTCCAAATCATTTACAAATTTCAGTATACTTATGCAACTATTTCCTTGACCTTTGAACATATATGACCTTGAACCATTTATGATCTCCATGTCAATACCTACAATATTCTAATATACATACCTATACAAACAGTTAACAGTCTTTCAACATATGACCTAGAACCATACATCAAAATGATTGTCATGTCAATACCTACAATATTTTAATATACATGCATACACAAAAAAATAATAGTTTTCAAGATAATTAGTAATCTAAGTCTTCTTTTGCAGCTGTGACCTTGACCTTTCAACATATGACTATGAACCATATATCAAAATGATCGTTGTTACAATACCTACAATATTCTAATATACATGCCTTTACAAAAAGTTAATAGTTTTCAAGATAATTAGCAATTTAAATCTTCTTTTGCAGCTGTGACCTTGACCTTTCAACATATGACCTTGAACCATATATCAAAATGATCGTTGTCACAATACCTACAATATTCTAATATACATGCCTATACAAAAAGTTAACAGTTTTCAAGATAAAAAGCAATATCAGTCTTCTTTTGCGGCTGTGACCTTGACCTTTCAACATATGACCTTGAACCATATATCAAAATGATTGTTGTCACAATACCTACAATATTCTAATATACATGCCTATACAAAAAGTTAACAGTTTTCAAGATAAAAAGCAATATCAGTCTTCTTTTGCGGCTGTGACCTTGACCTTTCAACATATGACCTTGAACCATATATCAAAATGATTGTTGTCACAATACCTTCAATATTCTAATATACATGCCTATACAAAAAGTTAATAGTTTTCAAGATAATTAGCAATTTAAGTCTTCTTTTGCAGCCGTGACCTTGACCTTTCAAGATATGACCTTATTCATATATCAAAATGATCATCATGTCAATATCTACAACATTCTTATATACATTCCTATACAAAAAGTTAATAGTTTTCAAGATACTGTGACAAATATATAATTTTTAGCAATTTCCCCACTCAGTGCCTTACAATTTCCCCATTTTGAGCCCCATGGCTACTATTCGTGCAAATCTGGAAAAAGATGACCTAAGGATGTTATAAATTAAATAACTAAGGTATATCTCATGTAGATACAAAGGAGAAGATTTTCAAAGTTTTTCACTCTTTCCCCCTTAAGGGGCCCCAAGGGGACATAACTCCTTCATTTGTGCAAATCTGAAAGGGCTTCAACCAGGCATGATGGTTACCAAGCTTCATTAATTTTGGCCCAGTGGTTTTGGAGGAGAAGATTGAATGTAAAAAGTTAACGCACGAGGCACGACGGACAACGCACGACAGACAGGGAACCAACACAATAGCTAATCTGAGCTTTCAGCTCAGGTGAGCTAAAAAAAATTTACAGTTTGTAATAGCTAACAAGAGATCTTTTGATTTTGTAAAATACATATTTAAAAAAAGAGGTCAATGGGCCTTAATGCTCACCTGTGACCTTGACCTTTGGACCCATAACCCTCATCTTATATCAAAATGATCATAAGGCCAATACCTACAATATTCTAGCATACATGCCTATACAAAATATTTATAGTTTTCAAGATAATTAACGAATTCAGTATTAATTTGCATCTGTGACCTTGACCTTTGAACTCATGACCTTTATTCATATATCAAAATTATCATTTAGACCAATACCTACAATTCCAATATATATATGCCTATACAAGGAGTTTATAGTTTTTGAGATAATCAACCATTTCAGTACTTGCATGCATTTGTGACCTTGACCTTTGAACCCATGACCTTTATTAATATATTAAAATGTCCATTGTGCCATTACCTACAATATTCTAAGATGTATGCCTATACAAAAAGTTAATAGTTTTGCAGATAATCAACTATAACGGTAATAGTTGTGCATCTTTGACCTTGACCTTTGAACCCATGACCTTGATCTATATACCAAAATGATCGTCATGTCACTACCTACTATTAACTGAAAAAACCCATGCCATTTTCACCTGAAATGTTTAAAAAATAGGATTTTTTATCAAAGGTCAAAAGCAGGGACATGACCTTGACCTTTGACCTTGACATCTTTTGGAAGAAAATGGCAAGACAAGATCAACAGTGAAAACTCCATACAATTATCTTCAGCCATTATTGAGTTATAACAAATGTCTCATTTTCGAACTTACATAATTTTACGTAAAAAACACGTGACCTATTTTTCGCTCAACTTTCATGAAAAACACAATTTTAATGTTCCCAAGTATGCTGAATCCAAATATCCAATCAAAATTTGCCTGCACCTTTTGGTTTCAGAGAAGAAGATTTTTTTGTCTTTTTGCTATTTTTAGTAACAGCAGCCATCTTGCTGGGCGTGGCCAAACCCGGAACATAATTTTGAAAGGCTGTTACCCTGGCATGATAATCACCAAGTTTCATCAAATTTGGCGCAGTAGTTTTGGAGGAGAAGATTAAAATGTAAAGTTTACACACGACGCACGACAGACGACGGACGACGGACGGTGATAGATTGCAATAGCTCATCTGAGCCTTTGGCTCAGGTGAGCTAAAAATTGATAGTTTTAAATATAATTAGCAATTTGTCTTCTTTTCCAACTGTGACCTTGACCTTTGAACATATGACCTTGAATCATATATAAAAATGATTGCCATGTCAATACCTACAATATTCTAATATATACATGCCTATACAAAAAGTTAATAGTTTTCAAGATAATTAGCAATTTAAGTCTTCTTTTGCAGCTGTGACCTTGACTTTTCAACATCTGACCTCAAACCATATATCAAAATGATTGCCATGTCAATACCTACAATATTCTAATATACATTGCCTTTACAAAAAGTTCATAGTTTTCAAGATAATTAGCAATTTAAGTCTTCCTTTGCAGCCGTTACCTTGACCTTTGAACATATGACCTAGAACCATATATCAAAATGATAGTTGTTACAATACCTACAATGTTCTAATACATGCCTATACAAAAAGTTAATAGTTTTCAAGATAATTAGCAATTTCAGTCTTCTTTTGCAGCTATGACCTTGACCTATGACCTATGATCAAAATGATCGTTGTTACAATTAGGGCTGTCACGGTTATGAAATTTTGAAACTGGTTAACCAAAATGTATTAACTGAACCGTTAACGGTTACCCGACTGCAGATTCCGTGCAAATGCAAAATGCAAACATCAGGTGTTGTAATAGTTCCATTACCTTCCTGTAAGTTTTTGTGCTTGCCAGAAATACTACTTCCTGTTATACCGTAATAAACTAATAATTAGAAAAAATTGATCATTCAGAAAATAAGAAATTTATTTGTCAAAATATTTAACATCAGTTAACAATAACGCGTTAAGAGCACCAAATAAACTAGAATTTGAAAAATTGATAGTCTTTCACTAAAATGTCCAATTGATAAATTAATCCATTGAAGAAAGGCTAGGAAGAGGCGGGTTTTCATCACTTTTAGTGTAAACTTCACGTTTGAAAGTCATGTTGGTATGGGGTTGTACACTATCAAAAATCGGATTTACTTGCAAATTTTGTGTCTTTGGACGTTGAAGATTCTTAATGAGGAACAAAATAATCTCAATGTTTTCGGAAATCAAGAGATGTACGCTGCTTGTCGACTGTTCTTCCGGCAGCTGAAAATGTACGCTCACTCGGTACTGATATATGCATGTGGTAATCGGTTACTATATTTCGTAACTGGTTTTGCCCTGTAACCTAACCGTGACTGGTTATCCTGTTACCCGTGACAGCCCTATTAACAATACCTACAATATTCTTATTTACATGCCTTTACAAAAAGTTAATAGTTTTCAAGATAATTAGCAATGTAATTCTTCTTCTCAGCTGTGACCTTGACATTTCAACATATGACCTTGAACCATACATCAAAATGATTGTCATGTCAATACCTACAATATTTTAATATACATGCATACACAAAAAAAATAATAGTTTTCAAGATAATTAGTAATCTAAGTCTTCTTTTGCAGCTGTGACCTTGACCTTTCAACATATGACCTAGAACCATATATCAAAATGATCGTTGTTACAATACCTGCAATATTCTAATATACATGCCTTTACAAAAAGTTAATAGTTTTCAAGATAATTAGCAATTTAAGTCTTCTTTTGCAGCTGTGACCTTGACCTTTGCACAAAAGGAAGACACCAAGAAGTTTCCAAACAATAACAGGATTTTTTTTTTTTTAATTCAGTAAAACCAGTACTTCTACTGCCGTAAATCAGAAAATGAAAAACGTATTCAGATTCAGGAAAATATAGAAAACTACTGAAAGTTGGCCCAAAACTCAGACAGAAACAGCGACGGCAACTAAAATAAGTGAAATCTAAAGTCAGTCACTGTTTGAAAGATAATCAGAAGATTCTGATTTTGTAGCACTTGTGCCACTTGTAGCATGCCAGATCAGTGAAAATTTTGGGCATCAAATTATGAAAATGTCTGTTTTGCTCAAATTGTAAAGATGGATTTCTGTGCAAATACTGTGAACTTTTATCTTCTTCTATCTCTAATAATATTGAAATTCAAAAATAAAAAATAAACACATCGATTTTTAACAAATGTATTTAAAGTAAAAAAAAACTTTGACTGAATCTCGACAGTCTATGTCATTATTCCCAATTTTCCTGTTTGTCAATACATTTTCCCAAATTAACACTCAAGGGCCTTTTTCCCAAAATACACAGAAAAAATCCTGTCCTTGAATGCTTTCGGACATCCTTACTTTGAAATTTTAATATTTTTTTTATTTCCTCTTTTTCGGATGGCAATTATTTGTCTGATAATTCCGGACACGATTTTGTTGGAGCTCAGGTCGAGCATATGATACAGAGTGCTTTTTAATAAAGTCTGAATAGAACCAAGAGCAAACATCATTGTTTGTTGTTGTTTCCGTGTGTATTGGCGCGATGTATTGTACATTGTTACTTAAGACCGGTGCTGTACTGGCAGATGATCTACACATGTATTTACGTTTTCATGTAAACCCAATTAAAAATCATACCTGAATATAAAGTGCTTTTTATGCCAAAAATACCGTCAGTTTGTCAGGCCGACTTTCTTAGCATACAGATGAGGAATAAAATGCATATTGTTCACCTATTGTTTGTTTTCCCATGATTTATCTCAATTTGCTAGATTCTGTTATCATGGTAACATCATTTACTCATAAGAAAATTTTAGAAGTTTCAGAATGACATTTGGTATGATTATACAAATTTGATTCAGTATTTATTTTATTTTATTTTTATTTTTTTTTTTTGGGGGGGGGGGTGTTGTAGGTAAAAGATTATACGTTATAGGTTTCTTGTTATCTCGAGTTTCTTCAAAATATAAAATGTCTTCAAGTTTTGGAATAGCTGAAGTAAAACTAAGAGATTAAGCATGCTTATTTTAAGTGAAAGAGTGAAAATTCTGACAATCTCTAACTTACAGTTCTACTTATTATTTTATGATAAACAAATAAAACGGGGCTTAATTTCTATTTATTCTACATGAAATATGTAAAAGAGGTAAAATATTATGCATTTTCATGGTTTTGGTCAGATTTTTGCAATTTTTGTTGCCATGGTAATGGAAATGCAAAATTCCAAAAGCCTACTTTGTGTAAGCTTTTATTAGGTGCTAAAATAGAAATTGTTTGTTTAAAATGCATGTTTTCCAACTACTGCTATCTAGACAGTAATTGTCAAAATATTGTGGATTTTCGTACAAATTCTCGTTTTTAGAACATTTTTGTTATTTTCATTGCCATGATATTTAGCTGAAAATAGTTTTGAATACTTTTTTATTAAACAAAGGAAATTCATATATGGTTTCATAGTAAATCTTTAAAACATGAAGAAAATTTTGAATCAAAATAGTGGTCTTTTTTCTTCTACAAAATTAATATAAATTTTGTATAATAAAGTTTGTTTACATTTAAGAATTAAACCAAAAGTACAAGAAATTGATGGTTTTATTTTTGTGAAAACAAACAAATTTTGAAATGATCTTTCTACAGCATATTTGAATGATGCCTAACTTCAATTTGTGAGCAAGAAAATTTATTCCAAAAAACAAGAATCAAGATAATAGTGATATTTTTTTTAAATCAAGCAAAAAATAAGTGAAAAATTTCACATATTTGTGTCGTAAATGCTTTTTTCATGATGACATGGTAACAGATATTTAGATTTTACCTACCCCTATGTAAAGTATGTTATATAGGGATACCAAATATATAACAGTTAATTATTAACCATTTTTACTGCAATTGACCAAAATTTTGAATTGAATATATGGTTCCTCTGCTAATTAAAGGGTTAAATGAATTGAAACCAAATTGTTAACAGACAGCCAGATAACCAGGCAACCAAATATTATTTGGAACAAGAGGTCTAGTGGGCTTTAATGGTCATTTGAGGACATCAGAACTACAGTGGTTGATGCTTATAATTGAAGCAGACATGTTCTTGAAATTAGTAATTAAGGGAAAGTAAGCAAAGATGTTGTGTATGCAAGTCAATGAATAATCATTTTATGACAAAAATAAGAATGGTTAACACATTATTATTTATGAAATATGGTTTATTATTATGCATATTTAGGACAAACAAAACATCTGAGCATTCTTTTTGTAACTATAAAAATTGAACATACATTGTGTACAAGATCTTGTATTATAAACCATGTTCATAAGGAATGGAAAAGTTACATGACATTGATTCAACTGTATCCTACATGGATATTCAATGGATATATGGGATCAGTACAGTAATGAGAAGTACATAAATAAAATTTGGAATCCATGATAATAGACTGGATAAAGTAAATAGCAAAGTACATTAATTGTTAATTCTGAACAAGTATTTATTATACAAACAAACAACATATCAAAGCTGTCACACTTATACATCTTGGGATCCCTGGTAAAAACTTTAGTCTACCCCACCTAAGGACCTTCCACACTAAATACGGTTCCAGGCAGCCCAGTGGTTTTAGAGGAGAAGATTTTCAAAGAATTGATTAAATATAACACCATATTTGCATAATTTCTAAAAATCGGGTCAACGAAAAATTTCTCAGAAAAACCAGTTATATATATTAAATGCCCCACAATCTACTCTCTAAATTTCAAATTTGAACAAAAACAGTTAAAAATGATTCAATGGCTATTTATGGGTTTTTGCTATTTATAATAACAGTGGCCATCTTGGATGTCAGGCAGGGTTACCTGGTAAAAACTTAAGTCTACCCCATCTAAGGACCTTCCACACTAAATAGTTCCATGCGGCCCAGTTGTTTCAGAGGAGAAGATTTTCAAAAAATTTATTAAATATTACACCTCATTTCCTATAAATCAGGTCAACAAAAAATTTCTCAGAAAAACCCGTTATATATGCTGATTGCCCCGCTATCTACTCTCTACATTTCAAATTTGAACAAAAACAGTTAAAAAATGATTCAACAATGGCTATTTATCTGTTTTTTCTATTTATAGTAACAGTGGCCATCTTGGATGTTACAAACTTTAGTTTACCCAACCTAGGGACCTTCCACACCGAATTTGGTCCCAATTGGCCCAGTTGTTTCAGAGGAGAAGATTAAAGTTTACACACACACGCATGCATGGACACACAGACTCACAGACGCATGCAAAACCATGCCATAAGCTCAGACTGCTATAGCCAGTTGAGCTAAAAATGCAGCACCTTGTAAAACATACCTTTATGGTTTGATAGGAACCACTATATAAATGTTGTTGTGTAGCAGCCAATGCTCGTACCCAGTGATTTAACCCTGTTAATTCATGCTTTAACTGATGGGTGTGTACATCCCAGACCTAGGATATAAATAAACTGGTTAATCAACCATAGTATAAGTAACATTCACAGTCTCTAAAACCAATTGTTTACCTTAGTTATCATTTCCTGAATATTTCATTAATATCCTTATCAATCTTTGACATCTTGAGATAATTTTTTAATGTTACTGCTTTTTCATGCAGCTCTTGATGAATCATTAAATAAATTAAATAAACTCTACTAGTAACAAAAGGCCCATGGGCCTGAAACTGCTCACCTTTGACCATGGTGTAAATAAGAATAATCAACATACTGAAAGCCCAAAACCAGGTTTTTAAAGAGAGAAGTTACAAGTTTTGCAATAAGGACATGGAAGTCATCAAGGTTTAGATTCATTATCATTTTATTAGCATAATGATAATTTTGTTTCAGAAAATTAAAGAAATATCCATCAATAAGGTAGTGTTAACTTAGCACTTTTGGCAGTTGGATCTTACAGCCAAAACAAAAATTGCTAAATGTAAGAATAATTTACTCAGAGATCACAGTTAAGTTAATTGATGAAATAACACTGCTATTTTCTTTTGTGAAGCACAACCCTTGAAATGAAAAAGTAAAGTGGTTTACTGTATGCGTCTAGCTTAAAATAATTTTTTTTGGCCATTTTCATTTTAGAAAGCACTTGACAGAACTGTGAGTGGATGACTTAAGCATTGGAAACTGAAAATTCATTGTGTAGTTATATCAATCAAATGGGTGGTGCTAAATTTCCTATCGATCACCATTGTACAACATATTTAGAAAAAAAAAATTTACAAATAATTGGAGGTGAAAGAGATAATATTTTAATAATATCTAAAAAAAAAAAAAAAAAAAAAAAAAAAAAAAGAGATGCCCAATGATATGCTCACCTGATAAATTATGCCTTAATTACTTATAAATTTCAAAACAAGAGGCCCATTGGCCTTAAAGCTAACCTGGGGATATGTCCAAAATTATTAGCAAAGTGCAATAGACAATATATTTAGTTCAGAAACTTTACAAGTTTTCTCAAGTTAAGAACTGCTACAAACAGAAATATCGAGTCACATTTCATTTATAAGTAGCTAATAAAGTAACTATAGTACAATAATCATTAACCATTTCAGTATACTTATGCAGCCATGTCCTTGACCTTTAATCCTATGACCTTGAAACATAAATCAAAATGAATGTCATATCAATACCTACAATAACCTTTTATACATGTCTATACAAAACGTTAATATTTTTCAACATAATTAAAAATTTTAGTCTTCTTATGCTGCTATGACCTTGATCTTTAAAGGGTACCTGTAACCAAAAATTTTTTTATCACAATTGTTTTATATATTATTTAAATATAACAATATTGAAAACCGCATCAAAATTGGTGACAAAATAAAAAAGTTATAGTGGTTTGAAATCCACATTTTATAACTCTCTCTTTATCACAAAGTGAAATGCTTGTTTTCAGTTATAAACATGTGAGGTCATTGCAGTATTAGAAGTAGTATCTAACATAATAGACAGTAGTAACAAGAGGCCCATGGGCCTTAACGCTCACCTGAGTGTATGTCCGAAATTGTTTGCAAAGCGCAAAAGACAATATATTAGGTACAGAAACTTTACAAGTTTTCTCAAGAACTCCCACAAAACTTAATCAACAAGAGGCCCAATAGGGCCTGTGATGCTCAACTGGCTGTATATGTAAGACAATGTTTGTTTTTGATTGAAATGCTGTTTAACGTTCAACTCAAGAAGATTTCACTTATATGGAGACTGTCAATTTTGGAAATGGTGGAGGACACTGGATTATAGGAGAAAACCACGACCAAGCAGCAAGTTAACTGACAAACTTTCAAAGATGAAGTGCTAGCCCACTTGGCATTAATGCACAATGTCAGGGGTGAAAGGTGCTGTGATTCGTACCATCAAATGTTTAAGACCACACAGCCACTGTGGCCCCTGTAAGACAATGTGATGTGGTTACCATAATTGGTTCATCAGCTTAAGATGGGAAATAAATTGAGCTTATGACCATTTTTGCTTCAATGAAGCCTACTTTGCAACACACACACATGCAGGCATGCTTCACTATGCCATAAACTCAGCTGGGTTTAGCCAGTTGAGCTTAGAATGGATCCACAATGGCTATTTTATATATATATATCTAGTAACAACAGGCATCTTAGACTGGTTCAAACTTTTTTTAGGCCGATGTAGGAACCTTCCACAGGAAGTTTGGTTCCAATTCGCCCAGTGATTTTAGAGGAAAAGATTTTACTAAATATTACACCTAATTTGCATATTTCTTGAAAATTGGGTCAATAAAAATTTTCTCAGAAAAAAACATTATGTATTTTGAATCCCACACAGTATACTTTATATATTTAAAATTTGAGCTCAATTGGTGGAAGAAAAAGATCAACAATGGTCTTTTTTTTTTCTTTCTATTTTTAGTTATGACAGCCATCTTGGATGTCAGGCCGGGTTGCCTGGTACCACCTTTAGTCAGGCTGACATTTGGACCTTCCACACAAAATTTCATTCCACTTGGCCCAGTTGTTTCAGAGGAGAAGATTTTCAAAGATTTCACTAAATATTACACCTTAAGCATAATTCTTGAAAATTGGGTCAACAAAAATGTTCTCATAAAAACCCTTTAAATATGTTGAATGCCCCACTATCTACTCTCTACATTTCAAATTTGAACAAAAACGGTTAAAAAATGACTCAGAAATGGCTGTTTATGTGTTTTTGCTATTTATAGTAACAGCGGCCATCTTGGATGTCTGGCGGGGTCGCCTGGTACAAACTTTGGTCCACCCCACCTAGGGACCTTCCACATTAAATTTGGTTCCAATTGGCCCAGTGGTTTCAGAGGAGAAGATTTTCAAAGAATTGATTAAATATTACACCTCATTTCCATAATTCGTAAAAATCAGGTCAACGAAAAATTTCTCATAAAAACCCGTTACATATGTTGAATGCCCCACTATCTACTCTCTACATTTCAAATTTGAACAAAAACGGTTAAAAAATGACTCAGTAATGGCTATTTATGTGTTTTTGCTATTTATAGTAACAGCGGCCATCTTGGATGTTGGGCGGGGTCGCCTGGTACAAACTTTGGTCCACCCCACCTAGGGACCTTCCACACCAAATTTGGTTCCAATTGGCCCAGTGGTTTCAGAGGAGAAGATTTTCAAAGAATTGATTAAATATTACACTTCATTTGCATAATTCGTAAAAATCGGGTCAACGAAAAATTTCACATAAAAACCAGTTACATATGTTGAATGCCCCGCTATCTACTCTCTACATTTCAAATTTGAACAAAAACGGTTAAAAAATGACTCAGCAATGGCTATTTATGTGTTTTTGCTATTTATAGTAACAGCGGCCATCTTGGATGTCGGGCGGGGTCGCCTGGTACAAACTTTGGTCTACCCCACCTAGGGACCTTCCACACCAAATTTGGTTCCAATTGGCCCAGTGGTTTCAGAGGAGAAGATTTTCAAAAAATTGATTAAATATTACACCTCATTTGCATAATTCGTAAAAATTCGGTCAACGAAAAATTTCTCATAAAAACCCTTTACATATGTTGAATGCCCCGCTATCTACTCTCTACATTTCAAATTTGAACAAAAATGGTTAAAAAATGACTCAGTAATGGCTATTTATGTGTTTTTGCTATTTATAGTAACAGCGGCCATCTTGGATGTCGGGCGGGGTCGCCTGGTACAAACTTTGGTCTACCCCACCTAGGGACCTTCCACACCAAATTTGGTTCCAATTGGCCCAGTGGTTTCAGAGGAGAAGATTTTCAAAGAATTGATTAAATATTACACCTCATTTGCATAATTCGTAAAAATCGGGTCAACGAAAAATTTCTCATAAAAACCCGTTACATATGTTGAATGCCCCGCTATCTACTCTCTACATTTCAAATTTGAACAAAAACAATTAAAAAATGACTCAGCAATGGCTATTTATGTGTTTTTGCTATTTATAGTAACAGCGGCCATCTTGGATGTCGGGCGGGGTAGCCTGGTACAAACTTTGGTCTACCCCACCTAGGGACCTTCCACACCAAATTTGGTTCCAATTGGCCCAGTGGTTTCAGAGGAGAAGATTTTCAAAGAATTGATTAAATATTACACCTCATTTGCATAATTCGTAAAAATCGGGTCAACGAAAAATTTCTCATAAAAACCCGTTACATATGTTGAATGCCCCGCTATCTACTCTCTCCATTTCAAATTTGAACAAAAACGGTTAAAAAATGACTCAGCAATGGCTATTTATGTGTTTTTGCTATTTATAGTAACAGCGGCCATCTTGGATGTCGGGCGGGGTCGCCTGGTACAAACTTTGGTCTATCCCACCTAGGGACCTTCCACACCAAATTTGGTTCCAATTGCCCCAGTGGTTTCAGAGGAGAAGATTAAAGTTTACGCACGCACGCACGGACGACGCACGCAAAACCAAGCCATAAGCTCAGCTGGCTATAGCCAGTTGAGCTAAAATGTATCCACTCACAATTCATTTATAAGTAGCTTATATAATATTCATAAAGTAACTGTAATGCAATGAATAATTTCCAAATCATTCACAAATTTCAGTATACTTATGCAACTATGTCCTTGACCTTTGAACATATATGACCTTGAACCATATATGATGGCCATGTCAATACCTACAATATTCTAATATACATGCCTATACAAAAAGTCAATAGTTTTCAAGATAATAAGCAATTCAAGGCTTCTTTTACAGCTGTGACCTTGACCTTTGAACATATGACCTTGAACCATATGTCAAAATGATCGTCATAACAATACCTACAATATTCTAATATACATGCCTATACAAAAAGTTAATAGTTTTCAAGATAATTAGCAATTTAAGTCTTCTTTTGCAGCTGTGACCCTGACCTTTGTACATATGACCTTTAATCATATATCAAAATGATCGTCATATCAATACCTACAATATTCTAATATACATGCCTATACAAAAGTAAACAGTTTTCAAGATAATTAGCAATTTAAGTCTTCTTTTGCAGCTGTGACCTTGACCTTTGAACACATGACCTTGAACCATATATCAAAATGATTGTTGTCACAATACCTACAATATTCTAATATACAAGCCTTTACAAAAAGTTAATAGTTTTCAAGATAATTAGCAATTTAAGTCTTCTTTTGCAGCTGTGAGCTTGACCTTTGAATACATGACCTTGAACCATATATCAAAATGATCGTCATATCAATACCTACAATATTCTAATATACAAGCCTTTACAAAAAGTTAATAGTTTTCAAGATAATTAGCAATTTAAGTCTTCTTTTGCAGCTGTGACCTTGACCTTTGTACATATGACATTAAACCATATATTAAAATGATCGTCATATCAATACCTACAATATTCTAATATACATGCCTATACAAAAAGTTAACAGTTTTCAAGATAATTAGCAATTTAAGTCTTCTTTTGCAGCTGTGACCTTGACCTTTGAACATATGACCTTGAACCATATATCAAAATGATCATTGTCACAATACCTACAATATTCTAATATACATGCCTATACAAAAAGTTAACAGTTTTCAAGATAATTAACAATTTTAGTATTTATAAGCCAAAATAACATTTCAGGGGCAACTACTCCTACATGGATTATCATATAGTTACGAAACTTAGTACCTTTTTAAATTTTGTCATGCTGAACATTTTTACAATGTTTTGATTTCATATTTCTCTTAATATTTGCAAGAAAATTGCCTAAAACTGCATAAATCACAAATTAGGTCATGACCTTGATTTGTGACCTTGACCCTAATTTAAAGATCTTTTCAAGAAATAGTCAAAACTGAAAACCTCATGCCATTATCTGTTCAAATAGTGAAGTTATAACAATTTGAACCCATTTTTCAAAATTTTTTAAATTAAACGCAAAAATGCGTAACTCACTTTCGACCAAATTTCACGAAATGAACAAACTATAGGCTTAAGACCCTAGAGAAGCCAAATATCACATCTGATTTTTTCTCCCATCATTAATTTCGGAGAAGAAGATTTTTTAAGATTTTTGGACCCCTAGCTCACCTTGACCTAGTTTTGGTAGCCATGGCAACGCCATGAACAAATCTGAATTGCACCGGCCCATATATGCTTCTGACTTAGTATCATTGTAATCTGTCAAGCAGTTTTGGAGAAGAAGTCGAAAATAAGTGTTAACAACGCACGCACGCAGGCACGCACATACACACGGTGCGCCATGCCATAAGCTCACATGACCTTTCGGTCAGGCGAGCTAAAAATGATGATATATTAACGTTTGTAGAAGAAAGTAACAACTCTGACATGTAACTATTTATGTCAAATAGTTCGTCATTATTTAGGGAAGCAGTAGAAAATCTTATAAGTGATGAATTTGGAGTATAGCCATTATTAATTCGAATCAGAAACGGACGAATCTGATGAACATATTGAGCCGAGTCCCGACCTACTCGAGAATTGTGACTGCATTTAGTTGCATAGCTGTTGAAAAATATGCGACGAGTGTTAACTTGTCAATAACATGAAACTTGATTATATCTTTACTTTTTTAAAAAAAATAAATTTTATTAAGTCAGACTGGACAGACTCAAGAATTACGATAAATTACATAACTATAACAAAAAAAAAAAAAAAAAAAAAAAAAAAAAAAAAAAAAAAAAAAAAAAATGCGATTAGTTTTAACTTGTCAAATACACAAAAAATTAATTTTATCATCGACATTTTAAAATAAATTAAATATCACGTCGGACTGGACAGACTACTGGATGAGTATTATGGAAATTAATGTGGTGTCATGTGTTGATTTTGAATTTCTATTCAATGCATTATTTTAATAAAAATTCAAAATCAGCACATGACAGTGGCACTGGCTAATAATTAATACATGAAACAATCGGACAGTTGAAATAAAATGACCGTGCTGTAAAAAACTAGTCTGGTGGCATCACATTTCCTCAATAATTGGAAGATGTTCACACACTTAAAGTTTGTAACATGGGGTAAATAAAAGAAATCAAAGTACTGAAAGTACTGAAATTCTGCACCCTGTTCAAGATAATGTCATGTACAGTTGACAGCCTTTGTAGGTGTCATGGTAGATATGTTCACTTTGCAGTGCAATGAAAGACAGCAGTGAGGCATGTTCTGTGCAATGTCTATTGGCTATAATACTAATCTCCTCATTAAATGACCAAATACAAGTCTGCAGATCAAGTAAAATAAATTATTTAAATAACCATGCATTTCCAAATGATCATATCATTAACAGTGTAGCATTATATGGCCATATCATAATCCATGTTACAATAAATAGTCATATCATAAACTTTATTGCATTTCATAAACCAAGTGGCATAAACATACCATTCCACAAACTATGTGTTAAAAAGACTACATCATGAACAATGTAGCATTAACTGACCATTTCAAAACCACATGTCACTTAATGGCCACATCATAAACCACTGGGTATTAATTGACAAATCGTAAACCATGTGACACTAAATTATCATAAACCACTGGGTATTAATTGACATATCGTAAACCATGTGACACTAAATTACCATATCATAAACCATGTGACACTAAATGACCATATCATAAACCACATGAAACAAAATGACCATTTCATAAACCATGTACACTAAATAACATATAATATACCATGTGACACCTCATGGCCATATTATAACAAACAAATATACCATTCGAGTCAAAACCACTTTATCATTATCAATGTAACTAAAATTAATCATATCAAATACTATGTGGCAATAAATGGCCATATCATAACCATCTGACTGTAACTGACCATATCATACACTATGTGGCACAAAATCGCCATATCATAAACCATGTGACTTAAAATGACCATATCATAAACCATGTGAGAAAAATTATTATATCATATATGTTATGGCACTATTGACCATACCATAAATCATGTACTCAAAATGACTATATTACTCATATGTGACTCAAAAAGAACATAGTTTTAACAATGTGAATCAAAATGATACTTAAAAACCATGTGATATACCATGGCCATATAATTCACCATGTGACTCAAAATTACAAAATCATAAGCCATATGACCCAAAATAATCATATTTAACAATGCAACTAAAATAAAAAGATAAATCAAAGCACAGACTGTGCTCAACGTAGGAAAGTAGTCATGAAAGTCTGGTAACGGGGTTGATATCGGTACTTAGCTATGTTATTTTTCTTCTCTTATCCTCTGGAACCACTGGATCATGGTGACCAAGTGGTCTTAAGGGCAATCTTAAAGGTCACGGTGCCTATCAGTGCCTAGATTAAAATGCTGCTTCGGCAGATCCTAGTGTGAGAAAGTATGTCAATTGCTTGGCAAACGTCAGTGGTTTTCTTGGGGCACTTTGGTATCCTCCTTCATCTAAGAACTGAACTACCTGGATATGTGAAAAAGTCTTGACTGGTGCATAAAACATCATTACCCCACTACACTTGGAAACCAATTTGCCAATTTAAATGAAATATGTTTGGATGAATCTTGCTTGATGCAGATTCCAAACTGGCATTTTTAGCAACATTCAATCAATAATGACCATTACAGCAAAAAGGGAAAATGACTTTTGTACTTTCTGACGACTGATTGATGCTAAAGACACCTCTGATAAGATAAAAAATAAGAAAGTACATGAGAGGACTTGACCTTTGGCCTTGAACCATATATCAAAATGATCATCATATCAATATTTATAATATTCATGTACATGCCTATTCAAAAACGTAATAACCTTCAAAATAATTAACAATTTAAGCCTGATACAGTAATGGCCTTGACCGATGAACCTATAACATTTAATCATTCATCAAAATGGCTGTTATATCAATACCTAAAATATTCTAATATACATGCCTATACAAAAAGTTAATAGTTTTCAAGATAATTATCAATCTAAGCAATCTTATGTTGCTATGACCTTGACCTTTGAACCAATGACCCTGAACCATATATCAAAATCATCATCATATCTATACATACAATATTCTTATATACATGCCTATACAAAAAGTTAATAGTTTTCAAGATGATTAACTTTTAAGCCATTATTGTGGCTATGGCCTTAACCTCTGATACTTTGAACTTGAACCAAAAAATCATAATGATCGTCATTCCAAAACCTACAATATTCCAAGAAACATCTTATAAAAAAGTTAGTGTTTAAGATAATTAACAATATTAGCTGTCTTATGCAGCTATGATCTTGACCTTTTAACCAATGACCTTGAACAATATATCAAAATGATTGTTATATCAATACCTACAATACTCCCATATATATGCCGGTACAAAAAGTTAAATGTTTTCAAGATATACTTACAAATATATGATTTAAAGCAATTTCCCCACTAACTGCCTTACCATTTTCCCATTTTGAGCCCCAATACTACCATTTGTGCAAATCTATAACTAGATGATCTGAGAATAATATATACAAAATAAATAAGGTATACCTCTTCTACATTCTGAGAGAAGATTTTCACTATTTCCCCCTTTATGGGGCCCCAAAGGTACATAACTCCTTTTCTTGTGGAAATCTGAAAGGCAACCAACAAGGCATGAAGGTAGCCAAGTTTCAATGAATTTGGCTTAAGGTGATTGAGGAGAAGATTAAAATGTAAAATGTTTTTGCACGATAAACAATGGACAACAGATGAAGATGGATCTCAATAGCTCTCAGCTCGGGTGAGCAAAAAACCACACAACAGTAAATTTTATATAAAATGACTGAAAAAGGAAGACATCAAAAAGTTACCAAACAATAACAGGATTTTTTTTAAGTAAAACCAGTATTTCTATCGCCATGAGTCAGAAAATGAAAGTCTTATTCAGATTCAGAAAAAAATAGAAAACGAGTGAAAGATGGCCCAAAACTCGGACAGAAACAGTGACGGCAACTATAATACTGGAAAGCAAAATCTAAAGACAGTCACTGTCAAGTTAATCAGAAGATTCTGATTTTGTAGCACTTGTGCCACTTGTAGCACGCCAGATCAGTGCAAATTTTGGGCATCAAATTATGAAAATGTCTGTATTTCTCAAAATTGTAAAGATGGATTTCTGTGCAAATACTATGAACTTTTTGCTTCTTCTATCTCTAATAATGTTGAAATTCAAAAATAAAAAATAAAGACTGATTGATTTTTAACAACTGTATTGAAAGGAAAAAAAAAAAAAAAAAAAAACTTTGACTGAATCTTGACAGTCTATGTCACTATTCCCAATATTCCTGTTAATACATTTTCCCCAATTAACCCTCAGGGGCCTTTTTCCAAAATAAAGAGAAAAATTTCTGTCCTTCAATGCTTTCGTACATCCTTACTTTGAAATTTTAATTATTTTTTTTTATTTTCTCTTTTTCTGACGGCAATTTTTTGTCCCATGATTCCAGTCACAATTTTGCTGGAACTCAGGTGGAGTATATGATACAGAGTGTTTTTAATAAAGATTGAATAGAACCAAGAGCAAACATTGTTGTTTTGTTGTTGTTTTGATGTGTATTGGAGAGATGGATAGTTCTGTACATCGTTACTTAAGACCGGTGCTGTACCGTGCAGATGATCTACACATGTATTTGCGTTTTTTTTTGTTCATCCAACAAAAATCATACCTGAATATAAAGTGCTTTTATTCTGTATGAAAGTTAAAGTTGATTAAAGTTAATGTCCATTGCTGAGAAAATCGTGTATGACAACTCCTGTCGGTACACCATTTCAACATCAAACACATTTTTCTGATGAAATTAGGAAGTGACGTTTTCAATTAATTTCATTGGATGAGAAAAAAATGACGAATTCCTCTGATCAAGAATTCCAGAAAATGCATGATTTAATGTCCTAGCGGACACATGTCGGTATTGCTGTTATGGCTAATCAGGTTTTATACAAGTGTAAGTCTAGTTACCATAAACAGTTAAGTCAACTTATAACGGTGTTCCAAAATTAGAAGAATATACACAGACAAGAAGAAGTTTTCCCGAAAATGAACGGAAAGTAACAATATTTTCTGAACAGTCCGTGACCTTTTTCTGCAACGCGAACTATACCCTCTATATTTTATTTATTATTTTCTTTTTAATTCTTTGATAAATATTTTTTATTTTTGTTTTCATAAAGATTCTCTATATATATTCATTTACAGAGTCATTGTTGTTCAATTATTTATAAAAGAGCCGCTGTTCGGAGCTGGACAGTTGATATGCAAATTTCCAACCCGAAAAAAAGCAAATTCCTCCGCAACACTGTGTGTGATAGGGAAAGCGGTTTTATTTATTTATTTATTTATTATTCATTTATTTATATTTTGTCCGTGTTACTTTCTTTTCTTCTCTAAAATGTGTGATTCCAAATTGAATTAAATAAAACCAGAAATGCATTTGTAACACCCAGATTGTGCTGTGCTGGACAGGTCTACTTCTTTGAACACAAGTATGCAATAGTGCTCAAGAAAACTGACATTTGTTTACATAGATCATTACGTTAGTTACCAACAACGACATAACTAGAAAAGTCTTCGACTTTCCTTCGTAAAAACCATGTGGGGCAAAAAAGGCCATATCATAAAACATGTGACTAAACCAGGCCTCTACAAACACCGATTTTTGGCAAAAAACGCAGATTCAAACTTAAAAAAGCCGATTGACAAATATCCGAATCGGCTTTTTTCCCCATAATAGTAAGACAAAATCTGATTAAAAATTCTTTAATGCCGGCTTGTTAACAATTAAAATTACTCAGGACAGTGTCACGATTCACTGAACTTCCCTATTCACAGGTAATTACCTAATACCTTACAAGTTAATTGATTACTAATGGCTTCACCTATTTACGTCGTTTCTACTAGAGTATACTAACACATACACGTGCCTGATCGATCCAGTTTATATAGTTAATAACCTCTCCTGAATTCTATATACAAGAGCTGACTAGATAATGACGGGTTTTCGGGTTACCAACAACAACAACAACATGATCACGGCATTACACGTGGTTTTTCTATCTGTTATATGTCGATCAATTTTAAGTTACCAGTGATGGGATTTTCGCAGATATTAATAAGCGGTATTTATAAACATTTATCTATATATGCGACATTGTCACACATCGACTTAAAATTTATAATATCAGACAGACAGAACGACAGATATCCTGATGTACCAAATAGAATTCAATTTAACTGTTTTGACGTTTTGTTGCATTGCCAACGACTGGACAGTTATGGAAAGATAAAAAAGCAGTACAATGACACCATATTTTCAAATAAACCTGACCATAACATAAATTGCGTCTCAAAATGGCCATAAAATAAACCATGTGACTCAAATTAACCATATCATAAACCATGTGACTCAAAATAGCAATATCATAAACCATGTGACTAAAAATGACCAAATCTGAACTAGGTGACTCAAAATGGCCATATCATGAACCATGTCACACAAAATGATCATATTATAAACCATGTGACTCAAATGGTCATATCATCAACAAAGTGGCACTAAATGACTATATCATAAAGCATGTAGCACTAAATTACCATATCATAAACTGTGTGACTCAAATAAGTCATATCATAAAATATATGGTACTAAATGACCATATTAAAAACCACATGACACTAAATGACAAAATTATAAACCATGTTGCACTTAATGACCATATCATAAACTGGGTGACTCAGAATGACCATGTTTCACTGAATGACCATATCATTAACCATGCTGCTTTAAATGACCATATCATGAATCATGTGGCACTAAATGACCATATCATAAACATGTGACTCAAAAATATCATATCATAAACCATGTGGCATAAATGACCATATTATAATCCACATTACACTAAATGCCAATGATATAAACCATGTTGCACTAAATAAAACCAAATAATAAACCAAATGACACTAAATGACAATAATATAAACCACTTAATGACCATATTATAAACAATGTGACTCAAAAATGTCATAGATAAACCATGTTTCACTGAATGACCATATCATAAACCATGTGGCACTAAATGACCTTACTGTAAACCACATGGCACTAAATGACAATATTTTCATTTGCCTTGTGAAATTCCCATAGCTGCAAGCTTGAGAGCCGTTGTAATTATTACTGACAATGAATGCCAAAAAATTTTGTCACTCCGTGTATGAATACATATAAAATGCAATACACAATCCGGAACTAAATTATCGTAGGTAAACAAACATGACTGTCACGTCACATTTGTTTACATTTGAGATGAGACTGAAAAACACAAAATATTTTGATAACATATATAGGCACCTGGCTGATATTCACCGTAATATTGACATTGTGAGAGACAGAGTGGTGTTTTTGATGGCCTGTTGAAAGAACAGACAACAACAGATCAGTCAAAACCATCAAACCACAAAAAAAAATTTTGAACAATCATATCTTTAAAAAATTCTTCCTACCTTGACAAAGCTGCTATATACCCTATTATTTTGAGACAATGTGTAATGGTACAACTTGTCAATCAATTTTGTGTCTCGCGGGATGTAAATTTCAAGTGATCTTAATTTCAAATGGAATTAGATTCACGCATGTATGCCACATCCATTGAAAATTGTCCGTTTCACATGCTGTGTTTGTTGATCGGAAAAACTGAAAAATCATCTACATGCTTTTAATCAATTTACATGGAATACAATAGGAACTCCTCAAAAGTACAATACATGGTTTAAGTACTACACAACTCCTTGCTAACCTTAAAACTGCAATTTTCTAAACTTTGAGAGATATTTGCACCACACCAGGCGTAAAGAATAAGTATACTTCTCACTGCTTTGCTGTCTACATTTGAATGATACTGATTATGAAGCTCGGTACATTATGTAAGAGTGAATCTCAACCTAACAATGTTGACATTCCAGAAAAAATCTCTCGGTAAATCCCTGTCTACTCACATATCACAGATTCCAAACCCACATGCTTGGCCATTGAAAATCATCCTCAGCTACAGTACCCCCCTTCCCGTTTCAGATTCACAAATTTCACTTCCAACATTTAGCCAGCAATCTTTTACTCCAAACTTCTTTGCAAATTGAAATGGGGCCACACTGGTGCACCTGATTTTCAACTGAAATATAGTCCATAAATAACAACACATTTATCGTTGAAATTCATTTTTTTATACATATTATTTATATCCAATATTCTAAAAAAATTCATTATGTTAATGAAATATATCAAAATACCTGATAACACTATAATTTTTCAAACCAAAACTCCCCGTTGTTACCCCACATTAAAAATATTGCGGATTAATAATGTGTCGTTCTCGGTCTTAAATTCAGCTGTTGCGTCTACTGGACTCCCCCGATGTGCATGTGTTATAGATGGGATTTTTTTTCTTAAAATAATTGAAGAATTTTTTTTAAAAATATTTAATGAAAATTTAACAATTGAACTGTTTTAAAATGGTATTCATTGTCATACTGTCATACTTGTTATAACGCGCTAACGCGCATTATTCCGTTTGCTTGCAAAGTTGTTGCCTTCATACTGATAATGAATACCATTTTAAAACAGTTCAATTGTTAAATAATATAAACCATATGACACTAAATGACAATAATATAAACCATGTTGCACTAAATGACCACATCATTACCCATGTGGCACTAAATGACCGTGTCATTGTGTGACTGACTGTGTGACTCAAAACCACCATATCAAAATCATGTGACTCAAAATGACCATATAGCACAAACTATGTTTCAGTGAATGGCAATATCATCAACCATGTGGCACTAAATGACCATATCATAAACCATGTGACACTAAATGACCATATCATAACTATTTTGCATTAAATAACCATATCATAAACCAAATGACACTAAATGACAATAATATAAACTATGTGACACTAAATGACCATATCGTAAACCACGACAATAAATGACAATAATATAAACCAAAAATGTTATATCATAAACCATGTGACACTACATGACCATATCGTAAAACACATTGCACTAAATGACAATAATGAAAACAATATTAAATGAAATTGCAACAACCTAAAACATGTTGATCTAAATGACCACATCATTACCCGTGCGACACTAAATGGCCGTATCACAAACTGTGTGACTCAAATTAGCCATATCATAATCATGTTACTCAAATGACAAACTGGGCACAAACCATGTTTTACTTACACCATGTGGCACTAAATCACCATATCATAAACCATGTGGCACTAAATGACCATATCATAACCCCCATGACATTAAATGACAATAATATAAACCATGTGGCAATAAATGACCATATCATAAACCATATGGCACTAAATGACCATATCATGAACCAAATGACACTAAATTACTATATCAGAAACAACATGACATAAAATGACAATATAAACAATGTTGCACTAAATGACCATATCATAAACCATGTGGCACTAAATGACCATATCATAAACCACATGACATTAAATGACAATAATATAAACCATGTTGTACTAAATGACCACATCATTACCCATGTGGCACTAAATGATCACTAGCACCACTTTTTACCCATCTAGAATAAAAGTATTTATATTGGACGATATTTTACTGCATGTAAACAAATATGACAACCAGCAAATTGATGGCGTTAGAAAGTTAAGTCATTTAATTTTATCATATTTATTTCGTTTGAAAACAAGTTACAATATTGACACCTGATCTTAAACCTCCCTGCTTATCATAATTAAACAAGTGACGATGTTTTTATTTGACTGGAAACGCATGAAATTTTTACAGTAGTCGATTAACAGAATTAATATACAGATATCATTAGATTACATGGTTATCTTTAAGAACAAGTTATAAACTTACTGTAGGATATTTGTATACATATAACTTAATTCTGTGGAGTCAGGCTTTCGCGTGTAACACTGACATACGACAGGAATCTATTCAAAGATGCCTAATAAATCATAAGACCTATATTTGTACACTCATGTCGAAAACCAGAAGTCAAAAGATTGTTGTTTACATTTATTTCATGCTTAACTTCCTAACCGTTTTTTTAAGAAACATATTATTTGAGCCTCATTTTGTCATATTTACAAACATGATATTAGTTTGCATTCTTTCAACATTGATATCTGAAGTACTTTCAATTTGTCTTCGATTGACCTTTTGACCCTGATACTTCAATAAGGAAGAGCTCATTTGCATACAAGAGTAAATCTGAATATTTCCCTGGGATTACCTATAGTAAAGAAGACCCGATAATTTTTTTTAAAAATCGCCCTTTCCTTCAGGGGATTCAGTAATTAAAACAAACACTTATTTCATCTCTTGGATGCATGCAGGCAATTTATTAGGCAAGAATACACATGACAGAGATCTGTCAACAGGCGATCGGTGGGGTCACCATGTGATGTCATCAAAATAAAGTTCGTCTTTTGATACAGGAAAATGCCGCGTTCTCTTTCGATTCTCCAATTCATTTCTGATTAAATCAATGTCAATCAATGGACAGTCGCGATTTATCATGAAAATTTCATCACCAAATCAATAGATGCAAAAGCCGCCTAACTTTGGGTTATCTGTCCTTATTCAACTTCCATCAATGGACGAGAGAGAGCTGAACTTTGTAGTTGACTCAAAAAACGGGTTAAAAGTCAAGTGTTCATGCGTGTGATAGCTATATTCGAGAAAGCTTTGCTTTCGCAGATAAAAAAACCAAGATATTTCACCTTAAATTATTTTACGCGAAACATATTATGGATTTTAGAATGAGACCACATTTTAAAAAAAACGAGATAATAATAATAAAAATCTTGAATAATAATTATTATAATAATAATAATATTATTATTATTATTTTATTGATTTGTATATAAAGAATAAAGAATATCCATTTTTTTTCCTGAGCGAAATCTTTATACTGTATCATGACACATAACGTTCACCAAATAAAATTATTTTACTTTACTCAAACTGTAAATATATTATTGTATATTACAGGTAGCTTTATCAACCTGCAAATCAATTTTGCAAATTATAAGTGACGTCCTGTTAATTACAGGTGTGGGTCTAAATCTAAGGAATGTGTCTAATAAACAAAAGGATTAATAATAATCTTAATTATCAGTACATGTCAAACAGATGTTAATTCCACTTCATTAAATAGTTTTGACGTAAAATAATCATAGAAAGTTCGTATTTGACTTATTTTAGTAGTTGGTAAATAATATTCTGTGAAGGTATGTTACTGGTATGATGTCACAACACGGGAGCCTCGATATCGACCTTTTTGATTTGGATTTCTAGAGATGTATTAGAAAATCACCGATATCTACCTTATTATGGAATGGAATTTTATGGAATTTTTGCTACAGCCATATTTAAGTGCGATGAATAAAATATGTCAAAACTGAAAATCGTTACAGGTACACTTTAAATGTATGATTTTGAACCATAAATTAAAATGATCATCATTTAAATTCTAAAATTTATTTTATCATAAATGCTTATACAAAAGGTTAAAAGAATTCAAGAAAATTCGCAATTTAAGTCTTCTTCTGCTGCCATATGACCTTGAAAGCCATTAATGGCAATTTATAGGTTTTTGCTATTTATAGTAATGGCAGCCATCTTGGATTTACTACAGACATGTCAGTTAAATTTTGAATCTATACCACCCAAGGACCTTCAACACTCAGTATCCTTTAAATTGGTCATGTACTTTCAGAGAAGATTTTCAAAGATTTAGGCTAAAAACAGACTTTATTTGCATATTACATAATTCATGCAAAAACAAAAATTCTACAGAAAAACCTGCTAAAAATGTTTCATCCCCGACATATATTTTCTATGTTTCAAATTTCAACAAAATCTGTACATAAATTAACCCGTAATGGCCATTTATAGGCTTTTGCTATTTATAGTAATGGCAGCAATCTTGGATTTACTACAGACATGTCAGATATAATTTTGAATTTATACCACCCAAGGACCTTCCACACTCAGTATCCTTTCAATTGACCAAAGATTTCGGCTAAAAATAGACCTTATTTGCGTATAACGTAATTATTGCACAAATGAAAAATTGTACAGAAAAACCTGCTACAAATGTTTAATACCCGAAATCTTTTCTCTGTTTAAAATTTCAACAAAATTGGTACATAAATGAACCCAAAATGGCCATTTATATGTTTTTGCTATTTATAGTAACGACAGCCATCTTGGATTTAAGATGGTCATGTCAGATACAATTTTGAATCAATACCACCTAAGGATCTCCACACTAAATATCCTTTCATTCTGCCAAGTACTTTCAGAGAAGAAGATTTTCAAAGATTTCAGCTAAAAATAGACCCAAATTTCAACAAAATCGGTACATAAATGAAACTGTAATGGCCATTTATAGGTTTTTGCTATTTATAGTAATGGCAGCCATCTTGGATTTAGGACGGACATGTCGGATACAATTTTTAATCTATAGCAACTAAGGACCTTCATACCAAATATCATTTGAATTGGCCTATTGGTTTCAGAGAAGAAGATTAAAGTTTACGGATGCACAAATGGATGCATGCATAGATGCACCCACGCTTTACCATGCCATAAGCTCACCCTGGCTTTGCCAGGTGAGTTAATTATGGGATTGAATACAATTCCTTACACACAAAACTACTAACACAGATTTAAAGAAGGAATATTGTGTACATAAAATTGGTTATACAAGTGTATGACCTATACGAGGTTATATCACTTAATTGTAAATCATAGAGGCCACTAAACATGTCCACATATCTTACCTTTATAACTCTCAGTGAACCACTAAATAACATATTTTTTGCTGAAGCCAGTGTACACACTGGGTTATCATGAGCATCCACCGCACCAATCTTTTCAAAATTATCAATACTCCAAATCTATTAAAAATAATGATAAATGTTAAATGCAAAGAGTTAAGCTTTAAAAAGTTGTCAGTTTGAGGTATGTCAGGTCAACATTTATCCTAGGTATAATTATATAAAAATGTTTGAAATGTATTAAACTGTGATTGTTTCTTCATTTAACAGGGAAAATGTCATAAATTCATCCACAAATAAATTCTCTGTATTTTTTTCAAAAAGGTACTTTCCTTTGAAAGTAAAGTATAGCATCAAATAACATAACTGAATGTGTCTTTAAAGTATAGCATCAAATAACATAACTGAATGTGTCTTTGAAAGCATTTTCCCAGATAATGATGTAAATGTCATAATGGGTTGTTTTGTCATGAAACAGCTCAACTAACAGCTTACCTGGTACACCCTTATTTTGTTTTTGGCTTTTTCTTTTACAAATACATCCAGTCAGTCAAACATAAACAAACCCACTAGCAATATCCCTATTTTCTTATATTTCAAGCAATTTTTATCATGTATTTCCTTTCTTAGATTTCTGATGGATATGTCAGATTAAATTTTTTAAGTTACACCAGGCAAGGACCTTCCACACTCAATTTCCTTTCAATTAGCCATGTTCTTTCAGAGAAGAAGACTTCAAAGATTTAGGCTAAAAATAGATCTAATTTGCATATAACGTAATTATTGCGCAACAAAAAAAAAAATTGAACAGAAAAACCTGTTACATGTTTTATCCCTGACATCTATTTTCTATGTTTCAAATTCCAACAAAATTGGTACATAAATAAACCCATAATGACCACTTATAGGTTTTTGCTATTTATAGTAATGGCAGCCCTCTTGGATTTCGACAGCCGTATGGGATACAACTTTTAATCTATACCACCAAAGGACCTTCCACACTGACTTTTCTTTCAATTGGCCATGTACTTTGAAATTCAGAGATTTTCAAAAGATTTAGGCTAGAAATAGACCTTTTTTGCATATAAAGTAATTATTACCAAAACAAAAAATTGTACAGAAAAACCTGTTACACTACTGTTACACCGACGAGTTATTCCAAACGTAAAGAGTCCCGAACTCATGCCGTTACCAATCTAGCGCACGCTTCCTGTTTATTAGAATTGTCCTTCTTTATTCAGGTCAAACTCGGGTCAACAACAAGTACAATGTGAGCATGCTGTTTGGTCATCTAACAACTTTTGTGCCGAAAATAATAAATTTAGTTAATTTTATTCATTGATATTTAAATTTGTGATTACTTTGTCTATGGATTAATCATACAATCAAACAAAGACATGTTTCTAACAAAAATTAAGAGTTTAACACAAATTCACATGCAGAGGGACGGTCTCATGACAATGAATTGATGTTGCCATCACAATGACTGAGTGAATAAAAAACTTTGGAAATTCTGTTTTAATATAATGACAAGATTTAGTATACATATGTCTGCATTGATTTGAAAATCTAGAGAGAGAGAGAGAGAGAGAGAGAGAGAGAGAGAGAGAGAGAGAGAGAGTTGTTAACATCAAGTGCCTAGACTAGTATATCATGATAAACAGTTAATTGAAAAAAGTCGAGATTTGAAAGAAATTATCCCTGTGGCTAAAAAGGAAATTAGCTGGTCTATTTTTTATTTAAAAAAAAAAAAAAAACAGGCATAATTAACCCCCTCTCAAACAGACACATACAAGAGAGAGAGAGAGAGAGAGAGAGAGAGAGAGGAGAGAGAGAGAGAGAGAGAGATGGGGATAATTCCTGTTGCACCTTCAACCAAATATTAATTTTTTGACTGAAATTTAAGTCCCTGTGACTTAGGAATTTTATGAATGAGAACAATAATAATAATAATAATAATAAGAGAGAGAGAGAGAGAGAGAGAGAGAGATATTTTAAATTTTAAAGTTTTTCATTGTCATTATATTTATTATTTCAGATAAAATTTTGTACATTTACAAATACTGGCTTTAATGGGCCTCTTTTCATTTTAAAGTTTGGTTTACTTTTATATAAATTTGGGAATTTTATTAAATTTATTTATTTTATATCTTAAAACTTATTTCTTTTTTATTTTTGCAGGTCTGATATTCAGGAATTTACCATTTGGAGATTTGGAGTGAATTTATTATTAGTATGACATAGATATCTACCATCAGTGTCTAGATATAATATATTCAAGAGTTAAAGGGGGATGTTTAATTCGATAAATCTTGTAAATTATTGAAAACTTCAACATGGTGATGTTATTGTTGTGAATCATTGACATTGACTCTTTAGTTCAAAAATTTAAAAGTTCTTGAACATAGTCCTTTAAAATTTAGAATATGAACTAATGCCTTATAACTAAGTTAAGGAGTAAAAACAAGATACAGCCTTTGGATAAACATGCAAGATTTTATTAAAATACACAATTTCTGAAATATTACTATTTATGAAAATTTTACAATTTACAATTTTTTGTAACTAAAATTCAACACATGGTTATTTGTAATTTTTTCTTTTTATTCAGAAAGGAAAATGCCCTCAATTAAGGCTTCATATACCTGTATGCATGCAGGTGAATACAACACCCAAGTTGTCTGCTTTTTCATATGCTTAACATTAAAATACTTGTTTACATATTAACATGAATAAATCAGAATTCACAATGATTGCTGTCCAATTTGTATATAATTAATTTTTGTGGCCATGAATTTAAAAACATGTGACCTCTGGCTGTATAAATTTGTTCAATTAGTCTTTCATATGAGCCACAAGTAACCTTTACAGCTCTACATGTATGTTCATTGTTTAAGACATACACATGGGACTGTTTTTGTGTATGATATTAGTCATGTTCAGTATTTTGCACAGAGTGACATGGATGGATATGTGACATGTCTGATCTGATGTACCAATGGCATTCTAATCTGTTTTAATTCCTGGATGTTAATTATGATTACAACTTCAAAATTTTTGCTGGTGATCATATGGAGTCATTGGATCTTTTTACAACCCCCCCCCCCCCCCCCCCCACTGTCAGTTCCAATGCAAAAGATTAAATACTTTCTATTTGCTATTTATAGTAATGGCAGCCCTCTTGGATTTCGACAGCCGTATGGGATACAACTTTTAATCTATACCACCAAAGGACCTTCCACACTGACTTTTCTTTCAATTGGCCATGTACTTTGAAATTCAGAGATTTTCAAAAGATTTAGGCTAGAAATAGACCTTTTTTGCATATAAAGTAATTATTACCAAAACAAAAAATTGTACAGAAAAACCTGTTACACTACTGTTACACCGACGAGTTATTCCAAACGTAAAGAGTCCCGAACTCATGCCGTTACCAATCTAGCGCACGCTTCCTGTTTATTAGAATTGTCCTTCTTTATTCAGGTCAAACTCGGGTCAACAACAAGTACAATGTGAGCATGCTGTTTGGTCATCTAACAACTTTTGTGCCGAAAATAATAAATTAGTTAATTTTATTCATTGATATTTAAATTTGTGATTACTTTGTCTATGGATTAATCATACAATCAAACAAAGACATGTTTCTAACAAAAATTAAGAGTTTAACACAAATTCACATGCAGAGGGACGGTCTCATGACAATGAATTGATGTTGCCATCACAATGACTGAGTGAATAAAAAACTTTGGAAATTCTGTTTTAATATAATGACAAGATTTAGTATACATATGTCTGCATTGATTTGAAAATCTAGAGAGAGAGAGAGAGAGAGAGAGAGAGAGAGAGAGTTGTTAACATCAAGTGCCTAGACTAGTATATCATGATAAACAGTTAATTGAAAAAAGTCGAGATTTGAAAGAAATTATCCCTGTGGCTAAAAAGGAAATTAGCTGGTCTATTTTTTATTTAAAAAAAAAAAAAAAAACAGGCATAATTAACCCCCCTCTCAAACAGACACATACAAGAGAGAGAGAGAGAGAGAGAGAGAGAGAGAGAGAGAGAGAGAGAGAGATGGGGATAATTCCTGTTGCACCTTCAACCAAATATTAATTTTTTGACTGAAATTTAAGTCCCTGTGACTTAGGAATTTTATGAATGAGAACAATAATAATAATAATAATAATAAGAGAGAGAGAGAGAGAGAGAGAGAGATATTTTAAATTTTAAAGTTTTTCATTGTCATTATATTTATTATTTCAGATAAAATTTTGTACATTTACAAATACTGGCTTTAATGGGCCTCTTTTCATTTTAAAGTTTGGTTTACTTTTATATAAATTTGGGAATTTTATTAAATTTATTTATTTTATATCTTAAAAACTTATTTCTTTTTTATTTTTGCAGGTCTGATATTCAGGAATTTACCATTTGGAGATTTGGAGTGAATTTATTATTAGTATGACATAGATATCTACCATCAGTGTCTAGATATAATATATTCAAGAGTTAAAGGGGGATGTTTAATTCGATAAATCTTGTAAATTATTGAAAACTTCAACATGGTGATGTTATTGTTGTGAATCATTGACATTGACTCTTTAGTTCAAAAATTTAAAAGTTCTTGAACATAGTCCTTTAAAATTTAGAATATGAACTAATGCCTTATAACTAAGTTAAGGAGTAAAAACAAGATACAGCCTTTGGATAAACATGCAAGATTTTATTAAAATACACAATTTCTGAAATATTACTATTTATGAAAATTTTACAATTTACAATTTTTTGTAACTAAAATTCAACACATGGTTATTTGTAATTTTTTCTTTTTATTCAGAAAGGAAAATGCCCTCAATTAAGGCTTCATATACCTGTATGCATGCAGGTGAATACAACACCCAAGTTGTCTGCTTTTTCATATGCTTAACATTAAAATACTTGTTTACATATTAACATGAATAAATCAGAATTCACAATGATTGCTGTCCAATTTGTATATAATTAATTTTTGTGGCCATGAATTTAAAAACATGTGACCTCTGGCTGTATAAATTTGTTCAATTAGTCTTTCATATGAGCCACAAGTAACCTTTACAGCTCTACATGTATGTTCATTGTTTAAGACATACACATGGGACTGTTTTTGTGTATGATATTAGTCATGTTCAGTATTTTGCACAGAGTGACATGGATGGATATGTGACATGTCTGATCTGATGTACCAATGGCATTCTAATCTGTTTTAATTCCTGGATGTTAATTATGATTACAACTTCAAAATTTTTGCTGGTGATCATATGGAGTCATTGGATCTTTTTACAACCCCCCCCCCCCCACTGTCAGTTCCAATGCAAAAGATTAAATACTTTCTATAGGAACTCTGGTCTCCCCCACTGGAACTGTCTATTAGTGAAAGAATCTTAACTGGGTAATTACATTTTTTCTTCTGTGGTCTCAACTTAACCTTCTTACTGTGAATATATTATGTTTTAAATATACTAATGTACTAAAGTTTATTTATTATTAAATAAATTACATTAAAATTTTCTATGTATAATTGAAAAAGATCATAGAAAATAAGAAATTCAAAAATAGAACATAATATAAAAAGATATCTCACATATTTGTATATTTTGTTTAAAGTCTCCTCAATAAGACTATGGTATTTTTTTAATTCAGAAAATCTGTAAAATTTTTACTTGTGTTGATGGTTAGAAATAAGAATTGTTGAAATATCTGTAAAGAAAAATTGAATAAAATTACTTTAAATCCCCTTTCCAAATATGAAAGATTCCATTTACCTATATTTCTTTTCGTTTCTAAATTATTTTACTTTTTTTATTTTATTTTATTTTTAAACTTTATTATTTTATTTATTTAATGGAGAGTTCAAATGCTTAATGAAATCAAATTATTTAGAAACACTTAAATTTAATGATTTGTTGGTACATCTTTCTTTTATTTATTACTATTTCAATATTTATCCAATCAATATTTAGTGATTTTATCCAGACACTCTTGTTTCTTCCACCACCACATGATGACCCTCATTTGGCTTCAGTAAAAGAATTCTTGTGAAATCTTTGTTAAAGATTGAAAACATTTACTAAAACAGTTAATAATAATAATAATAATAATAATAATAATAATAATAATTATTATTATTATTATTATTATTAACCATTAGGTAAATCGCTTAATTGATTTAAGTGAAAAATAATTTGCATGATTTAATATTCCCTACCTTTATAATAATAATAATATTATTATTATAAAGTTAGGGAATAAGATACTTCTTTTACTACCATCAGAATGCATTTTTCAACTTTTTGCCTTGAAATAAAATTAAATTCGGCATAATGTGATGTACAAGAGCTTCCACATCATTCAGAAAATTGCACTGAAACAGTTTTTCTAGAAAAACGCAACTTTGAACATGATTATTTACGTTTACAGAGCAAAATCAAAAATCATATTCTGATGGTAGAGAGATAATCAATCAAAGATTTGAATTTTATTCAGAACGCCGAAATTGGTCTTGTGAGTTTTCTAATTTATTAACACTACTGGGACCATCCCTCTCTGAAGCGTAAACAAAGATGGCAGACATTGGTTGCCAGCTGTGTACATTTCGCAGCCTTAGGCATGCTCAGTAACGATAACCTTTTTTCATAAAGGTAAAGAAGGGTTCTTAAGTGTGTAATCATGTTAGTAGTTCGACTTGCAAAGTTTCTAAATTTTAAAACAGTTCAATTTTTATATTTTGGTTATAAATATTTTAAAAATAATTTTTTTGATTTTAAGACTATGGGAGGGGGGAGTTCAGCAGACATAACAGCCCCGAAGAGCATGCATTTTAGACCAAGAATGACAAATTATTAATCCGCACCATTTCTGGTGTCGCGTTACAACAGGGGGTTTTGGTTTGAAAAATAATAGTGTTACCAGGTGTTTTGATTGTATTTTCTTGATTTTTTAATTGCATAATGTATTTTTGAGAATAATGGATATAAAATAATATAAATAAAATTTTGAATATCAACAATAAATGTGTTGAAACAAAGGAAACTGTAGTAAAGGATGATTTTCAATGGCGAAGCATGTGGGTTTCGAATCTGCGCCAGGATATTTGAGCTTTAGACATGGATTTATCATGAGGTTTTTTCTGGAATGTCAACACTGTTAAGTTGAGATTCACTCATGTGATTGGACATGAACATTATGTGCCAAGCTTCATACTTGGTATCGTTCAAATGTTAGACAGCAAAGTAGTAAGTAGTATACTTATTACTGATGCAGTGCAAATTTCTCTCAAAATTTAGAAAATGATCATTTTAAGTACTAAGGAGTTTTGATGTACTTAAACCATGTATAATAGTTTTGAGGAGTTTTTAATGTATCCTTGTTATATTGATTAAAAGCATGTAGCTGATTTTCCCATTTTTCTGATCAACAAACGAAGCATGTGGAATGGACATTTTTCACTGGATGTTGCACAACTACCTTTCTGGGAGATATTTTGGATGGATGCCATATCCATCTAGTGATTTTCTGCTGCATTTCATGAAATCCTACGAAACACAAAATTAATTGACAAATTGTACCATTACACATTGTCTCAAAATAATAGGGGATGTAGCAACTTTGCCAAGAAGAAATTTTTATAAGATCTGATTGTTCAAGAATTCTATCTTTTTGTGGTTTGATGGTTTTGACAGGCCAGTTCTTGACCCTTCTTTCAACCAGCCATCAAAAACACCATTTGATTTTTATAATTCTGTCTCTCACTATTTGTCTCTCACTATGTCAATATTACGATGAACATCAGCCATGCTATTAAATTTTTATTTGATTAATTTCTTTGATTTTATTTTGTGCATTTTAACCATTGAACCGTTCTTGTAAAATGACTTGAACGAGTTTTTTAAACCTTTTTTAAGCCTGTCTTGCACATGAACAAAAGTGACATGGCAGCCATGTTTGTTTACCATGGTTATGTAGTTCCAGATTGTGTATTGCATTTTATATGTATTCATACAAGGAGTGACAAGGTTTTTGTCGTTCAAATTCAACATGAGCACAAAGGCTCTCAAGCTTGCAGCAATGGGAATTTCACAAGGCATATGAAAATATATATGTTTTATCCCTTGACATCTGTTTTTTGTGTTTTAAATTTCAACAAAATTGGCACATAAAAGAACTTGTAATGGCCATTTATAGCATTTTGCTATTTATAGTAACAGCAGTCATCTTGGACTTCAGACAGACATGTCAGATACAATTTTCAATCTATAACACCTATTCTCAGGACCTTTCACACCAAATTTCATTTGGTTTGGCCAATTAGTTTCAGAGGAGAAGATTAACCATGTTTTACCATGCCATAAGCTCACCCTGAATTTGCCAGGTAAGCTAAAAATCAGTAAACCAGAATGAAGCTCAAACTTGATCTGTAACTCATGTTGGTAGATTTGCATTGTAACCAAATTTAAGTTCAATTTCTGAAGGCATTTGAAAATGAGGGCCATAAAACCCCTGGGTACTAACCTGACAATATTTTGCATGTAGCTCAATTTTGGGGAATGATTGACTGAAAATGAACTACATACAAGCTCAGTTGAGAAGGAAGTGTTAACAAGATTTTTCTATAATTAAACCTAACCTGACCCAATTTGGCCAATATTTCAACTTTAGCTAACTTTTGTCAACAGGATCACTCTGAGCAAGTTTAAGAAAGATTGGACTAAAATTAATGCCTCAAGGGTATTTAAAAGTTTTTCTATAATTTGACAAAGTGACCTACTTATTGACCCAACATGGCTCTTGTATCAATTTAAGCCAGCTTTTGTGAACATGTAAAGAGGATCATTCTGAGCACTCTATACTCAACTGAGCTGAAAAATAATCTGGAAAGCTTATAATACGAAGAAATTTTTTAAGGCAAATGCTCATAATTTTGCTGAAAATCAGTGAACTGGAAACAAACTCAAACTTGATCTATATCTAATATTGGTAGACTTGAAAACCAATTTTTTCTGTTCAATATCTGCATGCATAATGGCATAGTGCAGCCTATGTGCATGGAAAACTAATATTTTAAAGAAATGGCCAAAGTCTTATGGTCAAGTTAGAGTTCAATATCTGCAGAAGTTTGGAAAAAGTCCAGAAAACTAATGGTGCCACCTGTCAACATCACCAAATTAATAGCCAAATAAAGCTTTTTTGCAACTCAGCTTAAAAGGAATACCTGTCTACAAGTACTTTGTTTGACTGTAGTAATGTGGTACTCACATTTATTGTACTGTCCTGGGATCCGCTGTATAATTTATTGCCATAAGTACAGATTGCTAGAACAATTCCTGAGTGACCTTCAAGTGTCTTCAAACATTTATAATTATTACCAGTATCCCAAACCTGTCATAAACACATTAAAAATTTTATTGTTGTATTAGTGTAAATAAGACATCACTAGATTTAAAAATAATTGAAGACGTTTTACATTTCTTTGGGAAATGTTTCAACTTTCTTGAATTTATGATCGTATCTGTTTCTGAATTCCAATGTTGTCTTATTTTCATGGTAAACAAAATGGTAAATATTATTTTAAAGCCAATATGTCAACTAAAACATGACAGAAAATCTTGCCACCAGCACTTCTTATATGGATGCACATATGCTCTTGACCACTATATATCAGCCATATCAATTAACTAATTCTTTATTAAACATAATAAAATTAAATGTTCCAAGTCTAATTGACAATTCATAAGTAAACTAACAAGAGCACCGCCGAGCATAGCATTATACGCCCGTGTTATATTGATCGAGTAGTACTATTTACTAGTGTGGCGACACCTTTAGGGGTTTCGCGGGAAAGAATGGAACAATCTAGAGGATTTCTATCAGTAGAGCTCATCCAAAGAACTTGCCACTCAAAAGTTTGACACAGACCTAACGGATAAGTGCCAAACCTACCAATAATTTGGTAAAGAATTGGTTACTTTAATATGGGTACGAATTCAAATTGGTATGTTAAATTGTTTTTGGATGATAGCGCCGACTTTAAACAGTTATTGTGGATTTTATGTAAAAGATAGAAAAAATATAAAAATACCGTCTTTTCCGTCAGATCTTAAACATTTTTCAGTCAATGGACGACTTTTTCGTACAATGAACTGTTATTGAACAGGAGTGCGTTAAACGTAATTGTTTTTTGGAAAAATTCATTTTTTGCATGTTTGACCCCAAAATTAAGTATGATACCGATTTTTCCCAAAAATTTCACCAAGTTAGATAGCTAGATCGCATTAGACTCCATAACCTCAGAAATTTTTAGCAAAATCTATTGAGGAGTTTTCAAGGTCCCCAAGATGCAAATATATGCTGCTAAAAAGGAGAAAGTTGTCGCCTTTATCATTTCACATCCAGAGGATGTTCCGAATGAATTCGTCACTAATCCTCTAGATTGTTCCATTCTTTACTGAGAAGTATAAGTACAACTAGGATATATGTATGTAAAAATATATTGCTAAATGGATAGTGGTAGACTGCTATATAATTCATATTCATTTCCAGGAAGGAAGAAGTTTAAAATATAATGTTAGGTCATGGCAGTGTTTTCATGTGTTAAGCATTGCATGCAGGAAGATTTTAGGAAACAAATACATTTTTTGTCTGAAATGTTTTGAGAACCTTTTTTTAACCAACCTGAAATAATTTATATCTATAAAGCTTAATTATAATTTGAACTGTTGTCGTGATCTGTGCAGTATGATAAAAAGGTGTTTTAAGTTAAAAAAGGGGCATAACTCCTCCAAAAATAATCTGAAAAAGTTGTAATTCGAACTTGCACCAGATAATAACATCGTAAATGTGTATACCAAATTTCATTTGAATCCATAAATAGTTGTAGGCTCTGATGATCGGAAACCACATGGTCATACATACAAAAATTTCTAAGTTAAAAAAGGGGCATAACTCCTCCAAAAATAATCCGAAAAAGTTGTAATTCGAACTTGCACAAGGTATTACCATGGTAAAGCTGTATACCAAATTTCATTTGAATCCATAAATGTTTGTGGTCTCTATTGAACGGAATACAAATTGTTAACAGACGCCCGCCCGCCCGCCCGGACGGACAGCACCATAACATAATACGTCCCGTCATATGACAGGCGTATAAAAATGAAGAGAATAGTTTCAACCTTTTAGAAATGTCAACCTAATCAAGAGGCCCATGGACCTTAATGCTCACCTGAAGATATTGTCCAATACTGTTTGCAAAGTGCAATAGACAATATATTAAGTAAAGAAACTTTAAAAGTTTTCTCAAGTTAAGAACTCCCACAAATCTTAATCAGAAATATATCCACTCACATTTCATTTATAAGTAGCTTATATAATATACATGAAGTAACTGTAGTGCAATGAATAATTTCCAAATCATTAATCAATTTCAGTATACTTAAGCAACTATATCCTTGACCTTTGAACATATATGACCTTGAACCATATATGATTGTCATATCAATACCTACAATATTATAATATACATGCTTATGCATGAAATTAATAGCTTTCAAGATAATTAATAATTTTAGTATTCCTATGTTGATATGAACTTGACCTTTGAACATATAACCTTGAACCATATATCAAAATGATCATTGTCGCAATACCTACAATATTCTAATATACATGCCTGTACAAAAAGTTAATAGTTTTCAAGATAATTACCAATTTAAGTCTTTTTTAGCAGTTGTGACCTTGACCTTTCAACATATGACCTAAAACCATATATCAAAATGATCATCATGTCAATAGCTACAATATTCTTATATACATGCCTATACAAAAAGGTAGTTGTTGACAATATAATTAGCAATTTAAGTCTTTTTTGCAGCTGTGACCTTGACCTTTCAACATATGACCTTGAACCATATATCAAAATGATTGTCATGTCAATACCTACAATATTCTAATATACATGCCTTTACAAAAAGGTAATAGTTTTTAAGATAACTAGCAATTTAAGTCTTTTTTGGCAGCTGTGACCTTGACCTTTCAAAATATGACCTTGAACCATATATCAAAATGATCATCATGTCAATACCTACAATATTCTAATAAACATGCCTATACAAAAAGTTATTAGTTTTTATGGTAATTAGCAATTTAGGTCTTCTTTAACAGCTGTGACCTTGAACTTTCAACATATGACCTTAAACCGTACATCAAAATGATCATCATGTCCATAACTACAATAATCTTATATACATGCCTATACAAAAAAGTAATTGTTTTCAATATAATAAGCAATTTAAGTCTTCTTTAGCAGCTGTGACCTTGACCTTTCAACATATGACTTTGAACCATATATCATAATGATCGTCATGTCAATACCTACACTATTCTAATATACATGCCAATACAAAAAGTTAATAGGTTTCAAAATAATTAGAAATTTAAGTCTTCTTTTGCAGCTGTGACCTTGACCTTTCAACATATGACCTTTAACCATATATCAAAATGATCATCATGTCAACAACTACAATATTCTTATATACTTGCCTATATAAAAAGGTAATTGTTTTCAAGATAATTAGCAGTTTAAGTCTTTTTTTTGCAGCTGTGACCTTGACCTTTCAACATATGACTTGAACCATATATGAAAATGATCATCATGTCAATACCTACAATATTCTAATACACATGCCTATACAAAAACTTTATATTTTCAAGATAATTAGCAATTTAAGTCTTCTTTTGCAGCTGTGACCTTGACCTTTCAACATATGACCTTGAACCATATATCAAAAATGATCATCATGTCAACCCACAATATTCTAATATACATGCCTATACAAAAAGTTGATAGTTTTCAAGATATAGTGACAAATGTATAATTTTTATCAATTTCCCCACTCAGTGCCTTACAATTTCCCCATTTTGAGCCCCATGGCTACCATTTGTGCAAATCTGAAACTAAGTGACCTAAGGATGTTATAATTGAAATATCTAAGGTATATCTCTTGTAGATACAGAGGAGAAGATTTTTAAAGTTTTTCACTATTTCCCCCCTTATGGGGCCCCAAGGTCACATAACTCTTTCATTTGTGCAAATCTGAAAGGGCTTCACCCAGGCATGATGGTTACCAAGTTTCATTAAATTTGGCCCAGTGGTTTTTGAGGAGAAGATTTAAATGTAAAAAGTTCATGCACGACGGACAACACACAACGGACGAAGATGGATAGCAATAGCTCATCTGAGCTTTCAGCTTTTAATATTTTTGGCCTAATGTTAAGAAATGAACAAAGTAAAGGCTTAAATTCTTAGAAAAGCCAAATATCACAACAGATTTTTTCTCCCATCATCGGTTTCAGAGAAAAGGATTTTTTAAGATTTTGCACCCCTAGGTCACCTTGACCTAGTTTTCGTGGGCATGGCAAAGCCATGAACAAATCTGAATTGCACCAGCTGATACATGCTACTGACCAAGAATCATTTAAATCTGTTCAGCAGTTTTGGAGGAGAAGTCGAAAATAGGTGTTAACGACACACAAACACACACATGCACACACACACGCAGACACACACGTATGCAGGCTGCACCATGCCATAAGCTCACTTGACCGTTCGGTCATGTGAGCTAAAAATAGTCAAAAACAGCGAAATTTCTGAAAAAAAAATATTTCAGGGGCAACAACTCTTACATGGATTAGCATATAGACATGAAACTTGCTACCTTGCTAGATCTTGTCATCCTGAATATTCTAACATTTCATTTTTATTATCTATTTATAACAGTTTTTAAAAAAATGTCAAAAACAACAAAATTTGCAAAAATAAACATATTGTTGGACAATAACTCCAAAAGTTATTTTCTGATTTCTTAAAAATCTAACATATCATTAGATCTTACCATGCTTATCAATTTTTAAACATAATAAACATAAAATATCTGAAAAAAAACAGCTTATTTATTACTAAAAAGAGAGTCATGAAGGCCCTGGATGCTCACCTGAAAATGAGGTACACTCAGCTTGATTTTGGCAACTGGAACTTCTATTTTTAAAAGAGATTTTTCCTACATTTCAAGCTAGTGACCTACTTATTGACCCAACATGTCCCATATACAAACTTGAGCCCTCAGATGTGTTAACAAGGTTTTCATATAATTTGAACTAGTGACCTACTTATTGACCCAACATGGCCCATATATGAACTTCAGCTAGCTTTTGTCAGGAGGATCATTCTAAGTTTGATGAAGATTGGACTAAAATTGGGACCTCAAGAGTGTGAATAAGGTTTTTCTATTATTTGACCTAGTGTGACCTACTTATTGACCCAACATGGTCCATATAAAAACTTGAGCTAGCTTTTGTCAAGAGGATCAATCTGACAATGTTTGATGACGATTGGACTAAATTGAGGCCTCAGGAGTGTTAACAAGGTTTTTCTACAATTTGACCTAGTGACCAGGGGTCCAGAAACGGTCATATTTGCCGGACATGTCCGACAAAAAATATTTTTGTCCGATGTGAAAAAACACTTGTCGGACATTTTTAGTTGATAATAGATTCAGTTAATCGGACATATAAATAAATATGTTTGTCGGTCATTATTATACTTGAGTATTGTTTGCTATCAACTGTCAACAGTTTTCAATAAATACTACAGATATAATAATTAGGCTTTTGTTTATTAATCAGTTAGAATCCATGGACTCAATCCGTTCCTTTTGTTTCATCGTCCGAACCCTCATTAATTGTTTATTAAGTAATCACATCGCATGACAGACGGAAGCCATAAACAGCTGATCCTTGAAGGTCATGGTCGTCGGACTATTATCAAAGAGGTTCCACATGGGATGTCAAATAAGACTACAACACGCATCGTATGGTCTTTGCAAACTGTTTAGTTATAAATAAATAATTTTTAAAAGTCTAAATACAATCAAAGAGGTCTCCAAATGAGGTTCAGTAAAGTTCGTGTAACTTCGGAAAAACAAAAATGCGCGATTGTCAATAAACCTTTATGGCCATCAAACCTTATGTCGTCAACGCCGACAGTACAAAAATCGACACTATGTGGACACATGAGCCTGACAACATTTACCTAAATAACCTCTATGTAGTAGTTAAATCCTTTTTAGAATCTATTTGATATTAAAAATTAAAATCTTTTTAAAAAAAACAGTTAGAATCCATGGAAAAAACAGCGTCAATAACGTCAGTGGTAAGGTTGTTTTTTTTTTGTTTTGTTTTTTTTTTTTTTTCTTTTCTTTTTTTTTTTTTTTTTGCTTTACACAGCATTGAAAAAATGTCCGACACCCCAGTCAAAGTTTTCCTGAGCCCTGCTAGTGACCTACTTATTGACCCATATACTTATGGCCCATATACAATCTTGAGCTAGCTTCTGTCAAGAGGATCCTTCTGATCAAGTTTGATGAAGATTGGACTAAAATAAGGACCTTAAGACAGTCAACAAGGTTTTTCTATTATTTGACCTAGTGTGACCTACTTATTGACCAGGTCCATATAAAAACTAAAAACTTGAGCTTTGTCAAGAGGATCAATCTGACAATGACCTAGTGACCTACTTATTGACCCAACATGGCCCATTTACAATCTCGAGCTAGCTTTTGTCAAGACAATCATTCTGACTAGGTTTGATGAAAATTGGACTAAAATTGGGACCTCAAGAGTGTTAACATGGTTTTTCTATTTTTTGACCCAGTGACCTCCTTACTGACCCAACATGGCCCATATAAGAACTTCAGCTAGCTTTTGTCAAGAGGATCATTCTGAGCCAGTTTCGAGTTTGATTTAGATTCACTCCAATTGTGACCTCCAATTTTGATTGTTAACAATCAAAAGTTGACTCACGACAGACGATGCACGACGTAAGACGGACAATGGCACATCACAATAGCTCACTTGAGCACTTTGTGCCAAAGTGAGATAAAAACTCAAAGGTCAAAAAATAGGTCTTGACCTTGACCTCATTTTAAAGGACATTTCAAGTTGATATCAAATGTGTAACCCATTTTTCAACCGAAGTTCACAAAATGAACAAACTACAGGCTTAAAGCTCAAATATCACATCAGTTTTTATCTGTCATTGTCAGTTTCGGAGAAGAAGATTTTTTAAGATTTTTGGACCCCTAGGTCACAAACAAATCTGAATTCCACCAACCCAGACATACTTCTGACCAAGTCTCATTGAAATCTGTCCAGTACTTTCAGAGGAGAAGTCAAAAATGTGCACACATGCAACATGCACATACACACATTGCACTATGCCATAAGCTCACATGACCTATGGTCAGGTGAGCTAAAAGAGCTAAAAAACATATTCATGTAAATGCCATAATCAAACTAGTCTAGCTTAATTACCTTTATAGTTTTATCTGATGATCCACTAAACAAGTAGTCTCCAAACACACACAAACACCATACTGGACCCTAAAATACAACATTTAACATACAAAATACAGGACCCTAAAATACAACATATAACATACAATATACAGGACCCTAAAATACAACATGTAACATACATTATACAAGACCCTAAAATACAACATGTAACATACAATGTACAGGACCCTAAAATACAACATGTAACATACAACATACAGGACCCTAAAATACAACATGTAACATACTATGTAGATAGTGTGCGTGAGGAACTTGACCTTCTGCTTAAGAGCAAAGCTCTCTGTGTATTTGATGTATTTATACACAACACAAACAAGTACATATGATATTTATCTATACAATTAATTCATACACCAAAAATTTTTTTTTCTGCTATTGCTATAACTTAATTAATTATAACACCAATGTTTTACACATATTTACACATAAAATATATAAGAACATTTAAACAAAATTTATAAATGTTTTGGCTTTCTTGGGGCTACTCATTCACATATAAAACATCCTTAAATTTTTAAATTAACAATGTAATATCTAATACTCTGGAGAGGTCCTGGCAGAGTGTGAAACCCAGCAGAACTAAACACTCCGGGGAGATCCCGGCAGAGTGTGAAACCCAGCAGAACTAAACACTCCGGGGAGATCCCGGCAGAGTGTGAAACCCAGCAGAACTAAACACTCCGGGGAGATCCCGGCAGAGTGTGAAACCCAGCAGAACTAAACACTCCGGGAGATCCCGGCAGAGTGTGAAACCCAGCAAAACTAAACACTCCGGGAGATCCCGGCAGAGTGTGAAACCCAGCAGAACTAAACAATCCGGGGAGATCCCGGCAGAGTGTGAAACCCAGCAGAACTAAACACTCCGGGGAGATCCCGGCAGAGTGTGAAACCCAGCAGAACTAAACACTCCGGGGAGATCCCGGCAGAGTATTCATTGCCTTAATTTAATAAAAGAATAACTCTGGGGAGATCCCGGCAGAGTACATAAATAAGGAATTAGCTCTGGGGTGAACCTGGCAGAACTAAACACTCCGGGGAGATCCCAGCAGAGTGTGAAACCCAGCAGAACTAAACACTCCGGGGAGATCCCGGCAGAGTATTCATTGCCTTAATTTAATAAAAGAATAACTCTGGGGAGATCCCGGCAGAGTACATACATAAGGAATTAGCTCTGGGGTGAACCTGGCAGAACTAAACACTCCGGGGAGATCCCGGCAGAGTATTCATTGCCTTAATTTAATAAAAGAATAACTCCGGGGAGATCCCTGCAGAGTGTCTATTGCCTAATTAAATAGAAGAATAACTCTGGCAGAATACATACATAAAGAATTAGCTCTGGGGTGAACCCGGCAGAACTAAACACTCTGGGGAGATGCCAGCAAAGCTTGAAATAATTCAACAAAAATACAAAGAACTACATGTAAACTCAAAACATAATAAAATTACATAAATTTGTATCAACGTATTATTGAATTGGGGAGATATAATTCCCCTTGAATTATAATGGCAATATTGAATGAATTCATAGTATGTGAATGAGTGAAAATCCCCAAGAAAAAATACATGGTTATAAGTTGATAAAATAGATTGAAAACCAGACCAATGAATTAAAACTTAAGAATTCAAAAAGATATAAAAAGGGGATAAAAAAACATGCTATATTCACAAAATCTAAAACAGTCAACTAACAATGACACATTTTTTCCTGTGTCAGCCTTAAAATTCTTTGGTCTGTTCGGATATATCATACATAGCAATCTGAAGACCAACAGCCAAGTGTCTGAATTACAAGGTCTTCTACTCCAGCTGCTGGCTGCTGCAGAAGTAGCAGCTCCTATTCTGAAAGAATGGCCACAGAAGTGGTCATTGCGATAACCAAGTCTAGTCAGTAACTCATTGAGATATGAAAGGAAACGGTTTCTGTTAAGTGGATTTTGACTAATGTCACCATCTAAGAATAAAGGGGAATTGGGTGTAGCACCCATTTGGAAACGTAGGCGAATGTATTGTTGCATGGTTAATTCGGCCTGAAAACCCGATTTTCATTTATAGTAATATTGACACCCTTTCGGAAAGGGTCCACTTTAGATGACTCTAAATTTAAAACGTAACAATCAGATGCATTAGGAAATGTTACAGCATTAATTAAAAGACAATGTTGCATATCATTTATGGTCTGACATGTAAATTCACCACATCTCAGAAAACCAAAAAAGGCCATTTTAAATGAACATAATAACATGAGGTCAACATAGGGAGAAAAACAACCCTGATGAAGTAACGCACATAGTTGCTGTAAAATATGAGACATAATAGGTAAACGAGTCTTAGGAATGTTATGCTGCGATTTCTTAATTCCTCTTAAAATGTAAGATAATCTGTCTGCTTTTGCAGTTGGATCCTTATGTCCCGCTCAGAGGTAATGAAAACGAATTCCAGCCAGATAAAGTTTTATTGTGTCAAACTGTAATTTCAAGCCTTGTTTACAGTGCGAAACAAAATAGATCAGATAGTCTTCATTAATAGCTGGTAGAGAACCGGGTGTGATCACCACACCATGCATAGTCTGAATGTTAGAAGACACTGTAAAGCTGTCTTGTATGTTTCTTTAGTTGACTTACTTAAGGAATTATCCCATAACATGTTGACTTGACTATTTAAAACATGATCTGAGATGCTGGAAGGCAAGGATTGGTTCTGTGGCTGCTGCTGGTGCCAGCGTACAGAATTTCTGCATCTGTTAACGAGAAAGAGAATCGGCTATAGAGTTATTTACACCTGCAATATGGGCAGCATGAACAACAAAATGATGTGTGGTGGCATAAAAAGTCAGCTTCCTCATAAGTTTCATAATACTTGGTACTTTAGAACGACCTTTAGTAATAATGTCTACTGTTGCCATATTATCACAATGAAATAAGATACGTTTTCGATTCCAATTATGCCCCCATAAAACACATGCCATAACAATTGGATATAGTTCAAAAAAGCCATAGATGTTTGTTCACTTAAAAGTTCACTAGAAAAATCGCCTTGAAACCACTGATTTAGATAGAAGCCCGCAAATGATGTAAGTGTTGCATCAGTAAACAACTGTATATCTGCAGCAGCAGTAATATCATCATTAATAAAAAATGATATGCCATTCCAATGACTTAAAAATTCCACATATCCAGATCCAATCTACATTCCTTGTTGAGTTGCACTTGGTAATGTAATTTTTTAACAGTTGTTGACAAAGTTATGAGATGGGACACAAACGATCCTCCTGGTAAAATAACTCGACTAGCAAAGTTCATGTGGCCTAAAAGGCTTAAAAGTTCCTTCTTTGAACATTTACTGCGGTTGCGGAGACTGTCAATGATTTCACGAATACGATTGATTTTTTCACACAGAAGTTGAGCTTCCATTTTAATAGAATCTAGAAAAATACCCAGATATTCAAGTACATTAGAAGGACCTTCTGTCTTTTTAGTAGACAAGGGTATGCCTAATGATGCAAACATATTCAGTAGTGTCTGTTTTGTTATGCTGGCTTTCTGCCTAGGTGGCACAATAACCAAAAAATCATCTAATAGATGTAGGATATGCTCAATGGCAAAATTATGTGTAGCAATCCAACAAACAGCTTGAGACAGAGTATCAAAAATTTTTGGACTTGAACGTGAACCAAAAATCAAACATTTGAAAAAATAATAGTTATCATTCCATTGAATTCCATGATAAGGCCACAACATTGGGTCAATTGACATGAGTTTAAATGCGTCTGTAATATCAGTTTTAATCAGCCATGAACCTTGACCTAATTTTTTAATCAAACGAATAGCATCGTCAATTGTGACATACTGTAGGGAAAATTCCTCCTTGTCAATAAGGTCATTTAAACTTATGTCATCCTGATGTGGAGCAGACAAATCTACAATTAGACATTTCTTTTTTGAATATTTGCCCTCAGCAATTCAAATGGGATTAATACGAAAATGTTTGAAAGGAATGCTCTTGAAAGGACCAGACAAATAACCTTTACTGACCTCCGATTCAACTAGTTGAGTTACACATTCTGGTTTGGATGTAGCTGAGGAGAGATTTTTACACACAATTGAGAATTCTGGCAATACTTTAAAACCTGTGTGAAACCCATGTATTAGACCATCCAGTAAATATTTTGTAAATGCATGATCAGGATGGTATGACAATTCCATTTTTAAATTCCCAACATTAACTGGAGTAGAAACATACATGTTACTTTTCCAGAGATTATTTAGTTCTTGACTAGTTGAATTGCCCCTGTTTGTAGGGGCATCTGCACGTTTTTTGCTGTAGGGCAGGAAATTTTTGCATGATCTCTTTTACATATAAGACAGATATGTATGTTGTTGCATCTGGCAGCTGTACAACCTTTTTCTCCATTGAAATTATTGCATATTTCTCTACCCATGGCATAGACTCTATCATGGCCATATGTATCTTTGCGTTTTGAGGTTGTTGTGAGTTTAAAGGTTTTGTTACCAGCCTGTTGATTCTCAAGTATAGTTGGGCAGAAACTTGTTGGATGTAAGGTACTGTTGCACAATGTACAGGTATTTGGACGAAGATTGACAAAGATATTGCAGAAAAGTGAATTATTTCTAACTGACCAATCCACTAAAATGTTATTAAATCGTAATTGAGCTGCAGCCTGTAGTGAAAATTGTTTATGATACTCATAAAACCCTTGTCCAGAGTACCGAGATGCCATATCAACAATGTCTCTCGTACAGATCCAACTCATTATGTCGTTGTGGGTACACATTACACATGACATTCTTATAAATGCCAAAAGCTTGTACAAATTCCCCTATAGTTAATGATTTGATCAACCTTGGGTCAAGTTTTTTAAAATTATCTGTATGTGAACAGTAACTATAATTCTCATTGACCTGAGTGGAAAAGTTTGGCATAAGTAGGCTTGCCAGATTAATGTCCCTACCTGCAATAATATTCTGTCTTAGATGTGGTGATATTGTTTCCACAAAAGGTAGAGACTCTGTTGCATATCCATATGCCGTCCTTGTGTAATATCCTGGTTGGTGAAAATTTCTTTCCGCTTGTTCTGCACTCCCTGCAGCAGCTGGTGCACCTGAGATAGTATCTCTGTTGTGCATAGCCTGGTATGCAGTTTCGACTGAAAAAGTACATCCACTCACTATAGTATTCACTGATGGAGGTAATGAAGATGCTGTATTTGTATCAAATGATGGTGTTACATTTCTGATATTTTCATTTGATCCATCCCTAGATGTCTGAATCGAATTCACTTTATTAGTTAATGCTGTGACAGTTTGTTGTAAGGTCTGTAAATTACTTGACATCTTTGATACTAAATCCATAAGAACATTAGTACGATCTACATTATTGTTACATTGTACTTGTTCCATCTGTGGTTGTGAATTATTTGTATTATTACATCTCTCTATAGCATTCATACCAAAGTTATGCGTCTTGTTGTAGCTGGTGGATTTTTTCCCTTTTTCCTTAGTTCTTCCCTCAACTTACTTATTGTCCAGTTTATTGGGAGTTCTGGATCATAAGGTGGTTGACCATGTGTCCTATTTCTGGTTCGTTTAGGTCCCATTGTTACACACAATAAAATTTTTTTAACACTTGTTGTCAATAAAAGATACTGTTCCTTTTATGCTTAAAACGTATTATTTTCAATAAAAAAAAATTTTATGAAAAATCCCAATAAGATAAAACAAGAGGCCCATGGGCCTTAACTCTCACCTGAGGATATGGCCAACCTGAGGATATATCCAAAATCATTTGCAAAAATACATAAAATATTCTTATATACATGCCTACAAAAAAAGTTAATAGTTTTCAAGATAATTAATAATTTGAGTCTTTTTATGCATCTATGACCTTGACCTTTAAACGTAAGACCTTGATCTTATATCAGAATAATCACCATATCAATTTCACTATATTCGAATATACATGCCATACAAAAAGTTAATAGTTTCCAAGATAATAAACAATTTCAGTCTTTTTATGCACCCATGACCTTGACCTTTGAATGTATGACCTTGAACCATATATCAAAATGTTCGTCATGTCAATACCTACAATATTCTAAAATACATGCCTATACAAAAAGTTTATAGTTTTCAAGCTAACGCACAATTTTAGTTTTTATTTTTTTAGCAAAAAATAACATTTCAGGGGCATCAACTCCTACATGCATTATCATACAGTTACGAAACTTTGTACCTTTTTACATTTTGTCCTGCTGAACATTTTAACAATGTTTTAATATTATATATCTCTTATAACTTGGAAGAAAATAGCCCAAATCTGCACAAATTACAAACTAGGTAATGACCTTGAACTTTGACCTTGACCCCATTTTGAAGGTTATTTTAAGAAAAAGTCAAAACTGAAAACCCCATGTCAATATCTATTCATATATTCGAAATTTTTTAAATTAAACGCAAAAACGCGTAACCTATTTTTCAGCCGAATTTTTGATTTGTACAAACTATATACATAAGACTCTAGAGTAGCTAAAAATCAAATCAGTTTTTGTCTACCACTTTTGGTTTCAGAGAAGAAGATTTTTTAAGTTTTTTTCAAATGTAGGTCACAGTGACCTATTTTCTATAGCTATGGCAACCAAAAGTACAAATTTGAAAAGTGCCCTCCCAATAACCCTTCCTGTGAAGTTTGATTAATATTGGCCTGGTAGTTTCTGAGGAGTTGTCGAAAATGTGAGTTACAGACGCACGCACGCACTCACACACACATGCACACATTGACATACGGACACACGCTGCGCCATGCCATAAGCTCACATGGCCTATAGGCCAGGTGAGCTAAAAATTATTAAATTCTTTGTAAGATAAAATGTTATTTAAATACACAATCCTCATAAAAGTAATAAAACTAAATTGAAATTAAACTGAACAACAACAATGTATTAAAGCATCTAATCCCTCCACTAACTCACATATCATCTGTTAGTTAAGAGGTAAGTTTAAGAATTTATCTGATTCCCACCCTACTTCAGCATGTGTGTAAATAATTTTTATTTTTCTACCCCCCATGATCTATTAACCTACATCCCCAAAGAAAGTAAGCTAAACAAAATTAAACAACAACAATGTGTTAATGTATCATCTCCTTCAACTAATTAATGCTTCAATGGCCAGTTAAGAGGTCAGTTTAAGAAGTCTCTCTAATTCCCACCCTACTACAGCATGTATAAATTATTTTCTCTACCCCCCCCCCCCCCCCATGATCTAATGATCTATAAACCTGTATTAAACTATGTATATCCCCAAAGTCACAGAGTTCAATTGTGTTGTGTATAAACTACAATTAACCACATAAATAACAATACAAAGTGCATAGAGGGGATGAACTTATGTCTATTTAGGTTGTAACGGTTATAATTCATAATTCGTGTGGCAAACATCCCAGCAATATGTACTGACCAGTTACAAACCTTTGGATTTAATATCTAACAACATATTGAAAAGTCACTTGAAATCAGAGTTTCAAATGTATTATACGGTGAAATACAAAGTCAATTGGAGACCAGTCACAATATTGCTGATATAAACATTGACCTTAGATTGTCCAATATAAAACCAATCCATGCTTCATGGCTTGTATCTGCCACTGACAAATTATCTGCCGTAGATCAATGATACAAACAGCATTTACACTGGCCTATATTTAATTGTTGTTAACAATAGGTGACTTTTTTTGTTCAATACAAACTAATTATTATATACTGTTATGTCACGGCAACAGGTAAATTATGAGTCATTGATGTTTACATGACCTAATCGCTGCTTATCAAAAGATTTGATGTTTACTTTTTCAATAAAGTTGTATTATTACTTATTTATTGCTTTATAGTTTAAATTTTATGAAAGCTACATGAAAATATTCACTTGGTATTTAATTTTGCAGTACAATGCAAAACCATGAATATAGTGAAATTAATCCACAGTGAATAAAAGCAACTTTACAGTACAACTTACAGGACCCTTAAATACAAAATGGAACATACGACATTTAAGGCCCTAAAATACATCATGTAACATACAATGTACAGAACCCTCCCTAAAATACATCATGTAACATACAATGTACAGGACCCTAAAATATAACAAATAACATACAATATACAGAACCCTAAAATACAACATGTAACATACAACATACAGGACCTTAAATAACAAGCAACATAAAATATACAGGATCCTAAAATACAACATGTAACATACAAAATACAGGACCCTAAAATACAACATGTAACACACAATGTACAGGTCCCTAAAATACAACATGTAACATACAACATAAAGGACCCTAAAATTAAACATGCAACACATAATGTACAGACCCCTAAAATATAAGATGCAACATACAACATACCAGGTCCTTAAATACAAAATGGAACATACAATATTTAGGGCCCCAAAATACATCATGCAACATACTGCATATACTGTGAGGACCCTAAAAAAACATGTAAGATACAATATACAGGACTCTAAAATACAACATGGAACATGCAATATACAGGACCCTAAAATACAAGATGTAACATACAACATACAGGGCCCTTAATATAAGATGTAACATAAAACATACAGCATACAGGACCCTAAAATATAAGATGCAACATACAAAGTATAGGACCCTAAAATACAGCAACATAAAATATACAGGATCCTAAAACACATGTTATAAATGCCATACAGAACCCCAAAATGCAACATGCAACATTCAATATACATGTACAGGATCCTTAAATGCAACATGTAACATACAACAAACAGGACCCTAAACTTCAACATGTAACATACAATGTACAGGTCCTTGAAATACAGCATGCTGTAATTTACAATAATTACAGGATCTTGAAATACATTTGTAATTTTAAAGATTTAAATTTACATATTTGGATGATTATTTTAATTAAATTTTATTGATGACATATAAATTTTTGGTCAATTAAAAAAAGAACTGTTTCAAAGTAATTTGTAAATTTGTGCCAAAATATGTAGCAGGTATTGATTTTTTGAAGAAAAAATCAAATAGTTGCTAGGGTTTAATGTATTAAATCAAAATTATCACATAAGAATTATCTTTTAACAAGAGATGTTTGTGAAACACTTATGCCCCTCCCCCCTTCTTGGACAGACTTTATAGGGTGCACAAGCTTTTATTATGGGCAGTATACATTATGGGCAGTGTACATGGAAATAAAATTGACCTTTTGAACTTAAAATCAAAAGGGGGTCATCTACTAGTACTATCTGAGATGCATAAATCTATCAAGTATGATGTGTCTAAGCTAAAAAAAAAAATTGAATTATAGGTTGCACAAACATATAGACAGGTTTGACTGTACTTCTAAATTATAAATTATTATCAATATAACAATATTCAACCAACCTGATTATACAAGTTATATCAGTAATTCATTTGACCAACCTTTGTAGAGATAATGAACATAAAGCAAATAATTGGAATTTTTCTAAGTCCAAGGGGGATAACTGTGTCAAAAATTGCTTGTTTGTAACCAAAACAGATAAATGATAAATGATAAATCTGTATACCAAACTTCATTTCAGTATGTGCAACCTCTGCAAAGAAAATAAATGGAAACTGCAAATAATTGGAATTTTTCTAAGTCCAAGGGGGCTTAACTGTGTCAAAAATTGATCGATTGTACCCAAAACAGAACTTAACCTAGATATTCTATTGATAAATCTGTACCAAATTTCATTTCAGTATGTGCAACCTCTGCGAAGAAAATGAACGGAAACTGTTGGTGTCTGACAGATGGAAGCAAAGCAATATGCAATAAGGGGGGGGGGGGGGCATAAAATTTACAAAAAAGAGGCCCATGGGCCTTAACGCTCACCTGAAGATATTGTCAAATGCTGTTTGCAAAGTGCAATAGACAATATATTAAGTACAAAAACTTTAAAAGTTTTCTCAAGTTAAGAACTCCCACAAAACTTAATCAGAAATATATCCACTCACATTTCATTTATAAGTAGCTTATATAATATGCATGAAGTAACTGTAGTGCAATGAATAATTTCCAAATCATAAATCAATTTCAGTATACTTATGCAGCTATGTCCTTGACCTTTGAACATATATGACCTCAAACCATATGATTGTCATGTCAATACCTACAATATTCTAATTTACATGCCTATACAAAAAGTTAATAGTTTTCAAGATAGTAGCAATTTAAGTCTTTTTTGCAGCTGTGACCTTGACTTTTCAACATATGACCTTGAACCATATATCAAAATGATTGTCATGTCAATACCTATAATAATCTAATATACATGCCTATACAAAACATAAATAGTTTTCAAGATAATTAGCAATTTAAGTCTTCTTTTGCAGCTGTGACCTTGACCTTTTTACATATGACCTTGAACCATATATCAAAATGATCATCATGTCAATACCTACAATATTCTAATATACATGCCTATACAAAAAGTTAATAGTTTTCAAGATAATTAGCAATTTAAGTCTTCTTTTGCAGCTGTGACCTTGACCTTTCAACATATGACCTTGAACCATATATCAAAATGATCGTCATGTCAATACCTACAATATTCTAATATACATGCCTATACAAAAAGTTAATAATTTTCAAGATAATTAGCAATTCAAGTCTTCTTTTGCAGCTGTGACCTTGACCTTTCAACATATGACCTTGAACCATATATCAAAATGATCGTCATGTCAATACCTACAATATTTTAATACACATGCCTATACAAAACATAAATAGTTTTCAAGATAATTAGCAATTTAAGTCTTCTTTTGCAGCTGTGACCTTGACCTTTCAACATATGACTTTAAACCATATATCAAAATGATCGTCATGTCAATACCTACAATATTCTAATACACATGCCTATACAAAAAGTTAATAGTTTTCAAGATATAGTGACAAATATATAATTTTTATCAATTTCCCCACTCAGTGCCTCACAATTTCCCCATTTTGAGTCCCATGGCTACCATTTGTGCAAATCTGAAAATAGATGACCTAAGGATGTTATAAATGAAGTAACTAAGGTATATCTCTTGTAGATTCAGAGGAGAAGATTTTTAAAGTTTTTCACTATTTCCCCCCTTATGGAGCCCCAAGGGGACATAACTCCTTCATTTGTGCAAATCTGAAAGGGCTTCACCCAGGCATGATGGTTACCAAGTTTCATTAAATTTGGCCCAGTGGTTTTGGAGGAGAAGATTAAAATGTAAAAAGTTTACGCACGACGGACGACGCACGACTACGAAGATGGATAGCAATAGCTCATCTGAGCTTTCAGCTCAGGTAAGCTAAAAAGTTCAACTTTTTTGAAATGTTATAAATGTACCATAACTTTTAATTGTTAATATAACTTCTATTTTATTTTTTTAAATTAAAAGAGATGTAAATGATTATTCTTACTTGATGACCAACAAATGTCCCTCTGCATTTAAACATCTGTTGTGGATCATACACTAAAAAAAATTATTAAAATCTAACTAGAATTATAACATTGATTTGTGAGAAAAGGGTGATTTTACTTCAAATATGTCTTCTGAATTTCAAATTAGATTTCATCATACATGTATATAATGTAATAATGATCTCATAAACATTTCTATTTCAAAAATCTTAAAAATAATGTGATATTTATTATTAAAAAAATTTGCCCAACCTCTAGATCAAACCAAATATTTTTGGAAGAGAAATGTTTTTGTAAATGAAAACTTTCGATAAAGTGGAATGGTAGAGTCATTTAACAAAGATAATAATTATCACAAAAACTTATTAAAAATTAGCAATTAACTTCCTGATAGTTTCTGAATTCTTTGATCAAACTGTCATTTTCCCACAAGATTATATGATAGTTACAATAGTACTAACTACCTACCTCCAACAGATACATTTCGAAGATTATTGATATGTGTAAGTTCATCCTGAAAAAGAAAATTATTTAAAACATTGATCTTTTTATTGGAAAAAAAATTTATGAAGATTTAAAAAATTGGTTTTTAGGAGTACCATATTAATGCAATAAAACAGTTTGCAAAAACTGTCTTTGATTTTGTTTTATAAAGAGACATTTTATCATTTTATGCATTTTTTAATTGTAAATATTTTCTTTGTACTTTGATATGATATGAGTACAGTGCAACTTCCGAATACCAGCCCTTCTAAAAACCGATCACCTCCACATACAGAACATGCCAGACCGGTCCTGAATTTATTCTTCTTTGTTTATATTAAAATAAACTTCTATAAACTGGTCCCTCTGAATTCCAAACACCAACCTTTTTTAAGTGCCGAAATCATATAACATCTAAATAATTTACTTCTGAAAACCAGCCTTTGGGATTTGTAATGCATCAATGAACTGGAATGGACACGTCAACAACATATCGTAATGCGCACATCATTGTACTGGTAGACGGGATTATCTATGATGATATGCTTGAATAACTAATTTCATCGATTTTAATTTGTTTCCTTTATTGTTTGATAATCTCATTATTGCAATTATTGTTTTTCTGAGGGTTTTTAATTTCTTTATTTAGAGGTTTTTATCCATCAAGTACCCCTCACTTGAATATGATTAAAACGTTTTATAAAAAAATATGTTTATATCACCCGCACAATGCAAAAAATATTAAGAAATATTTTTTATTTAAAAAATCATTATTTTCTCTCTTTTTTTATTTAGATTATTTTAAACACTATTACTATTTAATATCAAAACATTTGCGTCACCACGATCCGGAAACTGGTCACTAGAGATTATGAATAGGCTTGTATATTAACGAATCCGTCCTCATTTTAAGTGATGTAGATAATATTTTTGCTTTATATGTTGTAAATAGCGTAAACAATTTACAAAAAAATATATTTTGAAAACTAAATTGTTTCATTTTCAACCGGATACAGTAACTTGCGTGCCTGACTAACACAAGCAGCACAAGTGTATCCGTTTTGGATATTGTAAAGTTGTTTGTAATAATCTACGAGTTTGTAAGCTTTGGATTTATGCACAAAGTACTTGTTAAGTTCAAGAATTACACGTAAGTTCAATGCTTATAAGAATGTATTGACATTAACATATTTTGTCAATGCAATGTTTGATAAAATTCTGAAATGGAAGAGATTCGGACCGGATCGGATTACCAAATTTACAAGGCCCTCTAAATATCGGCCCCTCTGAAAACCGGCCAAATTCCTTGGTCCGACACGAGGCCGGTATTTGGAAGTTGCACTGTATTTGATATGAGTAAACACTTCATCTCTCACCACCTTAAGATTTATATCCCACTCTGACAGATCCAACTGCGAGAGTTTGTCAATTTGGTTGAAGGTCCAGGTTTTCTATAGGTATTCCAGTTTCTAATACCTTTCTAGAACTCAGTATAAGTGAAAAAATCTTAACCTGGGCTTACAACACAATTATTTAACTCTCTTGTTCCCTTTCAGAATTTCTTCAGCAATTAATTAGTTCTAAAACTACAAGTAAATGTCCTATGACCATGTTTAAAGCAATCAATTTGCAAACAAGAGGCCAAAGAGGGCCTGTGCTGCTCAACTGGCAGGCCAAAAACGGCAACAAATTTTTTTTTTTAAATTAGCCCACCTAGGGACCTCCTACATCAAATTTGGTTTTATTTTGTTTCATTTGGTGATAACAGGCAATGAAAAAATTATGAAAAAACACATTAAATATATTAAATGGACACAGTTCTACATTCCATATACCAAATTTGAACTAAATTCATCAACCAATAAATATGTTATGGTCATACTCCTGTTTTTTTCTATTCATAGTAGCAGTGGCCATCCTGGATTTAAGGTTGGACCAAAAATCACAAACTTTAATCTACTCCATCTAGGGACCTACAACACAATTATTTAACTCTCTTGTTCCCTTTCAGAATTTCTTCAGCAATTAATTAGTTCTAAAACTACAAGTAAATGTCCTATGACCATGTTTAAAGCAATCAATTTGCAAACAAGAGGCCAAAGAGGGCCTGTGCTGCTCAACTGGCAGGCCAAAAACGGCAACAAATTTTTTTTTTTAAATTAGCCCACCTAGGGACCTCCTACATCAAATTTGGTTTTATTTTGTTTCATTTGGTGATAACAGGCAATGAAAAAATTATGAAAAAACACATTAAATATATTAAATGGACACAGTTCTACATTCCATATACCAAATTTGAACTAAATTCATCAACCAATAAATATGTTATGGTCATACTCCTGTTTTTTTCTATTCATAGTAGCAGTGGCCATCCTGGATTTAAGGTTGGACCAAAAATCACAAACTTTAATCTACTCCATCTAGGGACCTTCCAAACCAAATTTGGTTTCATTTTGTCATGTGACTTCAGAGAAGAAGATTTTCAAAGAATCAGCTAATTTGCATATTGTGCCAATAACATGCCAATGAAAAAAGGTGCGCAAAAATCAGAGTTCTACATTCCATATACCAAATTTGAACTAAATTTATCGACAAATAAATTTGTTATGGCCATTTTCTTGTTTTTTCTATTTATAGTTACAATGAACAACTTGGATCGGGCCGAAAATCACAAACTTTAATCTCCTCCACCTAGGGACATTCCACACCAAATTTGGTTACATTTAGTCATGTGGTTTCAGAGAAGAAGATTGAAGTTTACACACACATGCACACAGGCAGGCACAAGGGCACAGATGCACTGATGCATGAACGCTTCCCCATGCCATAAGCTCAGCTGGCTATAGCCAGTTGAGCTAAAAAGAACTACTTTAATACAAATACATGTATATCTGACTTATAACTTACAGCAATCAGAGCATACTCTCGTCTGTTTTCCATTATTTCCTCCATTATCTTATTTTGATTGTGTTCTAATAAATCTGCAAATTAAATCAAAGTACTGAAAGTAATGAAATTCGCGAAAGACGAAAGACAAATGAATGTTTGATTGAATGTGAATTTTGCACCCTGTTCAAGATTATGTCATGTACAGCCTGTTTGTAGGTGTAGTGGTAGATATGCTCATTTTGCAGTTCAATGAAAGACAGCAGTGAGGCATGTTTTGTGCAATGTCTATTGGCTATAATACTACTAATCTAATTAAATGACTAAATACAAGTCTGCAGATCAAGTAACATAAATTATTTAAATCATCAGAAACCATGCATCTCCAAATGATCATATCATAAACAGTGTAGCATTATATTGCCATATCATAATCCATGTTACAATAAATAGTCATATCATAAACTTTATTACATTTCATAAACCAAGTGGTATAAATATACCATTCCATAAACTGTGTGTTTAAAAAGACTATAACAAAAACAATGTGGCATTCAATGAACATTTCAAAATTCATGTGACACTTAATGAGCACATAATAAACCATTGGGTATTAATTGACCACATCATAAACCATGTGACACTAAATGACCATTTCAAAAACCATGTGACACTAAATGACAATTATAAAAACCATGTTGCACTAAATTACCATATCATAAACCATGTGACTTAATCAATTTTAATCAATAGACAGTCCCGATTTATCATGGAAATTTCACTACCGAATCAATACATGCAAAAGCCGCCTAAATTTGGGTTATTGGTCCTTATTCAACTTCAATCAACGGATGAGAGAGAGTTGAAATCTGTACCGGAGACAAAAATGGATTAAGAGTAAAGAATTTACACGTGTGATAGCTATATTCGAGAAAGCTTGAAAATTTATAAATTTTCAAATCTTATTTATTTTTTAACAGGGAAATGCCAAAACAAGATACAGTTAATTTTGAAGTGCTAATTATGGTGTACCTTTTAAGTATTGTATGGTTTAGTGAAATTTTATGTAACATATATGTATAGAACGCCGTAATCACATTTATTCAATAAAGTAAATTAACAGTCGTTAAAGTACTTTAATGGAATAAAAGTGACTTTGGCGCATATTATCGAAAATGACTTAACAGAATTTCTACTTAACGATCGTTAAAGTACATTATCAGTTGTTAATGTACTTAACCAATAAAAGTGACTTTGATGCACATTAACGACAAGAGGCCCATGGGCCTTAACGCTCACCTGAGTATATGTCCAAAATTGTTTGCAAAGCGCAAAAGACAATATATTAGGTACAGAAACTTAAAAAGTTTTCTTAAGTAAAAAACTCCCACAAAACTTAATCAGAAATATATCCACTCACATTTCTTTATAAGTAGCTTACATAATATGCATGAAGTAACTGTAATGCAATGAGTAATTCCAAATCATTCACAAATTTCAGTATACTTATGCAACTATGTCCTTGACCTTTAAACATATATGACCTTGAACCATATATCAGAATAATCGTCATATCAATACCTACAATATTCTAATATACATGCCTTATACAAAAAGTTAATAGTTTTCAAGATAATAAGCATTTTTTGTCTTCTTTTGCAACTGTGACCTTGACCTTTGAACATATGACCTTGAACCATATATCAAAATGATCGTCATATCAATACCTACAATATTCTAATATACATGCCTATACAAAAAGTTAACAGTTTTCAAGATAATTAGCAATTTATGTCTTCTTTTGCAGCTGTGACATTGACCTTTGAACATATGACCTTGAACCATATATCAAAATGATCGTCATATCAATACCTACAATATTCTAATATACATGCCTATACAAAAAGTTAATAGTTTTCAAGATAATTAGCAATTTATGGCTTCTTTTGCAGCTGTGACCTTGACCTTTGAACATATGACCTTGAACCATATAGCAAAATGATTGTCATATCAATACCTACAATATTCTTATATATATGCCTATACAAAAAGATTATAGTTTTCAAGCTAATGCACAATTTTCATAATATGTAAAAAAAAAAGATTAAATTTATTAATTCTTTTAAATTACAATATGTGAATATACAAAGAATATATAATGTGGGAACTACAAGAATCAAGCTTTTTGTAAAAAAACAAGAGGCCCATGGGCCTTAAGGCTCACCTGAGTATATGTCTAAAATTGTTTGCAAAGTGCAAAAGACAATATATTAGGTACAGAAACTTTACAAGTTTTCTCAAATTAAGAATTTCCACAAAATTTAATCAGAAATATATCCACTCACATTTCATTTATAAGTAGCTTATATAATATGCATGAAGTAACTGTATTGCAATGAATAATTTCCAAATCATTTATCAATTTCAGTATAATTATGCAGCTATATCCTTGACCTTTGAACATATATGACCTCAAACCATATATGATTGTCATGTCAATACCTACAATATTCTAATATACATGCCTATACAAAAAGTTATTAGTTTTCCAGATAATTAGTAATTTAGGTCTTCTTCTGCAGCTGTGACATTGACATTTCAACATATGACCTTGAACCATATATCAAATTGATCGTCATGTCAATATCTAAAATATTCAAATATATATGTCTATACAAAAAGTTAATTGTTTTCAAGCTAATGCACAATTTTAGTTTTTATGAGCAAAAAAAAAACATTTCAGGGGCAACAACTCCTACCTGGGTTATCATATAGTTATGAAACTTTATCTTTTTAAATTTTGTCGTGCTGAACATTGTAACAATGTTTAAGATATTATATATCTTTAAAACTTTGAAGAAAATAGCCTAAAACTGCAAAATTACAAACTAGGTAATGACCTTGAACTTTGACCTTGACCCCATTTTGAAGGTCATTTCAAGAAAAAGTTAAAACTGAAAACCCCATGTCAATATCTGTTTAAATAGTCTAGTTATAACAATTTTAAGCCATTTTATGAAGTTTTAAAAATGAAACGCAAAAACGCATAACCTATTTTTCGACTGAATATCACGAAATGAGCAAACTATAGGCTTAAGACCCTAAAGAAGCCAAATATCACATCAGATTTTTTCTCCCATCATCGCTTTCGGAGAAGAAGACTTTTAAAGATTTTTGCACCCCTAGGTCACAGTGACCTACTTTTGGTAGCCATGGCAATGCCATGAACAAATCTGAATTGCACTGGCCCATATATGCTTCTGACCAAGTATCATTGAAATCTGTGCAGCAGTTTTGGAGGAGAGGTCGAAAATAGGTGTTAATGACGCACACACACGCACGCACGCACGCACATACACACGCCGCGCCATGCAATAAGTTCACATGACCTTTCGGTCAGGTGAGCTAAAAAAAAAAGTGATTAAATTAATTAAATCTTCCAAATTACAATACAGGAATATACAAAGAATATATAATGTGGGAATTACAAAAATCAAGCTTTTTGTAAAAAAAGACCTGATTTCTCAATTTTTAAAACAACTTGCAAATAAAAAGCTTGAATGGCATGAAATTATTTTGTCAATCCAAAGTAAGTACATTTATAATTAGTATAATATGTGTTATTCTTTACATATTGCATCAAAGTGACCTATTCTTGAATGTGTTGTTGTTAAGGTCATGTTTTTAAAGTAACAAACTACTATTTTTAACCTCAATACTTTAACAAAATGAGTTTAACTACTCATTATTCCTTATGTAGGTATTTTGAAAGCACATACAGCTGCATTATAAAATTTTAACATATAAGTCTTATGGATTACACAATCTATGCATCATTCATGTTTTTCTGAGAAAACTCGCAATAATTTTACAAAAAACAAGAGGCCCAATAGGGCCTGTGATGCTCAACTGGCTGCATATGTAAGACACTGTTTGTTTTTGATTGTAATGTTGTTTAACGTTCAACTCAAGAATATTTCACTTATATAGAGACTGTCAGTTTTGGAAATGGTGAAGGACACTGGAGTATCAGAGAAAACCACGACCAAGCAGCAAGTTAACTGACAAACTTTCAAAGATGAAGTGCTAGCGCCACTGGGCATTAATGCACAATGTCAGGGGTGAAAGGTGCTGTGATTCGTAACATCGAATGCTTAAGACCACTCGGCCACTGTGGCGCCTGTAAGACAATGTGATGTGGTTAACATAATTGGTTCATCAGCTTAAGAGGGGAAATAAATTGAGCTTATGACCATTTTTGCTTCAATGAAGTCTACTTTGCAACACACACATGCAGGCATGCTTCACTATGCCATAAACTCGGCTGGGTTTAGCCAGTGTATGAACCTTCCACACAAAGTTTGGTTCCAATCGCCCAGTGGTTTTAGAGGAAAAGATTTTTACTAAATATTACACCTAATTTGCATATTTCTTGAAAATTGGGTCAATAAAAATTTTCTCAGAAAAAAACATATAGTATACTTTCTATATTTAAAATGTGAGCTCAATTGGTGCAAAAAAGATCCACAATGGTCATTTTTGTTTTTTTTTCTATTTTTAGTTATGACAGCCATCTTTGATGTCAGACAGGGTTGCCTGGTACAACCTTTGGTCAGGCAGACATTTGGCCCTTCACACAAAATTTCATTCCAATTGGCCCAGTGGTTTCAGAGGAGAAGATTTCAAAAGATTTCGCTAAATATTATACCTTATGCATAATTCTTGAAAATCAGGTCAACGAAAAATTTCCCACCAAAACCAGTTAAATATGTCCAATCCCTCATGATATACTTTGTATATTTCAAATTTGAGCTTAATTGGTTGAAAAATGGATCTACAATGGCAATTTTAGTGTTTTTTCTATTTATAGTAACAGCCGCGATCTTGGATGTTGGACAGGGTTGTCTCGTACAAACTTTAGTCAGGCCAAGGTAGGGACCTTCCACACCAAATTTGGTTCCAATTGCCCCACTGGTTTCAGAGGAGAAGATTTTCAAAGAATTGATTAAATATTACACCTCATTTGCATAATTCGTAAAAATCGGGTCAACAAAAAATTTCTCAGAAAAACCCGTTTGATATGTTGAATGCCCCGCTATCTACTCTCTACATTTCAAATTTGAACAAAAACGTTTCAAAAATGACTCAGCAATGGCTATTTATGTGTTTTTGCTATTTATAGTAACAGCGGCCATCTTGGATGTCGGGCGGGGTCGCCTGGTACAAACTTTAGTCTACTCCACCTAGGGACCTTCCATACCAAATTTGGTTTCAATTGGCCCAGGGGTTTCAGAAGAGAAGATTTTCAAAGAATTGATTAAATATTACACCTCATTTGCATAATTCGTAAAAATCGAGTCAATGAAATATTTCTCAGAAAAACCCATTACATATGTTGAATGCCCCGCTATCTACTCTCTACATTTCAAATTTGAACAAAAACGGTTAAAAAATAACTCAGCAATGGCTATTTATGTGTTTTTGCTATTTATAGTAACAGCGGCCATCTTGGATGTCGGGCGGGGTCGCCTGGTCCAAACTTTGGTCTACCCCACCTAAGGACCTTCCACACCAAATTTGGTTCCAATTGGCCCAGTGGTTTCACAGGAGAAGATTTTCAAAGAATTGATTAAATATTACACCTCATTTGCATAATTCGTAAAAATCGGGTCAACGAAAAATTTCTCAGAAAAACCTGTTTGATATGTTGAATGCCCCGCTATCTACTCTCTACATTTCAAATTCGAACAAAAACAATTAAAAAATGACTCAGCAATGGCTATTTATGTGTTTTTGCTATTTATAGTAACAGCGGCCATCTTGGATGTCGGTGGGGTCGCCTGGTACAAACTTTGGTCTACTCCACCCAAGGACCTTCCACACCAAATTTGGTTCCAATTGGCCCAGTGGTTTCAGAGGAGAAGATTTTCAAAGAATTGATTAAATATTACACCTCATTTGCATAATTCGTAAAAATCGGGTCAATGAAAAATTTCTCAGAAAAACCTGTTACATATGTTGAAAGCCCCGCTATCTACTCTCTACATTTCAAATTTGAACCAAAACAATTAAAAAATGACTCAGCAATGGCTATTTATGTGTTTTTGCTATTTATAGTAACAGCGGCCATCTTGGATGTCGGGCGGGGTCGCCTGGTACAAACTTTAGTCTACTCCACCCAAGGACCTTCCACAAAAATTTGGTTCCAATTGGCCCAGTGGTTTCAGAGGAGAAGATTTTCAAAGAATTGATTAAATATTACACCTCATTTGCATAATTCGTAAAAATTGGGTCAATGAAAAATTTCTCAGAAAAACCCGTTACATATGTTGAAAGCCCCGCTATCTACTCTCTACAATTCAAATTTGAACCAAAACAATTAAAAAATGACTCAGCAATGGCTATTTATGTGTTTTTGCTATTTATAGTAACAGCGGCCATCTTGGATGTCGGGCGGGGTTGCCTGGTATAAACTTTAGTCTACTCCACCCAAGGACCTTCCACACCAAATTTGGTTCCAATTGGCCCAGTGGTTTCAGAGGAGAAGATTTTCAAAGAATTGATTAAATATTACACCTCATTTGCATAATTCGTAAAAATCGGGTCAACGAAAAATTTCTCAGAAAAACCCGTTTGATATGTTGAAAGCCCCGCTATCTACTCTCTACATTTCAAATTTGAACCAAAACGGTTTAAAAATGACTCAGCAATGGCTATTTATGTGTTTTTGCTATTTATAGTAACAGCAGCCATCTTGGATGTCGGGCGGGGTCGCCTGGTACAAACTTTGGTCTACTCCACCCAAGGACCTTCCACACCAAATTTGGTTCCAATTGGCCCAGTGGTTTCAGAGGAGAAGATTTTCAAAGAATTGATTAAATATAACACCTCATTTGCATAATTCGTAAAAATCGGGTCAATGAAAAATTTCTCAGAAAAACCCGTTACATATGTTGAATGCTCTGCTATCTACTCTCTACATTTCAAATTTGAACCAAAACGGTTTAAAAATGACTCAGCAATGGCTATTTATGTGTTTTTGCTATTTATAGTAACAGCAGCCATCTTGGATGTCGGGCGGGGTCGCCTGGTACAAACTTTAGTCTACTCCAGCCAAGGACCTTCCACACCAAATTTCGTTCCAATTGGCCCAGTGGTTTCAGAGGAGAAGATTTTCAAAGAATTGATTAAATATTACACCTCATTTGCATAATTCGTAAAAATCGGGTCAATGAAAAATTTCTTAGAAAAACCCGTTACATATGTTGAAAGCCCAGCTATCTACTCTCTACATTTCAAATTTGAACCAAAACAATTAAAAATGACTCAGCAATGGCTATTTAAGCGTTTTTGCTATTTATAGTAACAGCGGCCATTTTGGATGTCGGGCGGGGTCGCCTGGTACAAACTTTAGTCTACTCCACCCAAGGACCTTCCACACCGAATTTGATTCCAATTGGCCCAGTGGTTTCAGAGGAGAAGACCAAAGTTTACGCACGCACGCACGCTTCGCCATGCCATAAGCTCAGCTGGCTTTAGCCAGTTGAGCTAACAAGAGGTCCATGGGCCTTTACGCTCCGCTGAGGAAATGACCAAAAACTTGCAAAGAACTTAATTACAAAAACTTTACAAAATCCTCAAGTTTGGTAATCCCACAATAATTAATCAAAAATATCTAGTCACATTTCATTTATAAATAGCTAATGATTTAACTACAGTACAATGAATTATTTCCAAATCATTGACTATACAGTTATGCAGCCATGATTTTGACCTTTGAACATATGAACTTGAACTTTACATCAAAATGGTTGTAATATCAATACCTACAATATTCTAATATACATGCTTGTACAAAAAGTTAATGGTTTTCAAGCTAACTCCCAATTTCAGTACACTCATGCAGCTATGACCTTGACCTTTGAACATATGACCTTGAACCATATTAAAATGATTGTCATATCAATACAGTCAAACTTCGGTTATTCGAACTTCTATTATTCGAATACCTTAGGTTATTTGAAGTTCTCTGTAGGTTCCTACCACCCTGCACTTTAACTTCTTATTAAAAAACATTGCTTATTCGAACTTTTTAATTCGAATATCCGCGATTATTCAAACTTAATTTGAGTCCTAAGTTAGACTTTTCATTGGAAATATACCCCCAAAAATTAGAAGTTGACATTTGTATTCATTTCTAAAACGAAACCACTCTCACCTGTACAAATTAATACAAATGAGTATGGTTTCATCTTTACCCGTTTATGTTACCCAAGCGTAACTGACGGTTATTTTGTAGACATGCTTACGCCATGTATTGTCCATCGTAAGCCATGTTGATCATCAATCGCAAAAATTAATAGTAATTCTTCAATCAAACAGTTATTATAATCCTAGGTAATAGAAAATGAGCTGCATGTGTGTAGCGATACTCAAGTAAACGATAAAAACAATTCTGTTGACCACGGTAACCATCGTAAAAATTTTTTAAAAAATGGCAACTTAATATTAATTTGATATTTTATATAGCCTAGTCGGGGAATTTAAAAAACTCATTATTTTGTAATAAAGTTGACAGAGACAGTTTTACGTCTTATTCACATTTCAATTCCACAAATTTTATAGACCTGTTCCGTTTCATTTCGTTTAAAATTCTATAAAAACATGCATTGCGTGCATAAAAAAGCATGGTGTACTTTCTCTGAATAAATGTACTTACTGTGTCATATGTATTACCAAGCATGTTTGATTTTGTACCAGATGGTATTAAATTTTTATTTTTATTGAAATAAAATTAATATTTCAATTTTATAGAATTAATCATGATAGGTCATGACATTATTCAATATAAACTGACACAGATAAAACAGTTTCAATGTGCAATAGAATACTGTTGTGTCTTAAGATAATGTACGGTTGATCGAGGTTTGAAGTTTCAAATTAACTTATTCGATTATTCCAACCAAAAATGAAGACCCTTTAACTTCAAATAATCGAAGTTTGACTGTTCTTACAATATTCTAATATATAAGCCTATACAAAAAATTAATGGTTTTCAAGATAATTCCCAATTTCAGTACACTTATGCAGCTATGACCTTGACCTTTGAACATATGACATTGAACCATATATCAAAATGACTGTCATATCAAAACTTACATTATTCTTAAATATATGCCTATACAAATGTTAACAATTTTCAAGATAATTCACTATTTAAGTCTTTTTCTACATCTATGATCTTGACCCTTGTACATATGACCTTGAACCATATATCAAAAACATTGTCTTATCAATACTTCGATATATTTATATACATGCCTAGACAAAAAGTTTTTCAAGATAATTAACATTTTCAGTCTTCTTCAACAGCTATGACCTTGACCTTTCAAGATCTGACCTTGAACCATATATCAAAATGATCGTCATGTCAATACCTACAATATTCTAATATACATGCCTATACAAAAATGTTAATAGTTTTCAAGCTAATGCACAATTTGGGTAATTTTTAAGCCAAAAATAACATTTCAGGGGCAACAACTACTTCATGGATTATCATATAGTTATAAAATTGGTACCTTGTTAAATTTTGTCATTCTGAACATATTTACAATGTTTTGAATTCATATTTTTCTTAATATTTGCAAGAAAACTGCATAAAACACAAATTAGGTCATGACCTTGATTTGTGACCTTGACTCTATTTTAAAGGTCATTTCAAGAAAAAGCCAAAACTAAAAACCTCATGTCATTATCTGTTCAAATAGTCAAGTTATAACAATTTTACGAAATTTTTAAATTTAAATGCAAAAACGCATAACCCATTTTTTGACCGAATTTCACGAAATGAACAAACTATAAGCTTAAGACCCTAGAGAAGCCAAATATCACATCATATTTTTCTCCCATCATCGGTTTCTGAGAAGAAGCTTTTTTTAAGATTTTTGCACCCCTAGGTCACTTTGACCTAGTATTGGTAGCCATTGCAATGCAATGAACAAATCTGAATTGCACTGAGCCATACATACTTTTGACCAAGACTCATTGAAATCTGTCCAGTACTTTCAGATAAGAAGTCGAAAATGTGTTAACGATGCACATATGCATGCACGCATGCACACGCATGTACATACACACATGCATGCATACGCACATACACACACTGTGCTATGCCATAAGATAATTAGCAATTTATGGCTTCTTTTGCAGCTGTAACCTTGAACTTTCAACATATGACCTTGAACCATATATCAAAAAGATCGTTGTCGCAATACCTACAATATTCTAATATACATGCCTATACAAAAAGTTAATAGTTTTCAAGATAATAAGCAATTTAAGTCTTCTTTTGCAGCTGTGACCTTGACCTTTCAACATATGACCTTGAACCATATATCAAAATGATCGTTTTAGCAATACCTACAATATTCTAATATACATGCCTATACAAAAAGATAACAGTTTTCAAGATAATTAGCAATATAAGTTTTCTTCTACAGCTGTGACCTTGACCTTTCAACATATGACCTTGAACCATATATCAAAACCATTGTCATGTCAATACCCACAATATTCCAATATACATGCCTATACAAAAAGTTAACAGTTTTCAAGACAATTAGCAATTTAAGTCTTCTTTTACAGCTGTGACCTTGACCTTTCAACATATGACCTTAAACCATATATCAAAATGATCGTCCTGTCAATACCTACAATATTCTAAGATACATGCCTATACAAAAAGGTAATAGTTTTTATAGAAATAGTGACAAATATATAATTTTCAGCAATTTCCCCACTCAGTGCCTTACAATTTTCCCATTTTGAGCCCCATGGCTATCATTTGTGCAAATCTGAAACTACATGACCTAAGGATGTTTTAAATGAAATAACTAAGATATGCCTCTTGTAAATTCAGAGGAGAAGATTTTTAAAGTTTTTCACTATTTCCCCCCTTATGGGGCCCTAAGGGGACATAACTCCTTCATTTGTGCAAATCTGAAAGGGCTTCACCCAGACATGATGGTTACCAAGTTTCATTAAATTTGGCACAGTGGTTTTGGAGGAAAAGAGTAAAATGTAAAAAGTTTACGCACGACGCACGATGGATGAAGATGGATAGCAATAGCTCATCTGAGCTTTCAGCAGTAAGTGTGCATGCACACAGACAGCATCGACTTTGGGCATTTAATGTGGATTTTCTGTACAACATATCAAAAATACCAAAATACCGTTTTTTTCATAATATCTCAAAATATTTTTTAACCAAAGTTCAAGTTCATAGCCATAGTGGTCAGTGAAAACGGGTGAATTAAACAGGCATCCAACTGTCAAGATTGTTGATGCCAAGGTGTTCATTTGACCTTTGACCTGAAAGAAAGTACTTTTGCTTTGTAAATGATAGGGTCCACTTTAAACACTTACTGTGGATTTTGTGTACAACATAGGAAAAATCTAAAAATACTGTTATTTCCATAAAATCTTAAAGAATTTTTCGTCTGTTGACATAAAATTGATAGCTAGAATGGTTATCGATCTAGAGTGGTTAAATAGAACTTTGGTTTGACAAATTTTTCAAAAGTGCGATTTTAGCATTTTTGGCCCCAAAATTAAGTATGAACCGGATTTTTCCCGAAAATTTAACCTAGCTAGAAAGCTAGATTGCATTTGACTCCATAAGCTCTGAAAGTTTTAAAAAATTTATAATCGGCTTCATGTCTTCCTCAAGATCGCGGTTCTCCATGGCAGATTAGGTTATTTTAGCCGACTTTATCATTTCACTCTCAGAGAGAGTTCCGAATTAAAATTTGTAACTCCTCTAGATTGTTCCATTCTTTATAAATAATGACAGATTAAACTTTTAAAATCTATATGGTAAATTGACAAGAGGCCCATGAGCCTTAACGATCATCTGAGTAAAAATGTTCAAAATTGTTGGCAAAGTGCAATTAACAATATTATTAAGTAAAGAAACTTTCCAAGTTTTTTTTAAATTAAGAACAGCCACCATACTTAATTAGAAATATCAATTCACATTTCATTAATGTACATGTAGTAACTGTAGTACAATGAATAATTTCCAAAATGTTAACCCTTTCAGTATACATATGCAGCTGTGACCTTGGCCTTTGAACTTAAAAACTTTTGTCATACATATGCAGCTATGTCCTTGACCTTTGAAACTATGACCTTGAAACATAAATCAAACTGATCATCATGTCAAAACCTACAATATTCATGTATACATGCCTATATAAAAAGTTTATTGTTTTCAAGATAATTAACAATTTAAGTCTCTTATGCAAAGATGACCTTTACCTCTGAACATATGAGCCTGAACTATATATCATAATGATCATCATTTTAATACCTACAACATTCTGATGTATATGCTTATACAAAAAGTTAACAGCTTTCAAGATAATTAACAATTTCAGTTTTCTTCTGCAGAAGCAACCTTGACCTTTGAACTTATGAACTTTTGCTAACTTTTGTTAACTTATTTGTTAACAATATTTAAAAATAACTTCTATTAATAGATGGCTAATCCCTGAAACTGGTCGAAAGTAGTTCCAGTAGAAAAATAACAATGTTGATGGAAAATAACAATGTCATTTGACAAGAAAACTACCAATGAAATTGCTCTAAATCATGTAACAATGTAAAGTTTGTAATTATAATGTATTAATTACAGAAACTTTCAAAATTTTCTGAAGTTTAGAACTGCCACAATACTTAATCAGAAATTTCTATTCACAGTTCATTTATAAATAAGTAGCTAACATGCATGTTGCAACTATAGTACAATGAATAATTTTCAAATCATTAACTGTTTCAGCATGGTTATACAGCTACAGTAGAGTTCATCTATAACGAAGACGGATGTAACGAATTTAGGCCTATAACGAACTAGAAAAAATTCCCCGACCAATTTACTACATGTATATAATTTATGTTTAATTGAATTGCTTATTACGAATTGGCCTATAATGAAAAAATGCCTATAACGTAGTAAATTTCGCGTCCTGTGAAAAAAATAGAACAGTAAATATATGGTGTATAACGAAGTCACTAAAATTGATCCTAATTATGACTTACCGTCGACAAAAGATTAAAAAGAAACCACTTCAAAACATGTAACCGACCAGACAGTAAGCGTGGATGTCATGATAGGATCATAGGTGTTAAATCACCTATACACCGAAAGTAACATCTTTGATGTTATACCTGCACATGTTTATTCAAAACTCACTGATCTTAACGAGAGGCACGCCGAGGGTTTAGTGAAGCTTGTGAAAAGTTATTTTAATGAATGAAATTGTGTGTGACACTTTAATTTTTCCATAAATAAATAGGGAAAGTGCCTGTGAATCATTTACAAAATGGAGACCTTATGTGGATACCCAGGAGGATGTAAGTCAAAAAATATATGACAGTTTGTCGGATCTAGAAACATTTTTATGCAGCCGAAAATTTGTGAAACGTCAAAAATTAACGACCTTATATAGCATGTGTTAGTGATAAGTGTTCAGAATGTGGCTTTTAAATGGATTTAAATTATTTTCCGAAAAGTAACATGGATTTACATTGTGACATTTAAAGAGATATAATTTTCCAATAAATTTTTGCAATGGTTTCAAGTCACATGTTTTCAACAATTTGGATTAATTTAATGTTATAATATAACAAAATACATATCAGATTGTGAGAAAGAAATATTGATTTAATTAACTAATTTCTATCTGGAGTTTTTTTTTTTTTTTTTGAGTTTACTGAAAATACAACAGATAGAACTTTACCGGCTAATAAAGCTAATGGTTGGTTAAATGCTTAAAAAATACATGTTATTTTTATGACGGTTCGCGATTATTATTGATTATCTTAAACAAAAATATTAAAATTGATAAATTATATTTTATTTTTTATAAAAAAAATATTAGCATTGACCATATATAAGCTTTAATTTTTTTTATCGTCTTCTACTTCCGGTTTATGTGATACACATTGACGAAGGGAGATAACTCATCTCTGCATTCTCCAAAACGATACTGGGGCTGGAAAATTGTTTAAAACGAAATATGCCTATAACGAAGCCCATTAAGCCGTCCCCTGGACTTCGTTATAGCCGAACTCAACTGTATGTCCTTGACCTTTGAACCTAAGACATTCAACCATATTTTAAAATGATTATCATATCGATACCAAAAAAAATAAAATGTAACAAAAATAGGAGGTGCACATCACTGATGTGTGCAAAACAACTGAGTAAAATTTTATTTAATTTGGATAAAGTTTATAGGAGTTATAGATTACACAAACCATGCACAGTTGAGGTGTGACAGAGTGACGGATGGACTGACAGACTGACAGACTGACAGACAAAGTCAACCCATTACTAGACCTGCTTTTGCCTCTGGCAACACAGGTAAACATGCTACAAAGTCAATTCTTGCATTGATCTATAATAAAAACAAACCTATTTTAATTTCAGCAGATTTTTCTAAAGCTTCAAGTCTTTCAGCTAGTTTTCCTAACATAGATCTTAAAAATCCTATTTCTTGGTCTTTTTGATTTAAAGAAAACTGCATGTCCTGTATTCTCTCTTCTGTTCTCTGTATAAAATCCTTCATTCCTTCAAATCTACATATCTTTAAATGGTCATCTAGTTCTTCCTGAGTTCCAATGAATTCACAACTGAAAAAGTTGGAATCAAGAAAATGATCTATGGAATAATTACATTTATCACCATTTCAAAAAATCTTTAAAATTTAATTGGTTGGTTACCATAATGCACACATTTACTCTGTTTTAATGAGGTGTACTAGTTGGGCGACACCTTAGGGGTTTCGCGGGAAAGAATGGAACAATCTAGAGGATTTCCACTTCCCGTTTACAGACGTTTAGTAGAACCCATTTATTGTATATAATCTGTAGACATTTTTTTCTGAATCACAAGTTCATAAAGGGAAGAACTAGCTGCACTGCAGTTTAACTTTTGTGTTTAAATGTAACTGTTCATTATTACTAATATTCAAGTGATGTGTGCTTAATTTTTTCCTGAAAATCAGGTTTACCGAAAATCAAAATTAAGGTTTAATAGTGAATGTAATATAATTGCAAGTCAAAACAAATTCTTTTAATGCTAATTGCAACTTTATATCTTTCAATGAATGCATCTGATAAAACATCAATCCATTGTAGGGTGAACATAACAAATCAAAACTTTGATAATTTTGTATTATTTTTGTAGACATGGTTTGACTTCTTCGAAGGGTTTATTTGTTGCTTTGTCAAGTGGAAAATTTAGCACACGCCATCCTTTATACTGTTGTAGAAAATATATGCTTAATTTTTGATTTACAATTTAAAAAAACAAGAGGCCAAGGGCCTTAACGCTCACCTGAAGATATGTCCAATATTGTTTGCAAAGTGCAATAGACAATATATTAAGTACAGAAACTTTAAAAGATAATTAATAATTTTAGTATTCCTATGTTGATATGACCTTGACCTTTGAACATATAACCTTAAACCATATATCAGAATGATTGTCATGTTAATACCTACAATATTCTAATATGCATGCCTATACAAAAAGTTAATAGTTTTCAAGATAATTAGCAATATAAGTCTTCTTTTGCAGCTGTGACCTTGAACTTTCAACATAGGACCTTGAACCATATTTCAAAATGATCGTTGTCACAAAACCTGCAATATTCTAATATACATGCCTATACAAAAAGTTAATAGTTTTCAAAACAATTAAAAATTTAAGCCATCTTATGCAGCTATGACTTTGACTTTTGAACCAATGACTTTGAACCATATATCAAAATGATCATCATATCAATACCTACAATATCCTTATATACATGCTTATACAAATAGTTATTAGTTTTATTAACAATTTAAGCTGTCTTATGCAGCTAAGACCTTGACCTTTGAACTTATGACCTTGAATCATATATCAAAATGATCATCATATCAATACCTACAATATTCTAATGTACATGCCTATACAAACAAGAGGCCCATGGGCCTTAAAGCTCACTTGAGTAATGTCCAAAATTGTTTGCAAAGTGCAACAGACAATATATTAAGTATAGAAACTTTTATAAAGTTAAGAACTATCACCATACTTAATTAGAAATATCTATTCACTTTTTAATTTAAGTAACTTATATGTATATGGTAAATGAAGCACAATGAAAAATTTCAAAATCATTAACCCTTTCAGTATACATATGCAGCCATGTCCTTGACCTTTGAACCTATAACTTTTAACCATATATAAAATGATTGTCATGTCAATATACAATATTCTCATACACATACCTACACAAAATGTTAATTAATAGTTTTCAAGATAATTAAAAATTAAAGTTCTCTTATGCATCTATGACCTTGTCCTATTAACATGACCTTGAACATATATTAAAATGATTGTCATGTCCATACATACAATATTCTAATATACATGCTTATACAAAAAGTTAATAGTTTTCAAGATAATTAAAAATTAAAGTTCTCTTATGCTGCTATGACCTTGACCTTTGAATGCATGACCTTGTACCATATATTAAAATGATCATCATGTCTATACCTCAATATTCTAATATACATGCTTATATAAAAAGTTAAGAGTTTTCAAGATATATTAACCAAGATATAATTTTTTGCAATTTTCTTATATAAAAAGTTAATAGTTTTCAAGATATATTAACCAAGATATAATTTTTTGCAATTTTCTTATAGAAAAAGTTAACAGTTTTCAAGATATATTGACCAATATATAATTTTTTGCAATTTTCCCTCTAAGTATCTTGCCATTTCCCCATTTTGAGCCCCATGGCTACCATTTGCACAAATCTGACACTAGCTGACATAGGAATGTTATAAATGAAATAACTAAGATATATCTCTTGTACATTCAGAGGAGAAGATTTTTTAAGTTTTTCACTATTTCTCCCCTTATGGGGCCCCAAGGGGACACAACTCCTTCATTTGTGCAAATGTGAAAGGCCTTTACCGAGGCATGATGGTAACCATCATCACCTGATATGTTAAAAAAAAAAAGCAATTTTTATCAAAGGTCAAAAACTAGGACATGACCTTGACCTTAACATTATTTAAAAGAAAATAGCAAGACAGGATCAACAGTGAAAATTCCATACAGTTATCTTCAGCCATTGTTGAGTTATATCAATAAATGTCTTATTTTACAAATTACAAAATTTTAGGCTCAGGTAAGCTAAAAACCATGTGACAAACAATTATGGACCAATAGTAAGTTGCTTGCCATTTCCCCATTTTCAGTCCCATGGCTACCATATGTGCAAACTTGAAACAAGACCTAAGAATGTATACATGACATAACTAAGGTATTACCTCTTGTGCATTCAGAGAAGATTTTTAAAGATTTTTCACTATTTCCCTCTTATAGATTCTAAGGGGACATAACTCCTTCATTTACGCAAATCTGAAAGACCTTAGCCCAGGCATGATTGTAGCCAAGTTTCATAAGATTTGGCCCAGTGGTTTTCGAGAAGATTAAAATGTTAAAAGATTACGCACAACACAGGACGGACAAAGATGGATAGCAATAGCTCATCTGAGCTTACAGCAAGAGAAAATTTGAGTTTCCAGTCAACATGTATTGTCATTTGGAGTGTATCAGGAGATGCTTTGCCTCACATACAAATGATGAGATTCTTCTTAAAAGGAGAGAAATTTTAATTAACAGACAGAAATAGGGATAAATTTGTTACATTGTTTTTAAGCAGGGTGTATGGGATTTTCCAACCTGACTGAGACCATGTCACCCTTCACCTATATCCAAGGGTGGTTTAGCCTCAGAGAGGTTAGAAATTTCCATGCATACATCCTGCTTCAAAACTAAAATTTCGTGGTTCCGACATTTGAACTTATTCACGGTATAAACAGTTACAACCTTTGGATTTAATACCCAACATATTTAAAAGTCACTTGAAATCCGAGTTTCAAACATATTAGGTGGTCACAATATTTCTAATGTAAACATTGACCTTAGATCATCCAATATAAAAGTTAAAACCATTCCATGCTTCATGGCTTGTATCTGCTTTTGCTATTACACTGGCAAGTATTTTATTGTTGTCAACAACAGGTGACTTTTTTGTACAATACATACTAATTATCATATACTGTTATATGTCATGGCAACAAGTAAATTATGAGTTATTGATTTTTACATGACCTAATCGCTACTTATCAAAAGATTTGATGTTTACTTTTTCATTAAAGTTGTAATTATAACTCATTTATTGTTTTATAGTTTAAATTTAATGAAAGCTACATGAAAATATTCACTTGGTATTTAATTTCGTGGTATAATGCAAAACCCTGAACATAGTGAAATTAAATACCCAATGAATAAAAGCAACTATACAGTAGTATGTAAAGAGTATTTAAATATTAAAATCATGATAATGACCATCATAAACCAATACTAAATAAAAATGTTGTAAGTTCAAAAAATTTCCATGTATGTATCTGGAAAAACCCACACCAATAAAATTAAATCCTTGCTTTGAATAATTTTAAATAACATAACTAACATTTGAATTTAATCACATACTGTGTCATCATAACAGAAAATCTGTTAAACCTCAACTCAAAATACAGTAAAACAGACAATCTGTTAAACCTCAATTCAAAATACAGTAAAACAGACAATCTGTTAAATCTCAACTCAAAATACAGTAAAACAGACAATCTGTTAAATCTCAACTCAAAATACAGTAAAACAGACAATCTGTTAAACCTCAACTTAAAATACAGTACAACAGACAATCTGTTAAATCTAACCCTAAAATACAGTAAAACAGACAATCTGTTAAATCTCACCTCAAAATACAGTAAAACAGACAATCTGTTAAACCTCACCCCAAAATACAGTAAAACAGACAATCTGTTAAATCTCAACTCAAAATACAGTAAAACAGACAATTTGTTAAATCTAACCTTAAAATACAGTAAAACAGACAATCTGTTAAATCTCACCTCAAAATACAGTAAAACAGACAATCTGTTAAATCTCACCTCAAAATACAGTAAAACAGACAATCTGTTAAACCTCAACTTAAAATACAGTAAAACAGACAATCTGTTAAATCTAACCCTAAAATACAGTAAAACAGACAATCTGTTAAATCTCTCCTCAAAATACAGTAAAACAGACAATCTGTTAAACCTCACCCCAAAATACAGTAAAACAGACAATCTGTTAAATCTCAACTCAAAATACAGTAAAACAGACAATCTGTTAAACCTCAACTCAAAATACAGTAAAACAGACAATCTGTTAAATCTCAACTTAAAATACAGTATAACAGACAATCTGTTAAATCTCAACTTAAAATACAGTAAAACAGACAATTTGTTAAATCTAACCTTAAAATACAGTAAAACAGACAATCTGTTAAACCTCAACTCAAAATACAGTATAACAGACAATCTGTTAAATCTCAACTCAAAATACAGTAAAACAGACAATCTGTTAAATCTCAACTTAAAATACAGTAAAACAGACAATCTGTTAAATCTCACCCCAAAATACAGTAAAACAGACAATCTGTTAAATCTCACCTCAAAATACAGTAAAACAGACAATCTGTTAAATCTAAACTCAAAATACAGTAAAACAGACAATCTGTTAAATCTCAACTCAAAATACAGTATAACCTGTGTATAAAGGACACCCAAGGGATTGGACAAAAGTGTCCTTAATAGACAGGTGGACTTTATATACAGGGTCACAAATGATGCAAAGGAAATTTGCCATACCAGTGTTTGACAAAGGACTTTAAAACGGAATATTTCACAATCACTCTACATAAGATATTACTTAAATTAACTTATTATCTTAAGCAAATAAAACTTGTAAGAAAATATAATAATTTATTTCAATTTACAGTGATTTTTGGATTTAAAAAGTGACTTGATCATTTAAATTAAACTGCATCTTGATATTAAGTGAATTAATCTTGACCATGAAAATTAGCACCATAAGTGGGCGTAACAGAAATTTAGAAACATTTTTTAACCATTGTAGCTGTTGCAGATAACATATTGTTAGAAAGTGAAATAAACAGATTTAATAAAAAAAACAAAAATATTGTATAAATCAAATAAATTTTATTACCACTAAATTGTAACAAAAGTTGACTGAAATTTAATTCGATGTATATCACACCTCACCACTTTTTTAAAATGTATATGCTTTAAAAAATTTAATTGTCGTATCTACCTGATTACTTCAACACAATGCTCTAATGTTAACGCTTTCCGAGCTGGACAGAGATGCGACAATTTCAAAATTCTATAAATATGTGGTTCTCGCTATTAAAGAATTACTCTATTAATTGGCTAATGATGCAAATGATTGTTACCCTGTTAATATATCACAAAGGATAATCAGTTCCCACCTTGACATGTCCAGGCTGAGTAAATCAAGACCATGCTGTTTAATTGTTAAGAAAACATCAGCGGTTCTTGCCATCCATCTTTATAAACATATCCAGGAGTCATAATATCCATTGTAATTAATCGATCCACGCTCTTCCCGAATCCAATTGGGGATAATAAACACAATGTCGGCCTGTCAAACACATTAATTCGCTTTAAAATCAAACTTGAAAGAAGAAAATCTCTGACACCAACACTTCCGGTTGTGTTGAAAAATACGAGTTATGTCCCTTGATCAGCCGAAAAGTGGACGTTATACACAAATTTAATGCCGATCGGGACAGAAATAGGTGGACGCTATACGCATTGGACAGGAGGACGCTATAAAGGGGGTCTTTATATAGTAAAATCAATTGGGGATACTTTAGACTGGACGCTATAGACAGGTGGACGTTATATAGAGGTGGACGCTAGTACAGGTTATACTATACAGTAAAACAGACAATTTGTTAAATCTAACCTCAACATACAGTAAAACAGACAATCTGTTAAATCTCAACTCAAAATACAGTAAAACAGACAATCTGTTAAATCTTTACTCATAATACAGTAAAACATACAATCTGTTAAACCTTAACTCAAAATACAGTAAAACAGACAATCTGTTAAATCTCACCTTAAAATACAGTAAAACAGACAAACTGTTAAACCTCAACTCAATATACAGTAAAACAGAGAATTTGTTAAATCTCAACTCAAAATGCAGAAAAACAGACATTCTGTTAAACCTCAACTCATAATACAGTAAAACAGACAATCTGTTACACCTCAACTCATAATACAGTACAACAGACAATCTGTTAAACCTCAACTGAAAATACAGTAAAACAGACAATCTGTTAAATCTCACCTCAAAATACAGTAAAACAGACAATCTGTTAAATCTCACCTCAAAATACAGTAAAACAGACAATCTGTTAAATCTCAACTCATAATACAGTAAAACAGACAATCTGTTAAATCTAACTTCAACATACAGTAAAACAAACAATCTGTTAAACCTCAACTCATAATACAGTAAAACAGACAATCTGTTACACCTGAACTCATAATACAGTACAACAGACAATCTGTTAAACCTCAACTCAAAATACAGTAAAACAGACAATCTGTTAAATCTCATCTCAAAATACAGTGAAACAGACAATCTGTTAAATCTCACCTCAAAATACAGTAAAACAGACAATCTGTTAAATCTTTACTCAAATACAGTAAAACAGACAATCTGTTAATTCTCAACTCATAATACAGTAAAACAGACAATCTGTTACACCTGAACTCATAATACTGTACAACAGACAATCTGTTAAACCTCAACTCAAAATACAGTAAAACAGACAATCTGATAAATCTCATCTAAAAATACAGTAAAACAGATAATCTGTTAAACCTCAACTCAAAATACAGTAAAACAGACAATCTGTTAAATCTCATCTCAAAATACAGTAAAACAGACAATCTGTTAAATCTCACCTCATAATACAGTAAAACAGACAATCTGTTAAATCTCACCTCAAAATACAGTATAACAGACAATCTGTTAAATCTCAACTCAAAATACAGTAAAACAGACAATCTGTTAAATCTCAACTCATAATACAGTAAAACAGACAATCTGTTAAATCTTTACTCAAAATACAGTAAAACAGACAATCTGTTAAATCTCACCTTAAAATACAGTAAAACAGACAATCTGTTAAACCTCAACTCAATATACAGTAAAACAGAGAATTTGTTAAATCTCAACTCAAAATACAGAAAACAGACATTCTGTTAAACCTCAACTCATAATACAGTAAAACACACAATCTGCTACACCTCAACTCATAATACAGTACAACAGACAATCTGTTAAACCTCAACTGAAAATACAGTAAAACAGACAATCTGTTAAATCTCACCTCATAATACAGTAAAACAGACAATATGTTAAATCTCAACTCAAAATACAGTAAAACAGACAATCTGTTAAATCTCAACTCATAATACAGTAAAACAGACAATCTGTTAAATCTTTACTCAAAATACAGTAAAACAGACAATCTGTTAAATCTCAACTCAAAATACAGTAAAACAGACAATCTGTTAAATCTAAACTTAAATACAGTAAAACAGACAATCTGTTAAATCTCACTTCAAAATACAGTAAAACAGACAATCTGTTAAATCTCAACTTAAAATACAGTAAAACAGACAATCTGTTAAATCTCAACTCAAAATACAGTAAAACAGACAATCTGTTAAATCTCACCTCAAAATACGTAAAACAGACAATCTGTTAAATCTCAACTCAAAATACAGTAAAACAGACAATCTGTTAAATCTCAACTCAAATACAGTAAAACAGACAATCTGTTACATCACTCCAAATACAGTAAACAGACAATCTGTTAAATCTCACCTCAAATACCGTAAAACAGACAATCTGTTAAATCTCACCTCAAAATACAGTAAAACAGACAATCTGTTAAATCTCACTCAAATACCGTAAACAGGCAATCTGTTAAATCTCACTCAAATACAGTAAACAGACAATCTGTTAAATCTCACTCAAAATACAGTAAAACAGACAATCTGTTAATCTCACCTCAAAATACAGTAAAACAGACAATCTGTTAAATCTCACTCAAAATACAGTAAAACAGACAATCTGTTAAATCTCACCTCAAAATACAGTAAAACAGACAATCTGTTAAATCTCACCTCAAAATACAGTAAAACAGACATCTGTTAAATCTTCACTCAAAATACAGTAAAACAGACAATCTGTTAAATCTCACTCAAAAATACAGTAAAACAGACAATCTGTTTAAAATCTTACATTCAAAATACAGTATAAACAGACAATCTTTTAACCTCAATTCAAAATACGTAAACAGACAATCTGTTAACCTCAACTCAAAATAAAGTACCAACAGACAATTCTGTTAAACGTCAACTTTAAATAACAGGAAAAAGACAATCCTTTAAACCTCAACTCAAAATTACAGTAAAACAGTACAATCTGGTAAACCTCAACTTAAAATACAGTAAAACGAACAATCTTGTTAAATCTCATCTCAAAATACAGTAAAACAGACAATCGGTTAAATCTCAACATGCAAAATACAGTAAAACAAGACAATCTGTTACAACCTCAACTCAAAATACGTTAAAACAGTGCAATTTGTAAACCTCAACTTAAAAGATACAGTAAAAACCAGACAATCTTTAAACGTAACTCAAAATAAAGTAAAACAAACAATCTGTTAAACTGAACTTGAAATACAGTAAAACAGACAATCTGTTAAATCTTACTCAAAATACAGTAAAACAGACAATCTGTTAAATCACTCATAATACAGTAAAACAGACAATCTGTTAAATCTCCTCAACATACAGTAAAACAGACAATCTGTTAAATCTCATCTCAAAATACTGTAAAACAAACAATCTGTTAAATCTCACTCAAATACAGTAAAACAGACAATCTGTTAATATCACCTCAAAAATACCGTAAAACAGACAATCTGTTAAATCTCACTTAAATTCAGTAAAACAGACAATCTGTTAAATCTCACCTCAAAATACAGTAAAACAGACAATCTGTTAAATCTCACCTCAAAATACAGTAAAACAGACAATCTGTTAAATCTCAACTCATAATACAGTAAAAAGACAATCTGTTAAATCTAACTTCAACATACAGTAAAACAAACAATCTGTTAAACCTCAACTCATAATACAGTAAAACAGACAATCTGTTACACCTGAACTCATAATACAGTACAACAGACAATCTGTTAAACCTCAACTCAAAATACAGTAAAACAGACAATCTGTTAAATCTCATCTCAAAATACAGTGAAACAGACAATCTGTTAAATCTCACCTCAAAATACAGTAAAACAGACAATCTGTTAAATCTTTACTCAAAATACAGTAAAACAGACAACTCTTAATTCTCAACTCATAATACAGTAAACAGACAATCTGTTACACTCTGAACTCATAATACAGACAACAGACAATCTGTTAAACCTCAACTCAAAATACAGTAAAACAGACAATCTGATAAATCTCAACACAAAATACAGTAAAACAGACAATCTGTTAAATATCACCTTAAAATACAGTAACAGACAATC